>VWZY01001431.1:94252-123019 GCA_013399075.1 Chloroceryle aenea
TAAACAAAACAAGTAAGGGGCAAAGACTAATAAAACAGGAAGGGATCTGATCTACATTTCCAAGACAAACTCTTATTCTTATCGCTTGTAAACAACATAAAGATGACTTGAGTTTCATGTTGAAAGAGCTAATTAATCCAGAGTGTAAAGCAAAGTAAGTATTTCTCAAAGCAGAGCAATTTTATCAATGTTACTATAACTGGATCAGAGTAAGGACAGCGGCTACTGAATGGGGAAACTCACATTTCTGCCCCCCCACCCCTTTAAACACAAACCAACTAAATGAAAAGGGTGGTGGTGGCCATAATCAAGAAATATACCAGTACTACAGCTTTATATACTCTGTGGTTATTTATTGGACAACATAAATGGACAAAATAAATAACCAGTGTGAAATCATGTGATCAGACTTGAAGTCTATGGGATCACCATACACCAGAAGCTAACAAAACCAGCAGCCATGGCTCCCAAACCAAGTAAAAGAATTAAAGAGAATGAAAACAAAAGAAAGTGTCATACAGCAAGAATCCCCCTCTTTAAACCAAACCTTTGACAGTTTTGGTACCCCCCTTNAAACCACTTTTAAGAAGCGACACAAAAGCAATCAATCCATAATACTTGCAGTGAAGGAGTCGAGAAGCGCCCAGCGCAGTCCGTAGCTAGGCGTGCGAAAGAAGGCCAATCTGTTTAAGCATCAAAACCAGTAAGGTTGCTGTGAAGAAAGCTTTTAAGAAGTACTGATGATAAAAATCAACACCGTGGCCTGCCATGTGACCAGGCTTACATTTTTGCTCCAGAGAAATTCGAGGTTAACCAACTAATAATTAACATCTGCGCTCAACTGGAAGATACATAGCTCTAGGGATGTGTATTACAAAACATGCTGTTTTCTAAAGTCTCTTTATTCTAGTTTAAAGAAGATGCTTAACAGTCTAATTTGCAGCTCATTGCTTACCAAAAACCCTGTTCAGACAAGCCCCCAACGTACATGATAAACATGTGTAAATGTAGCTTTCTTTTTTCAAAGGGAAACACATCTCATAGTGGATGGTCTGATTTCAGATGGAGCTAATACAGTCCAAGGAATTTTTAGAGCTCTGCTAGTCCCACGTCAATTATTCCATAAAAAGTCTAACCATTGTAAAAAATAGACACAAGACAATACACTGATAAAATTATTCTTCGTGTAGTTATCACACCACGTATAAATGGCCTGCTCTGCCTACTTCCCTGCCTGCACCTCTAGGGCCCACACATGCCACTGACATCTTACATCTTTATTTGTAATTCCCTACCCTGGCTCATTTCACCGTGTGTACTTGAATCCAACACTTGCATCATGTACTTTGTGCTACTGTTCACTCCATGAGGATGTTTCTGTGCTGTTGTCCCCTGGGGGAAGTCTACATATATTGTCACGTGTCTAACTGTCAACAGAACTGTGCTGGTTACAGGAACCTAACAGGGGAACGAGCCTAAGGACTCCCACCACCCATGTCTGACCTACGAGGGGAAAAAGAAAAAAGACATTTTGAGAAAGAGCCATAAAAAACAAAATAGTACGAACAGCACAATCATCTCTACCAAGCTGCATATGAAGACATACCTACTATGGGCCAGATGGATCTTTCTTCTTGGTCCAGAGGCCTACCTTTTCTTTCCAGCATGAGGTTCACCCAGTCTAATGAGTAGGTATTTTGCTGCTTCTAAATCAAAGAGGACGGGGGCAGACGGACAACAGGTCAGGAGAGCAGACAATGCCTCTCCAGTGTTTCAGGGGCACCATCAGCTACATCTAGAAACAGCTGGAAAGCAGAATTGCAGTAGGCAATGGAATTCTGGCTGTGTACATTTAGAGCTACATTTTAACAGGCATGTTACATGCATAAAGATGTGGGAGAGCTGGGTGAAATTTCATGTTGTCACCACTAGATGAATTTTCTAACAAATTTCCAATGCTTTCCACCATGTTCTAATGTTGCCTTACTGTTCTGTGTTGTAGTTATGGGATGATACTAAATCAGGCTCCTTCCTATTACCATCCAAGCTAAAACCTTACACCAGTACAGAACACAAGCCAGAAACTGAGCACTTTTTATCATGCTATCATTTCCCTTTGAAGTTGAGGGGGGGAAGCTCCAAAATGATGTTTTCAAAAGCAAAGAGGATCACTTATTTGTGATATTTGTGGAATTTGAAATTAAATTATATATTTCACTGCCTTCCTTAAGCAGAGGAATGGACAATGGGCATCAGACCCTTAAAGTCTTTTCAGGAGCACATTCTGCTTGAAGAAGCAAAGCCACAGCAATGTTTAATCCCAAGCAACACACCTTGCTAACCAACTCTTAGCAATTCTATGCTACAAAACTTTACAAGGAATAGTGAAGAGTGTTTGATAGTTTGCCACTATGGCATAAAGCCCTCTCAACTAAGCCCATTTTTTAAACCTTGTTTCTGCCTCTCAAAAATGAGGAGCTGGCAAGAACTTTGTACCTTAGGAGTTTCTGTGAGTCACTTGAACTCTGAAACTGACAGCCGAGGCTGCTGCCAGAAGGGGAACAATAGGCAAATTGTTGATAGCTGGACTGGCCAGAAAGCAGTGATCTTCTAGCAAATAATTTCCTCCTTTGTTAGGTTCTCCCCTTTAAGAAGTGAGTTTCAGCTAGGCCAATACTCACCCTGGCTGGAGTGTATACTCCGTGAAGGATATAAATGAATAATACTGAATTTAGTGAACATTCAAACCAGAAACGAAGCCGGTGTCTAGAAGACACTCAGTCTTCCTGTGATGGGTGCAGGTGTTGGAATAACCATGACGATGTCAGCTGCTCCTTGTATGACCACAGTTATGTCTCCACTCCACTTGAGATTTCTCCAGGGACTCATTCCGAGCCGTGTTTCACCAGCATGCGTTGTGTAAAGTATGCCTGTGGAGGAAATCTCTGTCTGATTTCCCCCTCTGAAGGGGTGAGTTTTTCAGCAGATGGGCCAATTTGGGAACGTTTGTTTCCAGAACAATACTGACCAGTATTTTGCAATGACCTCTCAGTCTCAGAAAGAGGCAAGGGTAACGACAGTGCCAGGAAGGAGAGCAAGACCAGTACAATACCTGTATTGCCAGTAAATAAAAGAAATAAAAGTAACTGTTCCAAAGAACATCCTGATGGCATATTTTGCATTAGTATACTTGACACTGAAGTGCTCTACACCAACAGAAACAAATACACTTGCTGTAGAGAAGAACATCAGAGGCTTTCTTATTTCTGTTTTACACAGCACAGAATCAAACCAGGTCTGGCCTGATGCTGTGGCCTCCTGAAGCTCCTTTTTACAGTTACATTTTAATATACTAGAAAGAGATTTGAATACAAAGAGACTGGGTATGCCAAACTGCCTTTCTGTTTACTGAAATACTGGCTTTATCAGGCTGACACACTTGCCCGATCTTTCTGTAGATCTAACACTGCCTGAAAAGGTATCTTGTGCTTTTTACATCCTTTTGGAGAAGGCTTTCCTCACACAAGAGAAACAAGGAAATATTATCTGCAAAAATGCAATAAGCATCAAAATATTAAGCAACAATGGATATATCATGAAACCAAATGATTCGACCCAAACATGTATGGCTTTGTACCTGAACACAGTGCTACTGAACAGAAGGAAATACTGCTTAGCTTATCTGAAAAGGAGAAAGAATCAAGGGGCAAGCAAATTCTATCCACATCACATCTGCTTAATAACTGGATTAGTTACAAACAGTAAGGTATGCATCATAGAATCCATCGTAGGATTCTCTCTTACAAGCAGAAAAAACAGACAACAGGTAGAATGCTCCGAGCTACACTGAGAGCACGCATAGTACTGGCATCGTAGGTCACAAGCAGTCAGAAGAATCCAGTCCTGCACATGCTGAATTTTAATTAGAAGCATTTCTAAGGGCAAGCCCATTTCAAAAATTGGTTTACTGAGCTAAAATTTACTCAAACTGTGAATTTAACAGCTGCTTTTGGAAAACAATGCAGGCTTCCCTGCTCTACGATGCTAACCCCCCTCCCTCGTAGTGAGGTACCACCAGAGAGAGACCCTGATTACCAAGGGTAAACATTTGATAGAAAAGTTACATTTAGCTCCAAATTCTGATTCCACCATGAAAGTGCCCATGGGGTAGTGACACCAGGTGAAGACATACACCTGAGTGCTCAAATGCTTTGGAAGTACAGACAAGATGTTTTGCCTGCCCTCCCTGGCAGCAGGAGCGCATGGCACAGGATACAGCAGGTTGAACCAGCACATAAATTTCCAGCGCATCAGCTGCTCCTGCCATGACAGCTTGCATAGCTGTTACTACAGGGTAACACCATCAGAGCAGTGCTGCAAACCCAGTGAGCTCTCATGCGCTCCAAGATACAGAAAGCACTGTTCCTACCCACAGATTTTATCTAAATCCCCATCTCCCGGCTCAGCTGTTTACACACAGCTCAGACCATCACAGGCCAGTAAGCTCTAAGATAACACAAGGAGCCTAGTGGGGAACTGGAACACAAACTGCTTCCTACTGCACCTTACTGAGACTGAACCCGAAGCAGTACTTCCCACTAAATGCAACCCTGCACCAGGGCATCATATTGATACAACAGACTGATATTTAATGCACCCTTTTTTAAGTTATGGAGAACATCTGATCAATTTATCTGCCTTCCAGAATATTACAGACCTAGAAGCTAACCTGGTTGACCAGCAGCTCACAAGACAAAAGCAGTCATTCTGAAAGAATAATGACTGGCTTCCTTAGAGAAGCCTGCCACTTTTCCTTCAAAAGGCAGTTCAGAATCCCTTAAACTCCCCTCTGTAAAATTCTTCATTGCTTAAATATTTGTTGGAGCTGTTTTTTGAATAAGACTAGCTTAAATTCCAGTTATTTGTTCTTTCTGTGGTTCTCCTCGCATCATCGCAAGCTCCTGATACAATCTAACAAAAATATATCTTAACATCCTCTGGAGGAGGAGAAAAACATGTTTGAGCTCTCTTCTGAGCCTTCGAGATTTTTTCAACATAATTTAAAATACTTTGGTGCAGGAGTTGGACACACTGCCTTATCACATCTGTTTCACAAATGTTACCTTCAGCCTTCTCGGCATACTCCTGCCAGATGTTTTGTACCATATCTTTTGGTACCCCATTTATACCAACCCCAAAATTACATTAGCTCTTCCAGCATCACCCTGACACTCATCCAGCTGCTTGTTTGCAATGACCCAAAATTCTTTCCAGAGTCGCTGTTTTCTGTACCATGGACACTGTTTACATTCTTTGTTCTTACATACACCCCACTTTGTTTGAACACCCAAACTCTATCTAGTGATTTACACAACTATGTTTGAGTGCTGTACTATTTAACTTTCTGCAATCCTTTGCCTTCCTTGGATTCTATCAACATTATACATTACTGGTACAAAGTAATTACACGGCCAACTCGCACTACGATAGTTTATTATAAATATTATAACCAGTAGCTCCTCGGGTGAAATATTTATGCTCTTTAAAGGTATGGAACCCCTGAAGTTATTAAACTTTTCTAAAAATCAAACTCCAGCACTTACTCTGCAACCACATAACTGAAAACAAATGAAAGCATAGAGTATCAGGTGACGTGCTCTGAGTTGTCAGCAAACTCCTGCCTTGAATTCTGTGCATTGCAGTGGGCATAAAACAAAACAAAACACCACCCCAAACATGCCAAGAAGGTATTCTGTGTCCTCCACTCTCAATAAATTGCTTTGCTTAGTTTATCCCAGTTACTTACTGCGATCACCAAAACTGGCGAATGTAAATCTGCTGCAGGGACACTCTGCATGCTAAGCAAGCTGTTAAATGCCAACAATCAAATGGAACTTCAGCTGAACTATGGAAATTTTACCAAGTGTTGGCTGTTTGACTTTGTTCCATGAGTGAAGATTTAATCACAGACTTCATAGCATGTCTCCTCAAACTCAGCTCGGTTCTTACAACTCCCTAATGCATCAGTGCAACAGCTGCAGTAAGTCAGCACGAGTGACTGGAGTGTCTCTCTGTTAGCTCTACTGAATTTCTCCCTTAGTTTCAACTGGTTAGAATTGTTCCTTCATCCAAATAGTTAACTGCCACCCTTGTATTTTTAGGGAGTCACAAATTAAGTGCCAATGCAATTCATTAATCCCATTTCTGAAGGCTGATTAATGTAAATAACTATAATCAAGCCAGCCCTGAGCCTTAAGTCACTGAAATGAGTGGTGTGCAGTACCATCTAACTCTCAAAGAATAGGTATCAAAAAAACTCTTGCAACTAAACATGACAAAACTGCTCAAATTTTTTCATAGGGTGGTATTAGGAGAGAGCCATAAACCCAAACTGTTTCCATAATGCAAGTTTCAAACTCTTTCCTTTTGGGGTTGTTCAGCCTGGAGAAGAGAAGACTCTGTGGAGACCTTTTAGCAATCTTCCAGTACTCAGAGGCCTACAGGAATGATGGGAGGGACTCTTTATCAGAGAGTGTAGTGATAGGACAAGGGGTAAGGGTTTCCAGCTGAAAGCAGGCAGATTTGGACTAGGTATCAGGAAGAAGTTCTTCACCTTGAGGGTGGTGAGGCACTGGAAAAGGTTGCCCAGAGAAGTTGTGGATGCCCCTTCCCTGGAAGCGTTCACGGTCAGGCTGGATGGGGCTTTGAGGAACAGGATCTAAGTGGAAGGTGTCCCTGCCCATGGCAAGGGGGTCAGAACCAGGTCTTTAAGGTCCCTTCCAATCCACACCATTCTCTGAAACCTTTTAAGGATTAAGTCTGAATGTGTAACAACTTGCACTGAGGTTTGTGTTTGCTGTAATCCATTAACATAATTTAAATTAAATGCTTTAAAATCAAGGGAGCCACGTCCAACACAAACATTTTTAAAGAAAATGACAGCACAGAAATGGAAAAGTAAGCGTCCTACATAGCTTTTCAATATCCAGCTTGGGACAGAGACCATCTAGCTCCAGTAGGTGCAGAACAAATATGTTCAGTTCTGTCAAAAGAGATTAATGATACTCATTCAAAATTGTGAGAGGTGAAAACGTGGGTTTAGTTTCAATTTAATTAATAAATACTATGTAGGAGTGACTCGGGTATGCTTTCTTTGAACCAAAGACAGCAGAATGAGTAAAAATACTCACAAAAAAACAAAACCCAAAATAATCTTATATACAAACTAGTTGGATAAACCTGTTTGAATGCAAGTATATTAAATGTAGTTCTGTTACATAATAGTTGAGGTTGGAAGGAACCTGGAGACCTGGAGTGTAACCTCCCTGCTCACAGCAGGGTCACCTACAACAGGTTGCCTATGACCTCATCTACTATTTTAGTTGTTTGGATTTTTTTTATTTGACTCCAGTTTCTACACAAATGTATATCTAAGCCATCCAATGAGAATTAATCTTAAGCCCAACAACAAAAAGAAAGAATACAAAAAAAAAGAGAAAGTATTTCTTCTTCATTGGAATAAGTATTATTAAACTTTACTAATATTTGTATGCCCTAAGACCAAAGCATCCCAAGTTGACAGTAATTATATCAATACATCTAAAGTTTTACAGTACTTATTTCAGAAAAGCAATTCCTAATCAAAGAGTTTGCTGCTGTTCAGTTTAACATCCATGTCCATATGTTCTTTTGCTCATTTTATTGATTATCAGTCTGTCTGGGCTTGGAATGTGAATAAAATACACTTAAATATGGTACTACTTTCTAGAGTTCAGTGAATAGTCAAAGAGTAAAGTACTCTGGTATTTTACAGCATTGCTACTGGCACTGGGGCTGGCATAGTTTTAAGAAGGGGTTAACCCATACCTCAGAGCTCTGACAGCTCATGTACTGACCTGCTTTTGGTGTTTACTGTTTTCCTTTTCCTCCAACTGCAGAACTGCCTCTCATTTGAAAACAAAGTTAAGAGACTGATCAAAACAATGCAGGTCTACCTGTGTTCCCAAGATGATTCTTTTTTATATCCTCAAGGATTGCTGCTGTTATTCTAAGAAGTTCAGCTTTAAACAAAATCCTGCTTAAATTGGAAGAATAGCATATATTACACAAATCTGCATACCCATTTCCACTAACAGAAATCTATTGATTCAGGTCTTGAAAGTTTATGTCTACTGATTACCGTGTTTAGAAAAGGAATCAAATATCTATATGTTTACTATAAACATTTCAAATCTTATTTTGAGGCCTTTGAGTTGAATAGACCATCAAAAGCAACAAGATTGCTTAAAGAAGGCAAGATAAATCCAAAGCATTGAGAAAATGATGATCATTAGCTAGTTGGATGAACACAAGTTCTCACTTTTTATCTGTAGTCTGTTTAGAAGCTATGTATTTTACTAATAGGATGGAGGACAACCCACATTCAAGATACCCACAGGTCTTCATTAAGCTCCTTACTACAACTGGATAACTGAAATAACACCCAAACAAAACACAGACATCTCCCTGTATGCAGCAAAGGCCCGTGTGGACTAAGGGGTTTTGTACAAAAGCAGAGGTTGTGCAGATCTGAAAAAAACCCAAACCCACCAAACAAAACAACAGAAAGCACACTGGAGGTTTTTAGGACTAAATATTAGGTAAACCAGGGAACAATGGGGAGGGTACAAATCTAAACAGAATAGAACCTGTTTAACTTGCAGGACACTGAACACTTTGTAAGCAAACAGAATGAATGGAGTCTCATCACAATACCAGGTAACACTTGGGGCTAGCGCTATACATACGAGAGGTGATTTTATGTATTTTGGATATAACTTCTGATGAAACCATTACAAAGTAAACATTGGAAATGAGTTTATTCCATATTAGTTGGCTTTCTGTAGCAGCTTTATTGCTTTCTGCCCAAGGGCTTACAGAAACAAGCATGTATTAGGTTTTTTTTTTCAGCTGATGGCAGAATACACATATGGCAATCTTCCCAAACCATTGTTTTCCCGTGTTACAACTACTGGAATAGTAGAAGCTAGCCTTAAAAGAAAACAGAGGACTAGAAGCTACTTGAACATGTTTTTCTTTTCAGTGTCAGAGAGGTGACTGTCTCCACCTCTTCAAAAATAGCTTCTGCTTTGCACACGTGTTTAGATAGCCTTGCAGCCGATTACCCCATGGAGAACTCAAAGATTAGCAACTGAAATATGAAGACCCAAGTTAACCTTGTACAACACCATAGAGCGATTCTGGTTCTGTCCATCCACGAACCTCTCAGTAGTATATTCCCCTTCTCATGCTGAGATACACTAAGGGCTCTTACCAGGACATTAGCTTACACGCCCTGCACGGCAAGCTCGGGTAAGAAACCTGCTGGAATTCCAGTCTATGACTTCCAGTAAACTTGAGCAAACCTGAAACCACACGCAGGCTGATAATGTAAATGGTACTTCTGGGCAAGAAGCAAAAGCACTACTGCTAATTGCTTAGTTAAGACACACCTTAACAGAGCACACAGTCTTCCTCAGAAGATGTTCTTTACATTTCAGAGAGCTGACAAGAAAAGCTGTCTTCCTGAAGGCACGCAACAACTTCACACTAATCACCCGGTGTCACAAGTTTAGAAGTACACAGACAAATCATACCTTCTTTTTTTTTGTCCCTAAGGTGTGTTAGATAGTTACTGCTGCCGTAAACTCACAGTCCATAAAGATCACTAATTAGTAAATGTTTTGGGGCTGCTGAAGTATAAAGTTGACATCATCTCTTGTTAAAAAAAAAAAAAAAAAGATAAAAAAATAACTAAATCTCAGGATATACCCTGTTTTGCAGTTTTGCAAGGCATTTACTTATCTGGAGGTCCTAGTTCAAGTCTAGAAAGATCTCTGAGAACACCAGTAACACAGAACACAAACAGACCCATTCTTATGTTTCAGATCTGGAAGTATTTGCATTTATTTCAGTGCTAATGGTACTGCTTCTATTATGCACTATGAAATCTACTCAACTGTCCTGGCTCCTGGTCTTTTTGAGAGAAAAGCTTAATTCAATCCTTTGAACAATAAAGATGAAATTATTAACAATCGGTTTAAGAAACAACTGACACACTAGAAATTGCTCAGGCATCCACAACAAAAGAACCTGGAATTATTGATAGCGAAGTTTAGGACAAAGAAGAAAAGGATACATTTTTCTATTCACAATTAGATCAAAAGGTGAAAATAAAATAATCTAGATTCAAATTATTGAGATCAGATTACCAGTGCAGCACTGTGATGATTTATAAAGTAAGACTTTTCTTCTAGAGCATTTTGTATTTTTATAGATCTTAGAAGCATCTTCCAAAGCCCCACAGGAAGCTGATGGAAAAAAAACAAAATCTGAACTTTAACACCCTAACCATTGCTTACTGTTTCAGTGGCCATTCAAACACTTGGAAACCAAAGGAAACGGACTATAACCAGAAATAAAAGTCTGTACTTAAAAAGTATTTTCCATAGTTAAGACAAACACTTAACTGACTTTACAAATCCTAGTCAATTAACTTGAATATATCAGAAGTAAAATAAATACAAGTTTATCAAGAGCAGAAAGCAGGAACTTCTCACACTGATGAATGCTACATCAGAGCATTAATAGTGATGGCTTTGGACTAGGAAAACAACCCGAAAGCCTCATACGGAGAGAAAGTAATAGTAAGTCTAGTACAGCTCTAAAGTGAAGCTATTAAGGCTTCTGGCCTCTAGCCCTTTAAGAGACAAAGAATGGCTTCATTTCTAGGAAAAGCAAAAACTAATTGCCACCAAAACCACCAAGAGACCTTGAGAGCTGAAAACCACAGGTAAGGGTATTTCTTTTTTGTCATGGCTTTGGTCAGAAAACCATTCATCACTGTCACTGAGGTGTTTCTGCACTGTCCTGGTCTAAAATGAACGTTCCAGCAAATTTTAAACTATTCATTTCTTCAGAAGAAAAAACAACACACCAACAAACTTTGAGAAAAAACCCAACCCCGTGTTTCTAGCTCTTTCATGACAAAGGCAGGCTTCCAAATAAGAATCATTTCAACGCTACGCCTGTAGAAAAATTGCTCCTCTGCCTCTGCTGTTGCTATTCATAGATCTGTAAGCAGCTACTAGTCCAGACCAGATGACTGTAACAAATTCAAACACTCCTGGAAGAGGCGTGTTTATAATTTTCCAATATGATGGTCTGCCAAGTTTCCCTGTCCAGGATTTTTTTTTTAAAGAAAGGAACTGTGTGAGCCAAAATATGTCAGGGACTATCCTTCAACCCATTCTTTCAGAAAGTGGAAGTGCACTAGCACGTTTACAAACCTGTATTTGAATACGCTTCAAAAGCGTGTGAAGACAGCACCAGTCACAACTTTCATCTTCAGAAAACAAAATGCTATGCTGTGAGTCTTTGAAATGATTTCTCACTACAGAATACCCAAAATTTTACTAACACCTGATGAAAAAGCATAAATGTTAAAAAATAAGCTGAAACTGATGAACACAGACATCCTTAATTCCCCTCAAAATAACCTTTTAATAACGCCCTTTGTTTTATGACTTTTCAGTACACATTCTCCAATGTCTTTTTCCAGCCTATTGCTCATTAGTTTAGCTGTACAAATCCACACAAATTATGGCATAAAGGCACATAACTTGTGAGAAATTCCTAGAAGCACCAGTGCATATCATTATCTTAAATGATGGTCTTGTGATTAAGACAGCTATAGGCAAGAGAAGGAGGACGAATCCCACCAAACCATTCACGACCTTGTCCAGGTTGTTAAATCCCTCAGTCTTGATAATACCAAATGAATTACTGAAGTGTTTTTAAGCATTCAATAGTTTACTAACTGCATCCATGGCATTCAGACAGAAATGCAGTTATGCAGTCTGTATAATAAACACTCAAAAAAACCTTAATTTTTTCTTCAGGAGTAGAATTAAAAGAAAAGTCAAAAGTCTTTGCAAAGGTTCTGCACGTAACTCTCAGCTTTCAATTTGAATGTAATCTTGAAAAGCCAAGTTGATAGAATTATTCTCTTGCAGAAGTTTAATCCAATTTAGAATAACTAATTAGTAAAAAAACCAAAGTCATGACCGAACAACAAAGGGCAGTGGTTTGATATGGCAAGTCTTTTGAATTATCTTGCTATTATCAGGTTTTCAGATCTTAATGTAAAAAATTCTATTTAGGACATGGACAGTTATGGGGAAGACAAAAAGCTGAAGTTATGACTGCATGAAAATAGCAATCACTTAAAAATTACAGTTATGAAAAACTAAAAACTTACCCTCATACGCAGACCACAAATGAGACTATGGGTTCTGCTCATTCTCACCTACTACTAAGAGTAACTACTCTTGACAACTACAGAATCAGTCTTAGGGGTTGGAATGTCAAAAAGATCATCTCGTGCAACCTCCCTGAAAGAACAGGGACACCTAGGGGAGGTCTCACAGGATCACATCCAGGTACTGGGCTTTGAATGTCCGCATAGAAGGAGACCCCACAAGTGCCCTGGGCAGCCTGTTCCNAATGATTATGTATTAGAAAACCAGAAGACTCCAATCACTGTTTCTAAAGAAAACTCTTTGTAGTACATTTTTATAAAAACAAAACCCAAACCAACCAACCAACCCAAAACACACAAGCAAAAAAAAACAACCTAAAAAAACCAACACCCCAACACAAACCCAGTAACAATGTAAGGGTGGAACTGCTGGAGTTAGCCAAAAATGCAGGAGATTGATAGTATAGGAATTGTGAATGTTATATGCTTCTGAAACATCAAGTATTGGTTTTATGGAATCAGATAGCCAGACTATCTATGGACAAACTTCCTTGCGCCCAACTGAAGAACTGTCCTGTGAAATGTTCATAATGGCTCAAATATTAAGAACCATAGAATGGTAGAGGTTGGAAGGGACCTCTGGAGATCAAGTCCAACCCCCCCTGCCAGGGCAGGCCACACATGAACAGATCCAGGTGGGTCTTGAAAAAGTCTGCAGAGTAGGAGGCTCCACAACCTCTCTGGGCAGCCTGTTCCAGGCTCCATCACTCTCACAGGGAAGGATTTTTTCCTCCTGTTGAGGTGGAACTTCCTGTGTTTCCCCTTGCGACCATTACCTCTCATCCTGTCCCAGAGCACCACTGAAAAGAGCCTGGCCAGTAAAAATATCTTTTTTTTTTTTTAAACAGACCTCTTGTTTCAGAAGTTTTTTGTTCTTGTTAAACTTCTTGAGCAAATTCTAACACAAAAATACAACTCCACTCACTACAATCCCTCTTTGGAGTAAAGCCTTTGGTCTATGATTGTGCCTAAGTAGAAATACCACTAAGACTCATGAAAGACAACTTTTAGAAGCCTTTTGTAAAGCTACGTAGTTCAACGTACAGATTGGCAATGAGATGATGATGTCTCCAACTGCAACTGAGCTTATTTTCACGTGCAAAGGAAGTACCTGAGTGGGGAAAGGCATCTTGACCTCACTCTGCAACTAAAAAACACAGAGTAACAATTTTCACTACAGATGTGACCTTCCTGACTTCAGAGATGAACTTGAAGCAACTCACAAGGGCAGAAACTACCTCAGATGAGATTCACTTCTGAGTTCAGGATGAGTGTACACAGAAGCTACTTGCCAAAAACCCAACACTTCATACGGCTGGCGCCTTATCCTTTTACCTGGCTAGCCTCCAACATCAACTGGGAGATTTCCTTGTTCTAAACTCTGGCAGTTACTAGAACGTAGGTTGATGAAAAAAAACCCTTTTCTCCTTCTAAAATAAGTCATTTGTCATGGTCTTGAATTCTGTTGGTCAACTGAAAAATAATCAAATTAAAAAACAAACGACCCGACGGGTTAAAAAAGAGACTGCTTCCTTACATACAAAAGCCTCATATTCCTTCCTTTCAATTTCAGTCCTTGCAGACAATACTATCAGAGAATACAAAGTTCCTTTATATTATGTATTAATAATCACAATATGTTAAATGCCCAAATTAGAGACTGCTTAGAACGCAGTGCTTTGGAATAAACAATCACTGTACACAGCTGCTGTACTTTGGAATGTGTAACCTTGTTTTCTTTCAGAAAGAGCCACATTTAATTTTCACATTTCATTTAAAATGGAGAGAATCGAAGCACTACAAGGGAGAAAGACAAACTGTGATTTAAAAAAAAAACCAAAAACCAAACTGAGTACTATTGTAACAGTAATCACAAGTAGGATTTCATGGTTTATTCCTTAGCTGGAACACCGAAATGATCTGTGGAGTTATAATTAAGGTCCAATTCACTACTACTATGACAACCACAATTTACCAACCCTTTTGCCAGCACTGTAAGTTTCACAGAAAATTCTACCGAAGGAGTTAAAAAGTGACACAGAGATTCTGGCTGGCACCAGTGACAATAGCTTGTTTTTAGGGGTATTTAGAAAACCGACACTGAAAAAAAGAAAAATGTAGAACTGTCATCACTTCTATGGAAGTTTACTAGAAGTCGTTCCTTTTACATAGGTGACACCAGCACCCTTCATTACAAGTCTCATTATTAAATGTTTTCAAACAGTATTTCCAAAACATTTTCATTTCCCCTACAAACGCATCAACAAATGAAGCATACAGTTGCAAGTGTAATCACAGGAGACTGCACTCATACTCAAATCACTCTGGTGCAGACAGAGCCAAAGGTGTAGTGGATAGCTCTCCCTATTGCATAGTCCTCCTCTCCTAGAAACTCTAAGAAAATAAAGGACAACAATACAACAGTGGCAATTTTTTCCAAATATTGCTTAACTGACAACAAAGGTGAAAACAGAGTTATATTAAATTCTAACATCCAAAATTCTGTTGAAAACTGTACCATAAGAATTGTAACAGCTATACTAGGTTCTGTTCTGTCAAAAAGACTAATTCTGGGTAAGCATTTAAATATAAAACTTATAGATATTGAAGAGCTGGGCTTATATACAGAATAGAAGAGTAACTCCATCACTCCTAGTTACATTAAGGCATGACTGGCATCTGTAACAGATGATTACGTACTTGAAGAAATTAAGAAACAGTATTATTAATATTTAGATGGAAAAGTTGACGCTCCTTCATGAATGCAGATGGAATGGACTTACCCAAGCTGGGGTTTTTTCCTCATTTCTCTTCATATCTGTCTCCTCCTGTAACCCTCGCACGAATACCCTACCTCTAGTATTAGCAGCATCCTGCTCTGCTGCTTTGCTGAACTGAAATAGCAGAATTGTTTTGCAGAGCTGCAGCGTGGGCAGTATTTCAGAACACACACCTGGTAGAAAATCACCAACCCTTCCTCGGTTGCTCAGTACAGCATCAATAAGCAGCTCACAAAATGCTCTGAAACAGTAAATTATTTTCAGTTCCAGAGCAGTTGAAACCTCAATTACACTGTGCTAACAAAGGACCCCATTATTTGAGGACAACACACTGATTCTACCTCTATAAAAAGAAAACAAAACAACCTCCCCCTCCAAAGCCTCCTCAGCTCAGCAAATATAGTGAATCAGTCTTTCCTCTCCTTTTCCCCCTTCCCCACAATTCTGACTTCCTAGTGTAAAAGCACTAACAAAATAACCGCACTGCCTTTGTCCAGACACAAGCCAAATAAAACCAGACATCTTCAGAAAGCAACGTTCATCCAGTGTGATGGTTACTGCATCAAATTCTTGACTAAGAAACTCCTGTTCAATACTGCACACCATAAAACATGCAAAATCACTAACTAAATATAAAAGAAAAAAAGAGAAAAAAAGGAAGCTACTGGATTTGAAAGCTGTATTTCAGAGGGACAAGATTCAATTCTATAATCAAGCTTTAAATTTCAACTGATGGCTGCTGCAAAGCAGATCAATCAGCCAAAGTTTTGTCTAACTCAGTTTTAAGCATTACTTGTGCTTCTCCTGACCCTTCTATACCAAATTATATACCTCCAGATAATAAAAGCATTACACTGCAATCTTCGTCACCAGGTTTGCTCCTAAACCAACTTCTTATTAAAGGCCATCTTCACTCTGATCTACTGTTATTTTATTTCTGCTGTGAAAATACCAGGTCTCTGGTCATGAGGTTACTACAAGTAAAAAATGCAGTGATTCACCATAATTAAAAAAAAAAACCCAAACAAAACAGAATTCAAACATTCAGTAAAATTAAATGGTTTACCACGAGTCAGGTTACTACAGAAGCCAAATTATTAATAAAAATTAAAATATTGCATTGCTAGTGGTTTCCATTAGAGAATGACATTCTGAAAAAGCCAAAGGCCAACAGCTTGGAAAGAATAAGGTGTTGCTAAGGTTTTCTTTCAACAAAGATTTTTATGGAAATAACTGAAGAATATTACAAATGAACAGGCTACAGAAAGCCCATTTACTAAAGAAAAGATGATCAGTTGAAGATGTGACCTGTTTCTGGCTGTGTTTGGGTTTTGCTCTGCTTTTTAAATCTGCCACATAAGCATCTCCACTGTGAAGGCCCAGCTCTTTTCTCTGCCAGCAGCAGATCCATCTTCTTCCCCATGCATCACACCGTGCAGTCAGACTCAGAGTCTGTTTGGTCTTAGTTTATTTCTGCTGATATACCGGGAAGATGAACAACAGATATTTAGAACTAATTTTATTTACATTTTCACATCCCTTAAGCTAAAAGTAATAACAGAAATGTTTGTGAAAGCAGGCAGCACAGAATGTGCTCACAAACTGCCCAGTTCTCATGAAAATATTTTAGTTCTCTGCTATGTTCTACGTCTCTTGGACAGTTCTCAGTTGGGGGTACTTTGTTTTCTTTCTCTCTTCTCCCACTACACAGAGCAATAAACCTCACATAACACCTCATCTACTTCCAGCCACAAGTCTGGAGATAAGAAATTCCAGGGGATGAATCAGCCCCATGAGCCAAAACAACTGAAACCAAAAGGGAGCAGCCTTAGATAACTGGTCCCTGTTGTGGCAACTCCCACGTCAATATTTTCAGCAGTCCTGTCTCTTAGCATTCTCCTTCCTCCAGCCCCCCCTCCCCAGCTCACCTCACATGCTCCACATATTCCTTTCCATTCCCAGTCTTCCTTTCAACACATCCTCGCCTCCTCCTGTTTTTCCATTCAGGCAATCCCTCCTACAAAATTCCACTTCAAAATAGTGACTAACAATATTGCCATGCCATCTGTTTTCATAACATATCACTCTTTCTACACCTTTTAACGCTCCATTTATACAGAACATAAGTTTTTTTGGAGTGAGGACTATGCACCATTATCTGCACACCACCTAAAACAATTGGTTCCTGTTCCTAAGTCTTTCATCTTTAATACAGCAGTGGTTAAAAGTGACTGTTTCCTTGATTAGGTTTCCAACCGCTGGCACAAGAACACAAGTTCACCAAAGCCTGACATGCTGGCACGATCTGCAAATGCTTAGCAGAACTTTATTCTGTTCTTCCCATCCATCCTAAGGTGGAAGGTTTTGTTGGTGGTTTTGGATTAGTTTTGGGTTTTTTTAATGCATCATACTCAAAAGAGGATTTGAGACTGTAAAGATACTAAATTCATCTCTGCATGGGAATTGCAGGTTTACAAACATACACAGGAATGCATAAATTGCTTAAGAGCCATACGTTAAAAAAAGAAAATAAAAAGAATTCCCTGGATTACCATGGCAAGTTAAGCTACTTTATGTACAACATATGCCATTTTTCTGAAGTGAGGAAAGCATGGGGCAATTTAAAACTGTATTTCTGACACAGAACACATTTTTAGTCAAGTGATGACTTCTATTCAGTTGTTTTACATCATTCCCGTGTTTTGTGTTCAGGTAAAACACACCACCAAAATGAGAAGACACGGACCCAGAGTTCATACCTTTTACACACCCAAACCAGCTACAAACAAACTTTATAAATGCTACAGAACAAACTCTGCTGCAATCAGAACTGAAATGAAGTATGTGTACTTCCACCTCAGAGGATGGCATTTTAAAACCAGGAAGAGGTAACAACAAAACCCACTGGAGAGCTCTCCCTGTTACAGACCAGGGAGAGAAGTGAAATTTAAATGATAAGAAGCTGCCTTTCAACAATGGAACACAGAGGCAAGTCATTGGGGGTGTACTCTAGAGGTCAATACCAAGGCCAATGTTGTTTAACATCTTCATCGATGACCTGGACATTGAAGAGGGAAAATGCAAGGTCCTCAGCTGGGGAGGAATCCTGTCCATCACCACGGGCTGGAGGCAGACTGGAAAGCAGCTTTGCAGAAAAGGATTCAAGGGTCCTGGATGAACACGGGTCAGCAATGTGCCTTGACTGCAAAGCAAGCCAAGTGTCCTGGGCTGCATTAGGAAGAACACCACCAGCAGGTCAAGGGGCAAGTCCCTTTCCCTCTGTTCAGCACTGGTGAGAAGCATTTGGAGTCCTGTGCCCAGGTCTGGGTTCCCCAGCACAAGACAGACATGGACACATGGAAGCCAGCCCAAGGGGGAGGATCTTATCAATGTGTATAAATACATACCTGATATGAACCAGTAAAGAAGAATGAGTCTGGACTTCTTCCAGTGGTGCCCAGTGAATGGACAAGAGGCAACAGGCACAACTGGAAACCAAAGAAACTTTTTCAAAGAAGGGCGTGTTGGTTTCTTTTGGGTTTGTTTTCATTTGTTTGTTTGTTTGTTTTTCTCCTCCTGTTGTTTGTTTTGTTTCACGATGAGTGTGGTAAAACACTGAAATTTACCCAGACAGCTTCTGGCACTTCCATCCCTGGAGCTTGTCTAGGTGACCCTGCTTTGAGCAGGGCGCTTGGACTGACTATAAATACTCTCTAGATGTCCCTTCCAACCTCAACATTCATCTGGGGGTAAAATACACCTCTGCTGTAGAAAACAGACAGATAATACAGCAGAATTGAGGTTTTTTTACTACTACTATTTAAGTCTAACAGTAAGATTGATTAAACCTCAGTTCTACAAAGCTAATCCAAATGGCTCAAAAAATTAAAATATTTGAAAGCAAGTATTTATAAAAACAGATTCATTTTACCTCGATGTAACAAATTGCCTGTAATCTCTTCTAATTTCTTGCAGACAATGCAGAATGTTTCACTGCTTACAAATGTGAATGCCACAAAACCATTTGCTTAATGGTCAATGGATGAACACATACAAGAACATGAAGGAAGATTGCAATGAACGGACATTTTAGCTAGGTTAAACGGGTAACTTTTAAAAGGAAATATAAAAGCTGCTGTCTCAAGAACTCCAGAAAATAGCCTCCTCATCTGGATAATAAATATAATAGGGGTGGCAGCGATAAAAATTTGCTCATTACTGATCTGAAGGCAGTACCTGAAGAAGTGAGGACTGAAACAGTTTCCAATTCCCACTGCTTAATAAGATCTCTGCTGTACAGAAACCCACCTAGGTAGTTTCAAACGCAAAATGAAAGACTCATTATACATCTCATTATACAAAGCTCAGAAAACTTGTATTGTAAACCTCCCCTGAGGAGTAATGCCAAGTATTATGGATTGTGTGCAACATTCCACAGCCCTTTCAATATTCACACTGAGTACCGCGTGTTGATATTGCACCTCAAACAGGACATCAGCTTTGCTGTAGGAAACACCGGTTTAGTCAGCAAACAGTACAGAGGCATAACTTGAATGTCAAGAAGCAGTGGCTGCTCCTCCTTTCTCTGTACTTTTTAGGAAAAGAACCTGCTACTGAGCGAGACAAACCCAACCTAACAATGGTCTCTGCAGTGAATATTCTTTTCTTCTTTCCAAATCTAAATCAGTTTTCACTAACACTGCCAAAATCTTCCAGTGACTTTTATGGCTGTAATGTCATCAACTTACAGACAGCGACCTGGTAACCCTTCCACACCATCTGGATGTGACTGTGTTTACCTGGACACATATGTGAACAGGTCCTAGAGAGCACTTGGATACTCACTGCTGACGAGTTATCTCAGTAATCACAGAATGCTTGAGGTTGGAGGGAACCTCTAGAAGTCATCTGGCCCAAACCCACTGCTCAAGCAAGGCCACATAGAGCCAGCTGCCCAGGACCATATCCAGATGGCTTCTGAGTATCTCCAAGGACCATCAGTCCACAACCTGAGAATGTGAGATGGCATGCACACGTACACCAAGGTCACATAACACGAACTCGCAGACGTGCAGTCAGCACGATGGATTGCCTATGCATGAGTGGGAGAAGAAGCTATCTGAAATGGCCATCTGCATGCTGATGACAGAAAGGCTGGAGCACAAAGACATCAAATGGTTCCCTAATAACCCATATGGCCCACCGAGCTAGCAAGTGTGAAATTTTATTTAAATGCCCTGCCAAAAACCCACAAACTTCTACGCACATTTTAACTGCTCTGTAATAAAAAGCAGCTCTTGAAAGAAAAGAGCCTTAACAAACATGCATGGAGCCTCTGCAAACACTGGCATTTCAGTCAGTCCCTGTACCTAGTACTAAGTTTTCTGGTATTTGTTTAGATTCTTTTATATTTCTAGCTCTATTTTTCAGTCTTAAAATAACTGATTCAGAGTCAGGAAAATACTGCCTGTTTCCAAGCTCGTACACTTGATTATTCCCCTGTGTTCCTCAAAATTATTCACCATACCTGTATGTGTTCTGGTACAAACAGTAACAGTGCAATTTTAGCCTAGCTATACAGATTTAATGGTAGATCTCTGCAGCCAGTCCCTGGAACTTCTTAATCAAGCCTAAGCCTTAGTGTTACAATTGTTACCACAACTACAGCTTTGGTCAATGTATAAAGGAACGTTATTTTATTCTTTACATTCATTTATTACTGGGACATGGTAATAGCACAGAAATAATAACTGCGTGCAGGCAGTAGCTTATCAGTTCTGCTGTTGATTTGATGCGAGACCCTAAGCAAAGCCATGCTTTTCTTTACACAGGTACACATTTTTGTTTGCCAAGAACATCTTCCTGAAACATGAGATAGCAATTCAGTAAACACTGAAATGATTTCCCCCCCTAGAATAACGTAACACAGAAGAGACATGTACAGGAACTCAGAAGATGCACACAACTGTAACACACAAGGATCGTACGTATCACAGAACCCTAAGGGCTGGAAGGGATCTCAAAAGACCATCTAGTCAACCCCCCCTGACATACGGCAGAGAGAGAAGCAGCAACGTCATCAATTGTCAGCTCAACATCCAATGGTGACAGGTGAGGAGGATGAGATGCTGGCTGACACTGCAGAAACTGGCTTTGGAATAGCTGGAGATACTCCAAAAAACCTGGAAAGTTGACTGTTAGCTGTCCTGAGACCTTGCTCGGCAGATCTCCCTCAACACGAGGCTGAATCTCCAGTGACCCTATTCAATCATTCTAAAAAAAATTCAGCTTCTTCACCTGTGAGATTGAACATCCACTGTAAATCTTTTAGTGTGTTCATGCTGCCTCTTTCCAAATGGTTACATTTTCACTGTCATCATCAGCCTTCTCAGTGGCCCACTGCACACAGAGGTCAACCACGGGTAAAGGACAAAACCGGGGTAATGACAACAGTTAGTAGAACAGGGTATTAAACAATCAATACTGGAGCACTGAAACAAGGAACCGAGAACAAATGGATAGCATGGTGTTGCCGCACCTGTTTCCTTCTTCCAGAGATTTATCTTGTCTACTCAGACTGCAAAAACTGCTAAGCAGAAGCTGTTTCTCACCGAGTGTTTACATACCAGGTAACCCTGCCAACCTCAGTTGTGAGATGCATGTGCTACTCTGGTAAAAATAAGAGACACAACTATTTTCAGGCCAGCGTGCTATTTTGAGGAGGTTCATTTTACACTGAAAAAGAAGGGACTTCAACAAGCGGCCGAGAAGCACCCTTAAGAACTAGGTAACAGAACTGAAGTTGTAGCTGAGATAGATAAGCTGTTGGTCTACTTCCAGGGGCACTGATCAAAAAAACCCAGTCACAAGCTATATATTAGACCCAGTATAGATGAAGCTACTTTGTGAAACACGCTGAAGTCTGCAGTTGATGGAGTTCTAAGCACACAGTGTCAGTTATACATGCTTTTTTGGGGGGATGGAATTACAAAAGCACAAATATATGCAGTGACTTGACCAAGAGGTACTCTAGAGTGGCAAACAGAAAAATGACTATGAAACCAGTATCTGGATTCTAGATAGAACATTGATTTTTTTTTTCCACACTATTTTAAGGCTTATTTACGAAACAGAATTAAAGCAAGTCACATATACATGGGTACTAAGTTTGCTACTTAACAAGTTTCATGACAGTGGAGTAGAATCTCACAGTTTACTCAGGCAGCTTCTCATTGCTCAAACAACACAGCAGGCAATCTATACAAAGTATGCAAGGAACGCCTCAAAAAGAGAAGGTTCTACAAAAAAAAAAGAAAAAACAACAAAAAAAAACAAAACCCAACCAAATCAACAAAAAAAACCCCACACCACACCAGAAAACGCAGCCTTTTAAGAACCAGGTACGTAATAGGCTAATGACCTCCAGTCACACCACTCACAAAGCTCAAACACTGAAAACAATCTCAGAGTAAATACATTATCTCAAATTCCTCAATCCTACACCAGCCCTCTTGACATCTCACAGATGCCATAAACCTCTGGAAAAAAAAAAAGATAAATAAATGGACATGAGGCTACTCTTCAAATAGCTCTTCAGAAGTACAAGAAGCCTGCCAGTGCAAGATGCAGAAATGGTACTTTGGGAGTGGAACTACATTGTTATGACGCTGAAAATCTGCTAGGCCACCCCACAGCCCCCTGTCAAGGGCTGTCTGCTGGTATATTTTGGGAGAGGGTGTGAGAAGGTAATGCAGAAGCATAAGCCTCTCTGCAGTGGGTGAATCCTTTTCCACACATCCTCATCCCCTCACTGTGAAGCCACAGAAGAGAGTGGAAGACTGCTAATGAGAAGTGCCCGCTTCTGAGAAAAGGCATATGGAGAGTAGCAGCACCTGGAACGATGCTCAGCTGTGAGCACTGGGATACTGAAGAGAGGAGGCTGCGTGGAATGCCCATGGTGGGACACAGCGTCTGAAATGGTAGCAAAAATGAGGGGAGAAAAAAACAGTAATTGTGAGCTGAGCGTAGAAAGCAGCAAGTTCCCACAATGAGCTCATTCCTTCTCAAGAGGGGAGAAGGACACTGGGATGGGATCAGATACACGGCCCAGCCAGGTCACTGAAGGGGAAAGGGAAGGGAAGAACAGAAGAAAGAAGATAATCAGGCCCCCTCACTGAGTCATACCAGAGCTACTGCTGCTGGAAGGGAGCCAGGTTTGAGCTGAAGCTTTTACCTCTACTTCCCCCCCGCCCCGAAAAGCAAGGAGGAATGAGCCCACCAAACTCAGACATCTACCGGAAATGCGTTCAGAGTTTGCTGACTATAAATCCCTACTCTAAATTACACGTAGCCTTAGAAAAACTCATAATCAAAAGCATGCGAGAGTAAGTTCAAAACATCCCCTTCTTTGGCTGAGTTTTTGTGCTGCCCTGAAGTGAGATTCATTCTTGGATCAGTGATTTTGTAATGTAAAATACAAAACCTTTCAAAAAGAGCCCATGAAGTGGCAATTGAGGACAGCAGAGTTAGATTATTCCTCAAATTACACATTTGGTTTTTCTTAGGTAAATTCCTAATCTGCCTTCTCCAAAGACCCTCCCGTCAACTGAACACACACTTCTCAGCCCAACACGGTTCAAAAGCTGTTTTTAAAAGTGTATTCATTTCTGTAAAGTTTATCACACATCTCAGCCTCAGATCACACACAAATTCTGATTTTTTAAAACTATTTCAACACTCTGGTTTACAATGCTCACTGTCACACACCGAGGGGTGTCTCGTGGGCAGTTTAGGATGAGTGTCCTCACCTGCTGACACTCGGTCTCCCTACCTGAAGCAGGAATTTAGCAACCTCAGCTCATTTATGAATGTCTCTCTAATGTGACAGCTTGTCTCACCCCGATTTCCTTATGGATGGATTTACGGTGTGGTTCTGCAGTTGAAGAAGCACCTGACAGAAACACTCAGCTGAACATTCACATACTTATTTTGAAGTGGTCAGTGAAATCATGAGGAAAGACTCCGAGAGGCTGAAATGGCCAAAAGCTAGCAGGAAATAAATCAAAACTTTTGATACCTGCATGCATCACAACTTAGCAACAAGAATAACAACCCAAGAATTACCAATTAAACAAAAGACCATATGTAAACAGAAAATTCAATTTTCATTGTGATTCCACGCTAATAAACAGGCTTTGCAATTTCTCAGTTTTTTTCTTCCTTTTTTTAACAAAAATTACCAGCTAAGAGAAAATAAATACTGCCTGAGAAGATAATGAAATTTTGCTTCATAGTTGAGCATAACCTAGTGAATTAAAACCTATTGTTTTTAAATATAGGCAGCACTATTAAGAGGCTCCTTCAGAGGCACAACTACTGTATCGAGTAACATCTACAATCTTACACACCAAAGCATGAATTTAACACTGCTGTCATTGTGCTACTGCCACAGCATTTCTGAAATTACACTTTTGCCCAAGTCACTGTGTCAACAGACAGACCAGTCTGCTTCAAGCACCAAGCAGCTAAACCAGAATGAAATGGCTCAACCAGATAAGATGCATTCAGACAAATTCTAGCAGTGCTTCACTTCACCTTTTGCTACTGTAGTCAGAATTTTACTTTTTATTTCACAGAACAAGGGGAGACAGTAGGTAGATCTTTAGGCTTAAGAAAATTTTGATTCCTTGCCTTTCAATCTCTTACTACACAAAGATGCAGGACATCAAGAGATGACTTGCATCGTCTTGCCAAATACCATGAGTATCCTGGACAAACTGGCTGCTCATGACCCAGATGGGTGTACACTTTGCTGGGTAAAAAACTGTCTGGATGGCCAGGCCCAAAGAACAGCGGTAAACGGAGTGAAATCCAGTCAGTAGCCACTCACGAGTGGTGTCCCCCAGGCTCTGTAGTATCCTTATCAATGACCTGGATGAGGGCACTGAGTGCACCCTTAGTAAGTTTGCAGAGGACATGAGACTGGGTGGAAACATCAACCTGCTGGAGGGTTAGGGATTTAGACAGACTAGATCAACGGGCCACGGCCAACTGTAGGAGTTTCAGTAAGGCCAAAGGCTGGGTTCTGCACTTTGGCCACAACAACCCCCAGCAGCATGACAGGCCTGGGGAGGAATGGCTGGAAAGCTGCTTAGCAGAGGGACCTGGGGGTGCTGATTGACAGCCAACCAAACATAAGCCAACAGTGTGCCCATGTGGCAAAAAATCCAATGGCATCCTGGCCTGGATCAAGACTAGTGTGGCCAGGAGGAAGGGAAAGTGCTATCAGCCCTGTACTCAGCACTGATGAGGTCACATCTCGAGTATTGTGTTCAGTTTTGGGCACCTCACCACAAGGACACTGAGGTACTGGAGGATGTCCAAAGGGCAATGATGCTGGTGAAGCGTCTGGAGCACACGTCTTACGAGGAGCAGCTGAGAGAATTGGGGGGTTTAGCTTGGATAAAAGGAGGGTCAACTGAGACCTTATTGCTTTCTACAAGAGGAAATGGCCTCAAGTTNACAGCGGTAAACGGAGTGAAATCCAGTCAGTAGCCACTCACGAGTGGTGTCCCCCAGGCTCTGTAGTATCCTTATCAATGACCTGGATGAGGGCACTGAGTGCACCCTTAGTAAGTTTGCAGAGGACATGAGACTGGGTGGAAACATCAACCTGCTGGAGGGTTAGGGATTTAGACAGACTAGATCAACGGGCCACGGCCAACTGTAGGAGTTTCAGTAAGGCCAAAGGCTGGGTTCTGCACTTTGGCCACAACAACCCCCAGCAGCATGACAGGCCTGGGGAGGAATGGCTGGAAAGCTGCTTAGCAGAGGGACCTGGGGGTGCTGATTGACAGCCAACCAAACATAAGCCAACAGTGTGCCCATGTGGCAAAAAATCCAATGGCATCCTGGCCTGGATCAAGACTAGTGTGGCCAGGAGGAAGGGAAAGTGCTATCAGCCCTGTACTCAGCACTGATGAGGTCACATCTCGAGTATTGTGTTCAGTTTTGGGCACCTCACCACAAGGACACTGAGGTACTGGAGGATGTCCAAAGGGCAATGATGCTGGTGAAGCGTCTGGAGCACACGTCTTACGAGGAGCAGCTGAGAGAATTGGGGGGTTTAGCTTGGATAAAAGGAGGGTCAACTGAGACCTTATTGCTTTCTACAAGAGGAAATGGCCTCAAGTTCCACCAAGGGAAGTTTAGATTGGATATTAGGAACAATTTCTTTACTGAACAAGTTACCAGGCATTGGAACAGCTTGCCCAGGGAAGTGGTTGAGTCACCACCACCCAGGTGACTCAACCACTCAACTCACCCTGGAGGTATTTAAGAGTCATGTAGACAGAGATTAGGGGTATGGTTAGGTCTTGTCAGTGTTAGGTTAATGGTTGGACTAGATCATCTTAAAGGTCCTTTCCAATGCAGGAAATTCTGTAGTTCTGTGATTCTGAAATTTCTTCTTCCAAAGAGCTAAAGAAGTTATCAAGTGTTATTACCAACACAGCCCATTCTAGGTCTTCATCCTTCCTTTAATTTTTAATTAAAAGCCTGTTTTTCAGCTCCTCCAACCACCATACCACAAACCACTTCAATTTTACAGATTGTACCAGCAAACCTCTACAAATCAACTGTTGAATACAGGGTTACATAAAAGCCCTCAAAGATGAGAACACCGAGCACAATACCTCTGGAAGATGAGGCAGGAGGAGCAGGTAGGTGCTTTCAGAAACAGTATCTACAGCAGATACTAGACACAAGATACGGTGCTGCTAAACGTTCGCCTTTCTGAACATCTGCATAAGCTACTTCCATATACCAATTAATCCCCCTTCACTCAGTAGGTGGAATTTGGAGTCTGTTCTGAACCTGACTCCCAATTAGCTGCACAGCATGGACACAAGCTTTAAACACACTAAGACTGGTGCAGAGTTAATCATGCTGGAGGTGAAGCAGCCTACAGAGATGTGGTGGTTTGCTGTCATGTAGGCAGCATGGCAAAGAAGCACCTTTCCTGCAGGCAAGACGTACACGTTCAACCCAACGAGGAAGGGTTATTCTTAGCCTGACCCACTCGAGTGAACAGAAGCATCACGCTGCCTGTGAGCCAAACAGTAAGTACATTCTATGGTCTTATACAGTATGTTCAAAGTAGTTGTAACTCTTTCCCCAGAGAAAATGTCAATGTAGATGCAAGTCATTATGCTTAATTTGATTTTATATTTCAACTCTCGAGTTGAAATTGGATAGCCCTCTCTCTGGAGTCATCCACATCACTCCTGACAATGCTCAGGTCCAACACCTCTGAAAATTGTCAGAATTACTACAGGGTCCTTTTTTTAAAAAAGGGGAAAAAGTAATGCAGAGATGCAATAGGAAGTTCTTGAAGCTTATCAGCAAAGATTACCAAAGGTATAGAAAGCCATTAAAAAGTTTAACAAGGAAATAAACATTAGGCATCCAAGTCACAACTCCTATGCAGACTCCAGTGAAGTGTCTTCTCTAACCAGTTAGAAACACTTCTATTATGCAAACTAATATTAAAGTTTATGGTTTGGGAAGCCAGGGATTTCCTACTGTGTTCCTAACAGCTGGACAGCTAAACTACTTCACTGTTTACTTTATGATGCCACATTCATGATATGACATAGCCTAAACATTTTCTTAAAAGAAAATAAGCCTTAATGAGTTAACCACACGCACGCACAGAAAGCCTGCTACCTGCCAGACAACCTCAGGCTCTACATTTTTTAATAATGAAATAGTTGCTCGTGCCATTACATAAATATTATTACATAATATCTCCTTTGTATGCAAAATTATAACTACGGTAAAATAGGTTCCTCTATTTTAATATTGTATCTATTAATCCCACTCATCCACTTAATAATTTGGAGCTAGAGATGCATCAGATCACAACAGCTTTAATATCTCACATTCCTCTGTGCCTAAACGGAGAGCAGACATCCTCAATTAAAAGAAAAAAAATCCAAACAGCAAAAAAAAAAATCTCCTCTACTACAGTAACTGGGTGAAGGGAAAGATACGATTACTGTGCTTTTATGTTATCGGTGTTTTTTGTCTTGCCTAACATTTAATGTGTATACCAATACCTCATTTTCAACGTGGAAGTCAATAAAACATGCAGAAATACCTCAATTCCCCAAGGTCAGCATTACACAACACAAGTATAATGGGATCACAAGCAAATGATGCTTCAAGTATCTAACATCTCAAAGAACAGGGCTTTTTTTCCCCGCATAATATTTAATGTATGGGTAAACTGCAATAAATGTTAATTTTCCTAAACGTTAAATTGTTAGAAATCTGTCCTGATGGTCAGAAGCATACTCGAGGGTGGAAAGACTACAGGCACGAGTCCCTAGAGAAAAGGCCACGAAGAAGTGGGATGTGACATTCGGAAGTCTCAGGGGGCAACATGTGGCCAGCGGTTAGGACGTTCCCTTCTGCAGTGCAGCACCAATGCCTCTCGTTTTACGCGGTTTGTACCACGCTAGCGTAGGCTCGACACAAACCCCCCCCGCTTCCCAACAACTGCACAAGTCTCACTCGCGACTGCGGTCAAAGGTTCCCCCTTGTGCGCTCACCCCTCCGCACCTCGCC
>VWZY01001431.1:124984-152485 GCA_013399075.1 Chloroceryle aenea
GTCAAAAAGAGTTGGCATTCTGGAAGATCAGCCTATAAAAAGGCCAAATATTCTTACATACCCTTAGAGTGCTAGTTAAATACGCGTGCGAGGCTGGCTCATAGGAGACAAACACACAAATCTGTAAAGTCTGACAAAAGTCCAATATGTAAAACATATGTTTCACATTTTGCTTACATATGTTTTGGGTTTAGATTTGAACAAAAGACAGGTCAGGCAGTTGCTACCCTTGATTTTTCCATTGTAATGAACAGGAAGCTTGCCTGTCTACTCGAGGGTAACTGGTTTCCTACTCTTTCTTTGTAAGCTGTTTATTTTTTCTAGTTCACATCTGTTTTCCTCCTTAAACTCATTTCTATGCAAACAAAAAAGTCAAAACTACCTAGTCATCAAGAAATCTTGCATCACAGAAGTAGTTGAAATAGGTTTGAAACCCAAACTATTTTCATTGTGTCTAAAGAGTAACTGAACAACAACTTTAATTTTTTGACAGCTATTTACATTTGTCAAGGCTAATATTTGGAAAACCTTTGGAACTGCAAGAATACTCTTAAGAATACTTCTATTTGATAATGTTAATAAACCACTGGGAGGTAAAAGGTGAAGCATGTTAACTAACAGCATCTCTAACTCGTGGTATTTGAGGACATTTTGTACTGTTGCTTAACTAACACATTTCACTCCCTTCCATCGGCCTGTGTGTCTGCTCCTCAGCCTGGGTTGGTATATAATGCAAGACATTTAAGCTTCTGCAGTATTCTGGATTCTCAAGGAGCGTGGTGTGTGGGCACAAGTTTGTGTCTGGTAGTTGTGCTGAAGAGAAGGCAGCTGCCCCTAACAGAATAGTGTAGATAGGTGAAATACCTAACTTTTTACCTAAAGCACATCATTCAGAGTCTTCTATCTGATTAAAATTTAAAAAAAAAAAAAGTTTATTAAATTTGAGAGAACTGTGCTTGGAATTTGGCATAACTGTTGCAAACAGAAGACAGGACTGAGACAAGAACAGTTGATTCCTAACCTAGAGGCAGTTTACTGCTCATATGAGGCATTGATCTCTGAAAGTGCTGAATGCTACTTTCAGGGGGAAAAAAAAATCAACTGACTTTCTTTTTTAATTTGAATAGCTTGATCCAAGTGTAGTCTTATAGCCATACAGATGTTTATGTGGAACTCGAATGCTCTCTGAGCTCTGCCTTTTCAGTTTCCCTTCAGTTCTTAGAGAGCACTTCTGCTTTCATATCCTTCTCTCAGCCAAGTTGGTAAGTTAGTCTGCAGGGTCACACCAAGGTAAGAACATCTCTTCAGAAAGGTTTGAGTCTGCACTGTTACGGGAGGTCCTCTGCCCTCCTCATGTCAGTGCAAGCATTTGAATAACTGCATAACCAACTGGATTTGGAAACTACTCCAGTTAACAGTGGTCCAATGAAAAACTACGAGTTAGTTTTAACGTGGATCGGGCTCCTGATCCACTTGGTTACGTAGGTGTGTGAAAGCCTGCGTTTGCATGGTGGAGGAGGCGGTGCAGGGGCTGAGGCTGAGCAGCAGGAAGAAAAAGAGAACTCTTCCTCCAGCAGTCTTGGCTTATGGTAGCTTAAGGTGATCACTCTTAAGTTGCTGAAGTCTAAAAGTCAGTTTAACCCTTACAGTAGATGCAGTAGATGACCCACACATCACGTGTTGCTGGATTTCCTGCGTTTCAGCTTGTGTGTCAGGGCTTGGCATTAGTGCTTGTTTTATTTGTGCACATGTCTACGATACATACATTTTCTTGCAGTCCATCCTTTATTCCCTGAAAATGCTGTCATCTTAGGATGCCAGTAATTGCAAAAGGAACATCACGGTTAGAGAGCTCTGCCACCCGTTTTCCCTGGTGTCTCCAAGGTCAGTAGGTACTCTCTGAGGTTTTATCCATTTTTTTGTTAAAAAGCGAGTCACCCTCTTTCTCTGTTCCTCCAGTTGCTAAGCAGCAGCTGTTCTCCCCAATAGCTAGCCACCTATTTGCATGAAAATAATCAAGCTTGAATATGGTTTCGACTGGATGGAGTTAATTTTCTTCGTAGTTGCTGGTATGGGTATTTTATTTGTTCTGGAAACTGTTGATGACTCAGGCATCGGGTTTTGGTTTTGGTGAGCAGGGCTCACACAGAGTCAAGGCTATTTGTGCTTCTCACACCAGCCCACAGTGAGGAGTCTGGAGGAGCACAAGAAGCTGGGAGAGGACACAGCTGGCCCCAGCTGACCAGAGGGATGTTCCATCCTATACAGTGTCATGCTCAGCATATAAAGCTGGGGGGAAAAGAAGGAATGGGGGGATGTTCAAAGTGATGGCATTTGTCCTTCCAAGAAACCATTACACGTGATGGAGCCCGGCCTTCCTGGAGGTGGCTGAACACCTGCCTGCCCACGGGAAGTGGTGAATGAATTCCTTGTATTCCTGTCTTTGTCTCAACTCATGAGTTTTCTCACTTTTAAGATTCTCTTACCCCATCACACCGTGAGGGAGGGAGTGAGTAAGTGGCTGTGTGGGGCTTAGCTGCCATCTGGGGTAAACCATGACAAATACGTAACTGCTTCCAGTCATGCACAGTTAAAGAGCTGTAGAGTAAACATTTGAGTACTGATAGTAACTGACTGCTATCTGAAATGTTAGAGCTTCTCCATAGAGTAAAATCAGGGTAGTTTTGCCTTTTTTCTTAACAAAAGGCACATCACATTTTTCTTTCTCTTAATTCTTATGACGTACCTACTTAAAAAAAAAATAAAATGACAGAGACATGGTTTTTCCAGGGAGAGAACCTGGGCACATGGATCAGGAGTAACATGTGGTCAGCCTGGTTGGTATCCACCTAGACAGTCAAACCGTCTCCATTACCCAGGAAGTTTATTTCCTGGCTTGCCCCACAGACTGAAGGAATGAAAAAAGTCTCAATCTTCAGACTAAAATTGAGTAAGTTGGATGAGAAGGTGTCAGGAAATGCTGAGAAGGTATGAGCTGAACATTCCTCTGCCCAAAGAATGAAGGCTGAAGTCTTCTCTCAGGATTCTCAGTTTGGAGTTAGGTACCTACCTAGAGTTAGGTACCTAAGCAAGGACAACCTGTATGTTTGTATAGGAGACAGGAGAACAGGGAAAGAGCTCTTCCTTCCAAGTCGAGCAGATGTGGCATTTTGAAACCTGCATTTCACCCAAGTGCTTTAACAGTGGGTGCATGGATGAACTTTTGCACCTATGCAGAACATTAGGAAAGATTAATTTCCAGTGGTCTTCCACCTTGTACGGATGCTTCCTAGACCAGACACCATAGGCAATGTACACAGGAGAATTTGTCAGATGAGATTCCTGACAAGCCTTGCTGACAGTCAGAGTCTTCTGCCAGAACTTGAGGCAACACTGCTCATGCCCGTTGTACCAGTGGAAAGTCAGGTACTCTGGATGTTGCCAGATCAGGCACAGCACATGAACAGCAAGGAACTGAACAACTTGTGGGTACCAAACCGTCTTAAAGTGCCACTTGCGCCGCTGAATTAATTTGTGGAGGTAACTGTGCTTTGGAAATGGTGCTTAAGATTCCAGTTGATGAGAATTCTGAAATTCTCAGTGAGTAGATCCAGGCTAGGTGATAAGCTCCGAAGTGTAATTGCAGTCAGGTACCATCAGAACCAGGGCAGTCCCATGTTTAGTCAGTGGCCTCATCCGAGCAATGCCTTGCTGCTAGAAGCCTGATGGGAAGACTAACCTGCATCTCAGTTATGAAAATATGAGAAAGCAGTCTTGTAGCAAAGGCTTAATAAACCTGTGAGGGCAAGAATTGTGCCATGCAATGGGAAAGAAAGATCCCAGGGAAGTAGTACGTGCAAGTTTTGTAGGATATGGGACATAAGAAACAAATTATAAAGTAGGATAAGCAAAGACATAGAAGTAAAATAAGAATAAATCTTTTGTATAGTGAGGGTATATTTTGTTGGGGTAACTGTGGAGATTTTATATAAAATTTATTGACAAAGGAAATTAAGTAGATTTAATCTGTACTTCATAAAAAGACTCAGTAGTGTCCCATATGATAAATTAAGTAGAATGAATAACAAAGAACTGCTCTGAACCTAGTTCTGCTCTGAACTAGAATATCAGAAGGAAAGATCTAGGAGTGAGAGTAGTATGGATCTACCCCCATGATGATTTAGGTTTTAGAACCTAAAAGATAAGTACAGTCCTAAACTGCACGAGGTGAGCTATTTCTATCAAAGCAAGTCATCTATCAAGATAGGTACAAGCTTGTTATACCTTATTTGGACCATTTTTTAAGTTGACAAGAGGGATGAATTTAAACTAGAAGAGGTGCAGAGTGGCATTCTGAAAATGATCTTATATGTGAAAAGCCTGTTTTATCAAGATTAAAATCACAGAATGGTGGGGGTTGGAAGGGACCTTGGGGGATCTTCAGGTCCAAAACCCTGCTCCAGCAGGGTCACCTAAGCAGGTTGCATAGGAACGTGTCCAGGTGGGTATTGAGAGTCTCCAGAGAAGACTCCACAACCTTCCTGGGCAGCCTGTTCCAGGGCTCTGCCAGCCTCACAGTGAAGAAGGTTTCCCTTGTGCTTAAGCAAAACTTCCTGTGCTCTGGCTTGTTCCTACTGTCCCTTGTCCTGTCACTGGGCACCACTGAAAAGAGTGGTTGGCTTCACCTACAAAAACAAAATATGAGAACATAAGTGAACTTTGTAGTAAGCAAGAAGAAAAAATATTTAAGCCAAAGAACAGTGTTGGTGTAGAATTAGATATAAATCAGAAATCAACTTGCCATGAAGGAGGGTTTCTAACCCATGGAGGAACTAATTTCTTCTCTCGGTGAAAATAGAAGAGCAGAACACTTTAGCAAGTTTTAATCTGGAGGCTGATGAGATAATGAAAAGGGTTATATGATGCTTGCTGGTTTTATCACACACGGCTGCACCCGATGATCAAAATACTGGAAGAATTTAATGTAGTTCCCCAAACATTTCAGTAGAGGATTCCTCTAGTGGATGCAGACAGTTTAGCTGTTAGGATAGATGAGTCTTCATCATCTTTGTACAGAATGCATTTTGTATTGTGTGTACAGTACACCTTTCTGTTCAGAAAACCTTGGTTATAGAAGGAAATGCAGCCCTTGTGTTGTGGCCTCATGTTTATATCTGTAACTGCCCTGTGTATACAAATTCAGATATGTAATGTTTATAGGAAAATGCAAAGCCACCTTTGACCATTTTAGTTTCCTGGGTTGTATTTGTATTTAGCAACTTATGTTTCAAACAGAAGTTTTGATTGAAAGTTATTCTTTGTTTTTGTTTGTTTTGACAGTAACAATTTCTTTTTCCCCAACATTTTCAGGTCTTGCCCATTGCCTCACATCAGAAAAACCTACCTGTGAATGTGCATACGAGAAAACACTTAAGTATTCATGAAGTTGATATAAACTGAAATGGAAAAACTAATAAAGAATTAAATATGTAACAACGTAGAACTATACTATGCTTATTTATTTATTTATTTATAAATTCTTGATTGAGAAAGTGTCTTGAATTGAGAAGTGGTATATGCAGAGTGGAAGAAAAGGGTCGGTCAACGATGAGATTCCTGATCTGTCCTGTGCTGACATAATGCTACTTGTCAAGAAGGGATTGAGGTTCCCTCCCGTGCTTGCTGAATGAGCTGTTGTCAAGAGCCAAGTATTTATATGATGGCACAGTACATTTAGTCTAACACACGTTGTAGGTTACCAGTGAATGGTATTGTAGTTAGAGGAGTTCAGTGATTGGGTGTACAACAATGAGAATTTCGTAGATGGAATTTTATTCGGATGAACCAATTAAGTCTTAGATAATTGAGGAATAGTGCTGGGTTTTGAGTGGCATTGCTGGATCAGAATAGCTTTTAAAACCTGCTGCCTAGTGCTTGGATCTAATGACTATGAAAGCTGGGCATGGTCTTAAAGGAGAAGATTGTGTGCAATGACATAGAGTGTTTGAACACTCATACTGTCTGTGGGAAGAGACTTAGCCCAAATGGTTCAAATAATAAATAACTGAAAAGTTGTCATAGTGGGAAAGGCCCCTATCAGTCTCCTATAACTTACAAAGCCAAATACACATCAGTATGTAGGTATCATTTGTTTGGTTTTGGTTGTTGTACTGTGAAATGTTTCTGTGAATGTATCGCAGAAGTGGGGCTGGATGGGAAATAAGGAGATCCATTTAATTTTAAATACTATATATTTTTCTGCCATGTAGTTGACTTTCAGGAGGCATTCTTCATCCATGCATCAGGCAAAGTGGAAGACGTGTCAGTCCCGTATGTAGATCACAAACAGCCATTTGTTATCCAAAAGGAGAGAGGAGTGTTGCCATAGGAGTAAACTTAAAATGCTGTAAGCTTAGATTATGGATAGCAGAACAAAGTCTTCGTCCATCTCTGTCAGTACTGATCCCTGTAGTATATGACTGTATACAGTATGCTGCAGTTTCAGCTGCCTACTATTTTTTTCTATTAGGACAATTACCCATAGTTTAAAACTCTGTAGATGTTTCCCATACTGTCTAAATCTTTCCATTCCTAATTAAGTATGTATATGTAAACTTCTATCACCTCAATCATTTTTCTGTGTTGGGGTTGGTTCTTTTGAAAAAAAAATCCAGCATGAACTGAATGTTAAGAAAAAAAAACTTTTTAACTTCTTACTTGCTTAGCTTGAGCAAGTAAGGTAACAGTTGTTTAGGTTTGTAATGTTTCTTTTCGAGTCTTTCCAGCTCCCAAAGAATTTATGTTATTTTTATGTGAATTCCATCTAATTTGCAGGCATCTTTCTTGCAATACACCTAGAACTCACTGGTGAATTTCATGTGTGATTGTGAAGAGCATCATGAAGAATTTATGGGTTTCGAGGTTTTTTTACTTTGTTTCAGGCATTCATATGACCTCCATGTGTAGGGCAGAATTAATTCCTTGAGTGTATCAATGTTTGGTCCACCAAGAGGCTCGAAGGGCTTTGTTAGTTGTCCACAAATAAGGTGTTCTACAGTTTGCCCTACAGCTGTACACAGAGAAGCTCTTACCTTCCTGCTCCGGGATACAGTGCTTCCAAGTATGCAAGTGAAATCTAAATTAGTCTCACTGTTGCTACTCTTACAGATCTATTTGTAGTTTCTGCTTGGTTGTTATCCTCAGATCCTTTACAAATACTATGCCTCTGGGGTATTTCCATCCTAGGTATTTCCATCCTATTGAATATCTTCCAGAATCTGTTCCAGAATACTTCCCTCAGTCTTTTCCATAGCAGTAGTTTGCTTTCTCTTGTACTCACTTGAATTTCACTGTTTTCTGACTGCATTTTAGCCACACTGAGTTACTCTGAGGTATCTCAGTGTCTGCAAAGTTGTCCATATTGTGGCCTCTCAGGTACTGATGAAGATGTCCAATAAACAAGGCCTCACAACCCTTCCTGTGGCACCACACATACAGATAGATTGCTGCTTGTCCTTTCTCCTAGGATTCTTTTATTTGCTGTCAGTTTTCAGTCTTGTCCTGAGCCCTACAATATTCACCATTTCCTTAAGCTTCAGAATTTTTACACAATCCTTGTATCTTTGTTCCTCTTGTTCAGCATTGTAATCTGTCCAGCACATTCTGGGGGACTTCTGAGGTTTTGTGAGAGTACCAGGTGCTTTCTTAAAATCCAGTTATTAATATATAAAGATTTCCTTTTGACTTTGCATTTTGTCCTAGCTTTTAGGGAAATTCTTCATTTTATTGCAAGCTAAATATTGCCTAATATTCTGTTGTCTTGTAAGGGTAACATTTTCAGGCTTACTTGGCCTGAAATTAAGTTTAGAATTTCGAAGGCTATGCTCTGCTCTGGATATTTAAAAACCTAATTTTATGACTACCAAAACCTGGTTTCAGGAGTGTTCATTTACCGAGCACTTTGTGCTAGTGTTCTTTTTTGCTCAGGACTTGCAATGAAGGGATGGTATTATGTTGTTATGTCATGTTACATTAATATGTTATTATTGTTCTTTCATCAGTTCTAGGTGTATCCATCCACTAAAGGATGACAGTGCAAATGTAGGCCTGATCAGCACCCAGATCAACCTCCACAATTTTGGAGTCTGGCAAATAAAATAAATTTTCAGACCATCGTTTTGATCCTTTTGCATCTCCAAGCATCAGAGAGGTACAGGTGGGGATACAGGCTTGGGAAGAAGACAAATTTATAGAGTAGGTCTGCTAATCTATTGTGATCTGTTCATTGAAGTTAGGCAAGGTTGAAAGGAACGACAGCACAGTTTTATTTCCAGTTTTTTTTGCAGGTGGGGAATATGGACTCCTAGTCAAGTAGAGATAGCAGATACTCTCTCTCTGGAAGTGCACAGCTAAGTGACTGAGACTGGATTCTCTTCTAATATGGTGCGTGTTTCCTGCTGTCTCTTGAGTGATCTTGCAGCTGCTTTAGTTAGAAAATCAGTGATAGTTGGTTTTGTCCAAAAGCAAGAACTTGATGACCTGGCTAATAAGATTAAACAGCACTGCCCCCAAAATCTGTGGAGTATTAAATACTGTGCCATATTCCAATCCCCCCACCCACTGCACCTCCTCCTTCCTTTTCCTACGCAACTTTGACAGCTGTTTTATGGAGACAGTATTTTGCATAGCTGTTTTTCTGAGGACAGGACTTAAGACTTTTGACCTATTTAATATCTTTTTTTTCTCTAATAATAAAGTGCTGTGTTTGCATTAGGACCATGCTTATTTTCAAAGAAAATTATTGTTGAGTGAAAGTACTAATACACAGGGAAAAATAGGAAATGACTGTGCTGGAAAAATAACTTTGAAAGAGTCTCAGATTGTTCAGAAGGGGAAGAGAGCCTTCCAAGAAGTGATCACATTCTCACACTCAGCTTTAAACACATTCTTTATCTTTAAAAGGAAACAGAAGAGAATCAGTCGGTAAATCAAATGTAGTCGTGGGCTTGTCTGCAAAACCCTGCCATTCTGAAATACAGTGTTAGGACTGGACACTTGAAACAAGAACTGTCAGTGCCAGTACCTCTTGTGCTCTGAGAAAAATGGGTATGCTTTTGTTAAACAGCAACTTCTCTGCATCCCCTGCTTGGCTTTCTTCGTTGTTGTCTCGAGATAGAGGTTATATGGTGGCTATTCTGGCCAAACCTGTAGATACACAGACTATATTTTTGCACTGGAATGAATAAGCTTTTAAAACTCCTATTGTTTGGTATTTTTAATATCCATCTGTTTGAAAAGGAAATGGAATTTCTTACCAAAAAATCTCCACCTCAGTTGTTGTGGGAGGAAAAATAACATGTTTGAAGAACACATGTCCTAGCTGCAACTTTTAAACCTGTCTCGTGATAGATTTCCCCACCAGTAACCCGAGTTTCTCTGTACTGCTCCAGCACGAGACTGCTAGTCAGTTCCCTAACTTCCTTCCCAACTGGCACAGGCTTGCTTTTAGCCTGGAGTACTTCATAAATTTCTGATGTTAAACAAAAGCAATCAGCAGCATCCATGCTTAGCTTATCCAGCTTTTTATCACACTTTGAAAGTATTGGCGTTTCTTAAATTACATGGTTCTGTTTAGAAGTAAATTCAGCTCAGATAAGAAGAAAATACACAGGAGTTGCCTAAAGGGACCTACCTGGAAACATATGCTTTACTTCTTACGTTCTGACAGAGAAGGAGATGAATGAGCATGTCAGAGGCACATAATTTCTGCAAGTACTCTGTTGTTCTTAGCATAATTTATTTCTGTCTTCCTAATAAAACCCAAACTTTTGAAGCTTATTTTAATTTAATCATGTATAAGATGATAACACTGATAAAGTTACACTTCAGAGGTTTAAAAATCCCAAATTCTTTGGCATGAACTCTACCATGACAGTAGAATTCATAACTTCTCCCTGGCTTCTTTGTAATGCTTCTCACCATATATTGCACCTATACTGTGAAATAAAAAAGGAGGAGGGAGAGAGAGCTCCAGATGCAGTATCCTGAACAGTGTGGGAGCACTGGGTGTTATGGGTCTGCTCTGCCTCACAGCAGGCTCATGGCTCAGCAGCCCAGCGTTCAAGCTCGTTCCTCGACAGTACAGGCAGAGCAGCAGTGTCACAGATGAGGTTTGCTAAATGTGCCATGCTACGTATGCAAGCTATGCAATTACTGTTCAGTGCAAAAACACAAGCAGACCTAGGAAATTTAAGTTTCCTTACTCTTTTTGGACTCATAAGTCTTCCATTCCTCAGCACTGATTGGCAAAATCTCAAGCTGGAGGAAAGAAATGCTTCACCTGCAACCACCTGCTGGTAAAGGCTCTCTTCTAGGAGACAAGAGGCTGGTTTGGTGTCCTTCAAGCAAAGGAAAGCCTAGGATCCAATCTACTCTTGCCTCCTCATCTGCTCTTGGGTAATTCAGCATCCCAAACACTCTGCTGCTACCTAAGAGTATGCAACAAAGTTATGTGTCTCAAGGGAGAGGGAGATGTCCTTAACCTTTGCCAAGGCCTAGTTCTAGGAAAGCTCTTAGCAGCAGATGTAAACCTGTACCTGAATGACTAACCTAAATCTCACCAGGAAGAGAGACAGACCAAACAGCAATAAATGGCTTTCTGTAACCTGCTGTCTGAGCCATCACATCTGGGGTCCTGGTGCATTTCTGTTGCTCTCGAGCTCCATTCATTCTCCCAACGTTGTTGGCTGGGTCACGTGCTGCTTGCTGAGAACAGCAGTGCTCTGTACACCCTTGTGTGGGCATTAGTGGCTACACAAAGGACAAAGTTCTGAAGTGTTGGGTCAGGAGGTTTTATTTCTCATTAGGCCTCTAATTCTAGAAAGCACTTGCAGTTTTGCATTGTTGTATGTTGTGTCTTAGTGGAACTACTTGTTTGGTGAAGCTGTGGGTGTCATTGCGTGCAGAATCAGATCTGGGCAATCACAATTTAGTTTATTATTCATACTTAGCACTGGTACAAATCAGATCTCTGGTGTTACCCCTTGCTCAGTCAGGGTGAAGGGGTATCTGAAACTGTTCTGTGTAATGGCTTGCACTCCATTTCCATGCCTATCCAAACCAAGCACTTACACAAAGGCACCTCCCAGAGAGTATTTTAACTGTTAAGAGAGTCATAAGGCACAGATTTTCAATGCAGAAGGTCATGAGGCTGCAGTTTCACCGGGTTATGTGCTGCATTTGCATAGACAGATATTCAGGCAGTTAATGGTAATGCAGAATGCTTTAATGATTTTCATTTGCAGCAAGCTGTTCTCACCTCTTAGGAACATAATGGATAAATAAAAGAGGCCTTTTGTTTGCTCTTCATGAAAGTTACCAGTGATTAAGTGGTGCTGAGGGAACAGACTCATGCTCTCATTTAAAAGAAAAAAAACCCAAACCAACAACAAAACTGCCCATCAAAGCTAACTTCAAAGTGACCTACTTAATTTTGATTTAAAATGACACTTGAATAATTTATTTTAATGTTATGCACATTTCCTGACTCAAAACACAGAACTGGTCACTCTTAACTGAAAATACAGAAACAGTTCTTACATCAGACACAAAATACTCCTCATTTGTTAGGGTACTCTTCGTAGTGTTGAACTGCAAACAAAGCTAATATGCACTCAGATTGGCATTTCTTCCAAATGGATTCTGCAGGCACTTTTTATATTATTAAAAAATATGTCCAGAATGTAGCTGTGGGCAAATGGACACTTCTTGCACCCTACTACAGTGCTGCTTAAGAAAGTCCAAGCCAGGGGCTTGCCAGAGGAAATCTTGTCACCATTCCTTAAGGTGGTTCCTCTGAGTTCTATCCTTGGACAGAGTCTCCCTGTGGAAGATTTCTCCAAATTTTGCTGGAAGGTGGCGTGTTCTGGGAAAGGTACAGAGACTTCAATGCTACATCTTGGCCCCTTGCAGCTCAGCATCAGCTTCTTAGGCTCTTCTGCCGTGCATCAGCTCAAAGCCCCTTCCTGAAAAGAACCAGTCTCTGGCTATGTCACATTTCTAGGCATTTTCTGAAGGGTTTCATGTCCAGTTCAGTCTCTTTCAGTCCAGCCTTGAAGTCTGAGTGGCCTTCACGACCCTTTGAGAATAAAGCTCTGTTCTCAGCTGCACAGCTCATTGGGGTCCTTTTTGTTCCTGTTTTACAGGCACACGCTGCACGAGTCCGTTGCTGTGATTTATTTAATCCTTGGCGACTCAGTGCTAGTATTTATTGATTATGGTTTTCTGAACCTGTTAGAGTTTCAGCTTCATGTGTCACATTGAGAAAGGCAGCCAGGACACTCGGTATCCCAAATACACAAATTTCTGTAGCCTCCATTTATGGTATGAGGACGCAATATTCCTGACAGCAGCTGGGATGAACAGACTTTCAAGTACTTAGGCCTTTTGTTTTCAGTTAATAACTTCCAGTCCTTTCAGTTTCTAACCTCCTGCCTTTGAGATAGTGATCTTGAGTATTTGTGGCATTCCACTTCTTTCTCTCAAGCCTCTGTCATTTAAATCAAGACACAGAACTTGACTTGTGTGTTTGGAATACCCTCCATTTTCACAGAATTAATAGGATATTTGGGGAATACAGAATATGCAAATTGAGACCTGCTGAATATATAATTTTTATGGTCCTTCTGTTATGTATTGGCTTTGTAATTTCTCCAGTGCTTGACTGAAGGCTAATTAAATTACTGAGTTTACAATGAGAAAATATTAGTCCATCCTTCCCTTCACTGATTTTAATTCTTTACTCCTCGGGTTAATTTTCTTTGAAATCTGCCTTTGTGTTCTCACTGTGGCATAAAAGGACTAGTCAATGGCCCGAGTGCAGGGGGAATCGAAGGAGATTTCCATCTGCAATCCATCTCCCCACTGCAGGAGTGCTGGCCATCCTTACGTGTCGGGAAAGATGGCTGAATTCAGTGATCACCACCTGGCCAGGATAGCAATTCCTTAGGGATTGAGGTTGGCAAAGGGCTTAGGGTTGCATCTAAGAAGAGATCTGTGCCTGTAGGGTTATGACTCGCTCCTTTGGGAGAGGAGGAATAGATCTCTTGGGGGGTTATGTGAAATTTCAGTGTATAGTAGATGCAAACTATCTTCACACGTGGAAACAAGATCCATTACTGATCCATTTCAGTACATGCAGACAAAAACTTATTTTACATGGATTAGCAATATGGGTTTTTTTGCATTTTGCATTTGCACAGCCTCCCGATGGCCTTGATCGTTTAACTCATGGTTTTTAGTCATGCAGTGAGGTGCAACACATGGGAACGTAACTTACTAAGTGTGTATGACTAGGGACATACTCCAGAACCAAATGCTAGCAGTGAAGGTGAAGTGTTGTAGTTGATACTGACAGAACTACAGCAACGCCTTGCTGTAGTGGGAAAACTTTGTTCAAACCCCAAAATGTTCTTATGGTTTTAATTGAGCAGCAGAAAATTACTTCTGTGTGGTCATCCCTGCTAAGAGGTTCTTTAAACCCAACATTTTCCATTTTTCCTTGTTTATTTCGGGTTTTGGCCAGTAATTGCCTCCATGAATTGGATTTATAAACTATGAATCCAAGCAGGATAAAATGTTTTCAGGAGAATTTGATCCAGATGTATATCACTGTTCCAATAAATATCTTTTAAGTATTTAAGGTGAAGAAGGGTTTGGGTTTTTTTTATGGGGGGGGGGGGGGTGGTTGTGGTAGTTTTTAATATGTTGGTTAACTTAGAAGCAGCCAAATTCTTGCTGTGTAAAACTCCAGGGAAGTCAATAGTATTTCAGCAGGGATTCGTGTGGCCCTTGAGTTTTGGACCATATTGTATTGCAGGCTCCTAAAATAAGACTGCTTGGAAAGCTACAGGCTTCCCATCTTTTTGTCTGGAAAAGTTATAAAATGGAACAGGCAGGCTTTTCATTGAGCTGCTGAGAATGCAGTTCTGGCTATGCAATCAGGACTAAATAAGGAGCAAGATCTGCACTAAAAATAGAAATGGAGGCTGATCCAACTGCAGTGTGAGTTATAATCCTTGCACAGCAAAGGGCTGGTAGGTTCAGCTGAGGACACAGTTAGAGAGAATCAAATAAACCTTAGCCTGGTCCCAAACAGCCATCCTGCCCTAGCTGCTCTAACCAGATTTTTACCACTCAGCAGAACTATTAGCCATTGCTGCAAAGTATTTAACATGTTATTTCAGATTCCTTTTCTTTTTTTTTTTAATTTATTAGGGAGAAGATTCTATTTGCCACATATTAAGAGGGGAATGTTGGTTGGGTTTATGTAACTGTGTTTGAAGAGCGAGGGGGAAAATGACACAGAGAGATTTACTGCCCTTTCCTCCTGGCTGGTTAAATCCATTCTTATCACTCCTCTGAGCACTGAGCTGACGTGCCTGCTGACATTACGTGACTCCAAGTGGGCACATTGAGCTTTGGGAACGTGGCCAGCCTGGTGCCTTGGCACGGAGCGTGCAGTTCACACTGTGTACTTCAGGAAGCTACTCTGCCTGTGTCAAGACCAACGTGCACAACACTGTAGGTCGTTCCTGTCCCCTCCCCTTTCTTGGTAAAGTGGTTCAGAATGTGTTTATCTTTTATGTGCATATTTTGTGTCGACTGCCACATGCCTCATGAGCTTAAGCCAAAACTTGCCCAGGGAGCGGAATACATCCTTTGATATAGAATAGATTATTATTGCTTATTTACTGTTAGGAACATTTGGCTATTAAATATTTGGATTACGTGAGCACAGCCAGATAGAGCTCTGCTCTGCTTGCTTGCTTGTTCCTGTATCTCTTCAGGCAGTGGCATGAACAAATTTTCTGGTACTCCACTCTTAAAAATAAGAGACTCTGCAACAACCTTCAGTAATTCATCATATGATTTCAATTCCTTTAAACATGATTCCATATGAAAATTAGTAAAAGCAGTAGACATCAAATCAAATTCTTCTACTACCTAAACATTAAAAAAACATTTTATTTATTTTTAGTTTTCAGTGCTCTGCAGAATTTGTTACTGAATATGCACTGTTCACGTACCTCTTGCCTGCTGAGCACAGGAGTAGCTTACTCAAACTGGAGGGCAGTTGGTGGAGGAGAAACAGCTGGCTCTTGCACATGGGAAAGCTTAGGCAGCAGTGGGAGTATGTGGAAGAAGACCAAAAGACAGAGATCATGAAACTCGCACAGGCCAAGAGCAAGGCAAGTAAAATACACAGTGTCAGAGAGACACAAATCAATTGTTTGGTTGCATTCTCCTTCCTTACCTCCCACCTCACCATTATGCGAGCTACAATACTCCCTGTCTCCAGAGCCCTGTCTCAGCACCCTCTCTTCCACGTCCCACACGGAGTGCGCAGCTCAGCAGGAGCTGTGGGCAGCTGCCTTGCAGAAGGGCGAGCTGCTCAACACCATCTTGTTGATGGGGAGGCAGCAGCCTCCTTCTCCAGCCGAGTTCAGAGGCCTCTTCCCTGCTCTTCAGTTGTATTCTCATTACTTGTGTTCGTGCTGGAAAACCTGTGTTTCTGGGGGGCAAGAGGAGTCCGGGAGGTGTAGAGAAGGGATGGAGATGGATAACTGCTGCGAGTTCCGCACAATGAAATATGGGGATTGTGGTGCTTTGGCCACTTTCATAACCTTAATCAATTATTCCATTTTCCAACTTTATGCTAAATCTTTCTAAGATTATATTGGGCTCTGCATTAGTTTAGCTATGGGCTGTGCACACACGGATTTTGTATCCCCTTCGCTATTTGGAACAAGTCGTTCAGTGTCATAAAAGTAACATAAGCCCACGGTGCAGCTACAGAAATTATAGTGAATTTATTAAAATAAGCTAACTACTTGTATCAGCTTAATGATTACACTGAAAACATCCCAACCAGTCCAACAAAGAATTCTTAAAATGATACCTGGAAAGTTAAAAATCACTGAGATAACACGTTGTAGGTAACTGAAGGTTGCACAAAGCAGAAGCAGCATTACTGACTTGAACTCAGCCTCAGCCCCAGTAGCTGCCTACATGATCAGCACATTGCTTTAGAGCAAGCCTGGTTCTAAGTTAGAGGTGGTGAACTTTGTAGTCTAACTGAAATAGGAAGAGATTACTTCAAACCTGAGTGTGGACAGGTATGCAATTCCACCTCAGCAGCCTTTTCACTGTGGATTTTTAAAGTCAGAAAAACATGGGATCATTCTGTGAGTCCTCACACGTGCAGAACAGATGAATTCAAATTAAGATTTTTTTCTTTTCTCAAAGAGGATTTGTTTGTTTTGGTTTGTTTTGTTTTTCCAGAGCCCTTTAGAAGTACAAGGGGAGGTCACAGCTGTTCTTTTCATTCACATGTAGTCTAATAAAACAAACAACATATGTACGGGGCATAAGAGTAGCGCTCAGAACATAGGGATTTGTATATGGCTTTGAAAATTGTAAATAACAAATGATGCTTAACCTTTCTCCTCCCACCCATCAACCTGATTTGCTAGTAAAGATTTGCGTTGGAACCGGGGTTCTCATGTGTTACATTGTTCAGAAAAATACAACTTTTCTCACCACGCGCGAGATAGCAAGGTCCACATTTACATTCTCAGCCTTAATTCCAATTGTCGTGAGTCTTCTAGATTTGCATAATTACTACATTTACATAATCACTTAAGACCTTCATCTGTACTCCAGCGAAAGCAAACTTGAAACCTTGCTGAAGATCACACTTCCCCACATTTTCTACTGCAAGAGTACAGACCTCACTTATGGGCACATCACCTCTTCTCCAGGGCGTGCTTGGTGGGCAGCACTGGTGTGATGATGCTGACAAGCAGCCCACTGATGGTCCTTGCTGCCATAGTGCTTCTGGAGTGGATAGGACTTGGAGAAAGGCTGCAGAATATGCCATGCTTACTTCTGGTCCCGCTACGGTGCCGGCATGGCTGTGGTGGTCTCACCCTGGGAGATGGAGCTTCTGAATACCAAGGGTTAAAAACAAGCACAAAATGCATTGCTCGGTTTCTTACAAGTCGAGTGGGAAGATTAGCTGAATATTTCACAAATCAAAATGAATTCATCCCTCAATTATTTTTTTTCTCTTGTTGGAGACAGCAAGCTACAGACACCTATCAATTTGCACATTGACACTGAGAAATTTGCCTTTGAATCAGATGCTGAACTTCCCTTCGACTTCCTTAAACCACAGAGCCCTTACCTCTCATTTTACTCTAAAAATACCATCAGTTCAGAGAAAATACGCTTACTAGACTGAAACACGAGCAAGCAGGCAAACACTTCAGTGCAGAATAGGTGGCTGCTTTTCTGTTCTAGGATAAAAGAAAGATGAATTTCCCGTGGGGAGCGGGTAACTCAGAGGACATAGGTTAGATCTCGACACCACACAAGTCATGACAGAAAGTTACAGTCACCTGGTAATTTTTAGATGGTGTCTTTACAGTTAAGTCAAACCCTTGAACCAGTTTCTAGTGGAAAATACCTCAAACAGAAATGTCATCGTGATTTGTTGGTGATCTTCCACAGCTTAGTGTCGAGGGGATGAGAATGTGACATTGCTCTCTGTGCCAGGAAGAAAGTAAATTATGGTGCTTGCATAAAATTTTTTTATTTTGGTGGTGTGCTTAGTCTGTAGAATAGCTGGGTAAAAAATTTCAGCAGACACTCTGCTTGAGAACACAGAGATGAAATCAAAAACGTTTGAAAGTGATTTCTCAAAACAGAGCTCTCCTGAATGGACATTTTCACACCACAGGTCAACAAGACAGTGATTTCTGTGTCCCAGGGATAGCTGTTTCCTTTTACACTTACCAGTCAGCTGCTCTAATTTACTTGGAAAATTCAAGAATTGTTCTAATTTACTTGGCAAAATCAAGTAGGACTCAGCAAAATTAACCTTTTAATGCCCCCTTGCCAGAAGAGTGCTGGCTTTCAGATGCAATAGAATATCTGCAAAACTTAAAGACTTCCTGCATCTGGAGCCACCAAACAAAGGTTTGATACCTGTACTTAAAGTTGTTCCTTCTCTCAGCCTGCATGCAGTTCTCCCTCCTCAGGCTGGAACCTGTGTCTGGAACCATCGGCTCCCAGGAGTCCCTCTCCTTGACAAAAATGTTATGCCCTTGATGAATTTGTCAGCTAGGATGGCCTCCTGGAGGCCGTCACCTCAGTGCCAAGAGTGAGGGAGAGGTACAGCTGGTCCCTTTCCCCTAAATGGGGGCAAAGCCCTTTGTGGCATCCTCCAGTTCCTGCCAGTGGTGGTTACAGGGCTCCATCTGGACTAGAGAGATCATCTTTCTGTATCCTTCCCTCAAACCACACAATCCTGGGGACAGAGTCATCTCTCCACACTTGGGATGTAACAGGTATCCTGTTAACTACAAAAACTGAAGTATTTTAAGGTAGTCACTTGACTTTTCCTACCTAGTTATATTGCAGACTGCAAGTCTGTTCTAAGATTGTTATGGTGATTCCAGGTAAGCTGTCAGATCATCTGCTGGCCAAGCAGCATCTGTGCTGGCACTTTCACCACGAGAATTGTTTCACTTGGACACCTACAGAGCATCAGCCTGAAGCTCTCTCTTCCCAGTTCAACAGCTGTTACTCTCGATGGGATACAGCATTGTTCCAACTGCAGCCTCCCAGGGATCTGAGTCTGCCGTGGAAGAAACTCCCGATTTCTAGGGAGCAGAAGTTGGGGTGGCAATATGGATACATATCACGTGCAGATAACTGGCAGGAGCAGAAGAGAAAACGAGTTACCTCTCAGTAACTGATCAGTACTAGGTGTGTGCACATCCCACGCAGTCCCATTCCCTTTTCATTATGCTCCTGCACACTTGGGGTTCTCTCTCGTACCGCACGGTGCGCTGAGCCCAAATTACATCTCCAGGAGCATCAAAACTTAGAGGTGCTCCCTCAGGCCTCATGGGCCCGTAAGGCAACCTGCAGCTCCGGCAGATGTGTGTATTATCCCTCATGGAACTCCTGGTGCTCTGCTGTAACTTCCCACTCAGTCAGAGGCATGGAGAGCTTTCCCACAGGCTCTTTGCGCAGTGGAAGCAGCAGTGTCTGACAGCGTGAGCGTGTTCATCAAACAGAGGATAAAGCCATTTTAAAACCCACATGCAATCCAACAGTGAGGGTACCCCAACAAAACACGTTTGGGATGGTGAAGTTATAACTTTTAAGGTACTACTCTTCAACTCTGATTTTTATAACTTTCTAAAGGAACGTGACAAGCTCAGCAGCTTGTTTTGAAGCTGAATCTGCAGAGGAGCTGGGCGGTTCTACCCCCATGTACAGTGTTTAAGAGCAAAAGCAAAATTGCTGACAAACACCAGCGGGCAAACAGTTGCAAGATGATGGTAAGCCTTCATCCCTAAAGCAAAAACACGGACCAGTCCACAATGAAATAAAAATTGGCAAGACCCCCTCGCATATGCTCTTGAAGAATTCTTTACATTTCCACATTACAGACAAGCAAAATGTAGGTAGACATCTGGCTGCAATCTGCAGAGGTGCAGGGTGTCCTTTCTGCCAATTCATCCCAGGAAAAATGAGCATTTCTGTGCCATCAGATTGGTGTCATGTCTTGGATACAGTGGATCTTGAATAACATTGGTGAACAAAACTGGGGACTGGACAGGGCAAAGCCAGAGAGAAAAATAAGGATTCGGGAGACTACAAAAAGTAGAAGAGACTGTAAAACTGAGAGCAGAGCAGAAAGGGAGCAAAAGAACAAGGTCTGAGGAAGGAGCCAGTGCCAGTAAATGTAATCTCTTACTCTCAAGGAGAAGAAAGAGTGAGTGCAGACGGAAACGGGAGGGCAGATTCACCCAAACCCGGAGAGGAAGGTGGGACGGTTGTTCCTCTCCCGTTCCTCACTGTGTTTCAATCCTTCTGTGCAGAGTCGTACCCTGGGACTGCTGAGGGACTTTAGGTAGGCTCTTAAAAGCAAGCATGTGCTTGCCGTGAAGCACAGAGAGAGGAAATAAAGGGTGGTGGCAATTTCTAGAGAATTCCCAGGCCGCCTGAAAGCCAGGGATCAAGCGGGGGCTTGTGCTCCCCGTTTAGCTAAACAAGCTACAACTGTTACCAGCAGGTTTGGTTTGTTGTGAGCCAAACTCTGGCCTTACCTTTGCCCTTTTGTTTCAGAGGAATACCAGCATGAACGTATGAACACAGAATCACTTGATTTTCTGTCATGATCAACCCCAAATGTTATTTTACCTTTGCCAGCTTTGTGTAGGGTGATGTGCCATCTTGCATATTTATTTTCCTGGAGCGATTCCCAGAAGCATGCTATGCTTTCTCTTGCTCATGTCTCACTGGCTTTATTTATGAGTTGTGTACACCAGGTTTTCAGTCCCTGGGGACAGGCCTACGCAGGAAGTCTGTAGATGAGATGTAATACACACAAGTACGAGACTAGTGAAAAACCAGATACCAAATGGTACTCCAAATTGATTTAATTCAATATTTCAGACTAGATTGTGGATAGGGTAGCATCTGTGGTTTAAACCACAAACATCTTTATCTGTTTTGTCATATAGAAGGAAGAGACATGGTAAAGATTAGTAAGTTGGAAAGAAACATTACTTAATGCTCACTGATGTTCTTTGGCTGCTTGATATTTAAAGTCTCACAATAGACCTTTGTAATAGGATGTGTGGTGCTAAATGAGTGAAACATGAAGTACCTCAGCCTGGTTTTATATGGAATACTTAGCTTCAGTACACCTCATGTTTGCAAAAGTCTCTTTAGATCTTGGAGAATTTGAGGGGTCCAGTTCCGTAAAACCAGGCACACAGAGCTTGAGACACACAGATTTATCATAAAACAATCATACTGTCTTTTCTGCTTTTTAGGTGCTTTGTAGAATTGAATTCTTTTTATCCAAATTGTTTTAAGTGTGAAGTGGGGAAAAAACCATTTGTTTGATGTCCAGCATCCATACCTAATCTGAAACACCAAACTTACAAGTAGAATTGAAGGGAATGCTTTGGGAGAGTATATTCAGTCCAAAATAGTAAAATGTGATTGTCCTGGTTTGGGGGAGAGCAGAGCTGGCTCTGGTCAGGGATTTCACCGTTCAGCTCAGTTCCTCTCACTCCCTGCCCTGGCTGCAGGCAGCAGCTGTTTGCACAGGCAGTGGCTGCTGCTGGCAGGGAGAACACCCCATGGGCAGAGTCACTGCCAAGGGTTGGGGTGCAGACCAAGGCCACTGATGGGTCTGCTGCACCACGCTGGGGGTGCAGAAAGTGAAAGGTGGCACCTGCAGGGAGGAGGGGACAGGGCAGGGGACCCCAAACTGACCAACAAGGAACTCCAGCCCATAGACATCATATCTGGTATAAAGCTGAGGGATCTGGAGGGTCTCTGCTTTGTTTGCTCGCCCTCTTTCTTGGGGGGCTCCCGGGCTCCTCTCCCCTCTTGTCCTGCTTTGCTCAGCTTGGCTCAGCTCCTCTTTTTCAGTTCCTTCCTCAGAGCATCCCAGGAGGACTCTGTCCCCTCTGCCTTCAATCCCTGTCAGTGTGTCCTGAACCCAGTCCCAGACTCCAGCTCCTGAGCACAGCTCCCATCTGCTGCTGGGTCCAGTCTGGGACTCCCTGGTGCCTGCTCCACAGCACCAGTGGTGACAGTGATGGAATTGCCATCAGGGGATTGGGTTCCATACTGGTTTTGTATAGATTTCTACATGTTCCATTGTTGTTATTTATTATTTTCATTCTCAAGCTGTTCCAGTTCCCTTTTCTACTGGCTGAGTCTCTCTCCCTCATTCCCTTTCTCTTCCCCTTTGGGGAGGGAGGGGGGTTAACAGACAGCAGCTGTTATAGGTCTAAGGTGTCTCCCTGACCCTAAACCATGACAATGATTAAGGACAATAAGCCAACATCGCCAGGAGTCTTCCTTGTCAAGTGGAAACAAAATAAAGAGTACATTTTCACATGGTTTACAGCATTAAAATTCTATTCTTCTCTGATGACTGACTCTAATAGCAGCGTTGTTATTGTTATTGATTTCTACTGATTGCATAGGAAGTATGTTTTAAAGATACCTCTTTTCTATTAGATGCATGAATTCCCTTTGGCTGTGAAATAAATCAAGGTAAGACCTCATTTTTCACATGCCATCACAACTGATGAGAGCTGATTGGTATCATATTATCCCTTCAATTACACCCGTGCAATCCCATTAATTGAAAACTAACACGACCAGGGGAAAGTTAATGGCCAGTGATGGTGCAGAGGAAAGCTGATCTGCAGAGCTTGATGTGTATTTGAAACTGCAGTTGTATTTACAGGCTGGCTGCTTGAAAAAACCACAAACAGTTTTTACCATCCCTTCGGATTTCTGTGAGGTGTGGTAACTGCTGGACTGCTCCTCAAAGCAGAACTGATGGATAAGCATTCTGAGGGGTCAAGCCAGGGAGCCGGGCATCCCTCCTCACCCTTCGGATGCTCTGATTTATTTGACAAGTCAGCTTTGATACTGACGTGTGTGGTGTTCAGCTGGCAAATGTTTCATCCCTGGCTCTCCTTACAACAGCTGCACTAGGTGTGATGAGTCTGTCACCCCACGCAGCCCGTGAACACACTGACACTGTGCTTGCCTCTGGGCCAGCTCTACTGCCTGTGAGCTGCAAGCGCAGGACCTCGCTGGCAAGGCTGTCTGTTGAATGTCTGAGCTGTTGACTATTCTGGTATTCAGTGAGGTGGTTTAGCACGCTGCTCAGTGCAATGGGCAGGCTGCTCGTGTGCGTGAGAAGCAGCAGGAGTGGGGAGCACAGGGAGATGCCGGCCATAACCAAAAGCATCCCCTGAAGTGCTGTGCAAAAGCAGCCTTGGAGCCACGCAGCCTGTCTGGTGATGATGTGCAGGCGGCTGCCCTTCTGTGCCAGGCTGGGCCCTCTTGCCTTGTGCAGTACTGCAGAGCTGGAGGAGTATGCCAGGCCTGTAAGAGAAGTGGAGGAATTAGCACTGTCAGTTTGGCTCCTCCGCGTGTCACTGACAGATGTCAGGCCTGCTGGTGATGTGTAGGGCAGAGCTGCCGAGGTGACCTGCTGTTTACCACCCTTCACCCTCCCTGTCCTGGCAGGTGGACTCCCAGAGCAGTTCCCTTTAAGGTGATTCACTCAGTGACCCTGAAGAGCTGATTGCTCTTTGAGATGATGCAGAGTGAGGTAGCCTGGGGACAGGCATTACTGGGGGCTGGCTTTGCAGCTTCTGCCATCTCAGCTACAGCTTTGTAAGGTGCAGAGCCAGGTCCGGGGGTAAGGCAGTGTCAGGAATTAGCTACAATGGAAGGAAGGCGTTATCTCTGCCCTGACTGCACCTTTGCTTCACTGAGGGTCTGAAGTAAAACCATTACTTTACTCAAGGCCAGCACTCGTGTATCTCTCCAGAGGCTGACTGACAGCAGTACCATACCCAGCTGAAACAGTTGCCATCTCAATCCTGACACCTGGCAGTGCCAGCAGAGCTCCTCACCCTGTTCTGGGTAGCAGAGCCATTCCACACATCTGAACCAGACTTTGGACCAGCCCATCATGTGTGTCCTGGTGCAGATGGCTGTTGCCCGTGGTAGCAGGACCACATGGGTATTGCTAATCGGGGAGCAGAAGCTACTGGGGTCTCATCACAGTGCCAGGACCTGAAGAAGACTTTCTTGAAGGCAGCCCATCCAGCCCACGTGCTACAGCTGACACCTGAGTCAGCTTACAGCACTGGCCTTGGAGAAGCAGCACCATCATTTGTGCTGACAGGGCAGGAACGAGATAGGCCATGCTTCATCCCTGAGCCTGGCTGCTTCTTGCAGAAGCTCTGTAACTTGTTACATGGAGACAACTTGGGAGAGTGGGATGAAGATGATAGGCTGTGCTGCTGAAACAATGAGCTGCTAACTGGGAGTGATGAGGGAGAGCATAGCAGATGCTGGTATCTTGCCCTGGTCATGGGTCCTACAGGTATTGGCTGAAACTGCAAGGGATGCTTTGAGCATGGGCTGCTGTTTGACCTCTCTCACTGTTGCTGATGAAGTGAGGTTTACCCTGTGCTGACTCAGGTGGGCTTAGATAAACCAGTCAAACTAGCAAGGTACTCGTGAATTTATGCTCAGTTTTTATTTGGTTGTTTTTTGTTTTGTTTTCTTTAATAAGAAAGAAATCTCTTGGGTGCACGACTGGACTTGCTCACGAGTGGTTACACTTAGCTATAATCTGCCTGGTGAGTTCTAGGGGGGAAATTGCACTAGTCTGAACTGGATTGAGTAGCAAGGATATTTTAATTTGGGGCAGCAGAGAGAAAATTGTATAAGACTGTTGTGCTGTCCTGAGTAGGAGAAGAAGCCAGTGAATTGCATGAATTTTCCATCTTTGTAATCGGTTTGTTATGCAGAGAGCAATGCCGTGGGATTCAGCATTTTATCTGCTGGGTTTCCCCTGGCAGCATCTGAAGAAGTTCATTATAAGTGTTCATCACATGATCCACTTAATCAAACCACTGAAACTTGGAGAATAAGTCATTTTAACAAGACCCTTCAGAGCTGCCTTATAAGCTACTTACTGATATACTCTTCCTTGGTGAGGGTACAATGAGTTTCCTTGTGTCCCGGACTATGATACAGGAAGTTCATTATCCCCAGTCCAAATTCAGACGTAAAGAAAGGAAGCAGGGCTTACAAAGAACCGACAGATAATTTGCAAAGGATTTTAGCTAGCCACTCAAATCCCAGATAGAGTCAGACTGTAAGCTCTCCGTAAGAACAGCCTTCTGGTTTCCAGCGTCAGACACAGAGCAGCTATCTGTGTAGCTGGCTCTAGTGCTGTAAAATGCAGATGACACAGGAGAAATGATTTCCTTCTTTTGATTAGAGGTTAGCTAATGGAAGCATGTGAGAAAAAAAAAAAAGATAATTTAGAACCAAAGGGATGCTTTTAGCTGGCTGATAGCACATGTACTGCACAACGGTAGCACAGCCCATATCTGGATGCTCGGAAAGGCTGCTGAGTCCCAGTGCACACGGGGGGTTGAGGTGCTGGGGGTTTCTCCGAGCCCTGTTGGAGAAGCTAGGAGCTTGCAGACACACTGCAACCTGTGTTTGTACACTGCCCACCTGGTAGGATGAAATGCTTTCCCTAAAGGCTTGCCTTCTTACTGTCTGCTCAAGACCAGTCTGAGTGCCAACACAGATGTAGGCTTGAACAAACCTTAGTGTAGAAAAGCCTGGGATAATTTTCCCAAGCACCACTCTGTCTTCACAGGATAGTGCTGCTCATCTGCACCTCTTCATTCACTCTCAAGCTCATGTGAAGGCAGGACAGGGTCACACCAGACCAAATGTTGGCTTTGGGTAGGGATGCACAGGCTGAGCCTCAAGTGGGTCTCCAGATGGACCTTTTTTTGTGCTGGAGACTGCCACTGGGACAAGGAGCATCAGGGAGTTCAAGACTCTGTGAAAAACCAGAGAAGTGTGAAGGAGTAAGAAAAACAGGCAACGGGAACAATCCCACCCAAGCCAATTGGATGGGCATGATGCTCTCTCCCTGGTGTCGCTCCACTGGAAACAGGTCCTGAAACTCGTGCTGTTGTCTGGGCATCACTTTGAGGAAACAGTGAAACACGTCTCTTCATTGCTGAAGTCCTTCCAGCCCAGAGCTTTAACTTCCAACCTGATAATTACTCCTGGGAGTAATTAACTCCAGCCTGGAGTAAGCAAGGAGCCTGGACTGCATCAATCAACAGATAGGAGGGTTTGAGATGTGCAGTTTTCATTCACTGTGCTAGGGGAAGCCTATTTGTTTTCCTTTGTACCTGTGTGTCGTGTCTTGATGCAGCTGTTGGGCTCTTGACTGCTGATGTGCTGATGTTCCAAACGGGCAATGATACGGCTGCGTCCTCGGGAAGGACTCTGCTGCTTTAGCAGGTTGCTTTCCAACTTCTAAGTTAAATCAGGATGCAAAAGCTGGTTTCCAACCAGCAACTTAAAACAGGACACAAAAGCTTGGAGGAAAATACTGCTTTGCTGTCCTTTCCCTCTTCTTTTTGAAAAATAGGAATTGGGAGTTGTTTAACCTCCTTTAAAATAAAGCACAGAGCCAAAAAAGATGAAGCTATGCTAGCTAGTGAGGTTTGCTACTTCATTCAGTTTTTGCATGGTAGAGTTCGCTTCCTCTTTCTCACTTCTGTATCATACTCCCAGGCTGTCTTCTCATTTTCTGTTGTGCCTATTTAGAGAGCCCCCTTCACCTCCCTCTTGGGACAGCCTTACTACTGGCTCTCTGCTGTTTCAGCTTCTACAGGGCCAGTGCTTCTCTTGTAAAGCAGGGAGAAGAATAGACCCATGAAAATGGGTCTTAGGCAAGGAGACTGGAGCAGGGTGAGTTTGTAACTCCCTGCTGTCTGCAGAAATGCACGAGTAATGTGGAATAAAACTGGTTTTCCACATGATTTTTGGGTGCCTGACCCACTGCCCTGTGAATCAGATTTGTGGTTTGTAGGGATACCTGTAGCTTGCTGCAAAGAGAAATGATCCGTTGTCCACTGAGTGCAGTCAGTGTGGCAGTCAGGAGCCACCAGTGACCCGTGCTGATGCTGAGGCTGGCTCTCAGCATCTCTGCATGACCTGCTTGGAGGGAACAGCTGGGAGGTGGCCTGTGATGGGTGCTGTGTGCATCGGGCCACGTGCCATCACACGGGTGAGTGAGATGCCCACAGTGCCTGCAGAGGATTGAAGAGATGCTGCCAGGTACCAGACTGGGTTTGGGCTGTGCTAAGCTGGGCCCAGCCTCTGGGCTGTTCAACTCAATCGCCAGCGGTGTTACCAGCTTAGCAGTCTTCATCATGAAATTCCTTCCTTGGAAGGTGCAGACATTTTAACAGCAGCCTGCAGCACCTGCTGCCTGCTGGAAATCCTGAGGCTGGCCCCCAAGAGCATGGCAGTGCCAAACGTGCCAGTCACAAACCATCACATTTAGCAGACTTTCCTGGAGGTAGCTGATGAAAACCAGAACAGACGTGTTCCAAGGACTGTCAGCCCAAGTAAAATAAGGTATCTTTGCAGAAAGCCTCCAAGATAGTCTTACCAGAATACACTCCTTTAGAAGAAAAAGTGGAAAATCCAAAGAATGAAATTCATCAGGAATGAGCTCACTTCAGGTAGTGTTGGTCATGACTTTTTAAAATCAATTTTAATTAAGTTTTAAAATATTTTTTTTGTCTTTTTTTTTTGTTCACCGTCTGCCATTACAGTTTCTCCTGCAGCCTCAGAAAATCTAGACTTTCTTTGGTTCTTTAGGGCTTTCCCACAGCATTTCCTTCCCCCCTCCCAAGACTGGATGATACAACAGAGAGGATTTATCTGCCCAACCTACAGATTAAGTGCTGGGAAGTTGCCTACTCCCTGGCAGGATTTGGGCCCCCGTTTTCCCCCTCCCACAACAGCCAGTCCTGCAGA
>VWZY01001431.1:152878-185469 GCA_013399075.1 Chloroceryle aenea
GACACCATGGAGATTTCTAACAGTGCTGATGTTCTGCAGGCCAGCCTTGAACTTCACAAGGCCCGTGTTAGGGGCTGGGGAGAAGGAGCAGCAGCGGGCCATCAGTACTGCAAAGCCGGTGTTAACGGAGTGCTTTCCTGCAACAACGGCATGAGAAGGGACAGTGGAGGGGGAGCCTGCTGGAAGCCATGACCTGGAAAGGCAGGATCTGTTTTCCACATACACACTCAATAAACAGTGGCAGACTCCCGCAGGTGTGGGTTTGGGGAACCTGTTAAATTAAAGCCAAAGTGTAACCGAAGAGATGTTTGCTTTGGAAGATAATGTGCATCTGTTCTGCATGTTGAGGACAAGGAAACACTCTGAGGTGTGTTTTCCTTTGTTACTATGGTAGACTTTTGGCACTACAAGGCCACGTAGCTCTCCCTTCTCCCCCTCCATTACCTCTTAAGGTCAGGTATCTCCCTCAGCTTCACCGGCATCTTCAACCTGACAGCCCAGAAGCATGAGAAATGGTGGCAATTGCTCCTTTANAGGCTGGCCCCCAAGAGCATGGCAGTGCCAAACGTGCCAGTCACAAACCATCACATTTAGCAGACTTTCCTGGAGGTAGCTGATGAAAACCAGAACAGACGTGTTCCAAGGACTGTCAGCCCAAGTAAAATAAGGTATCTTTGCAGAAAGCCTCCAAGATAGTCTTACCAGAATACACTCCTTTAGAAGAAAAAGTGGAAAATCCAAAGAATGAAATTCATCAGGAATGAGCTCACTTCAGGTAGTGTTGGTCATGACTTTTTAAAATCAATTTTAATTAAGTTTTAAAATATTTTTTTTGTCTTTTTTTTTTGTCCAGCGTCTGCCATTACAGTTTCTCCTGCAGCCTCAGAAAATCTAGACTTTCTTTGGTTCTTTAGGGCTTTCCCACAGCATTTCCTTCCCCCCTCCCAAGACTGGATGATACAACAGAGAGGATTTATCTGCCCAACCTACAGATTAAGTGCTGGGAAGTTGCCTACTCCCTGGCAGGATTTGGGCCCCCGTTTTCCCCCTCCCACAACAGCCAGTCCTGCAGAGATTTACACCCACTGCGTGCATCCACGTTTCGCCTGAGATTCCCTGGATCCATGCATTTCCCCATGGGCTTGATGGCTGCAGAAGTGGCTGCAAAGCTCCCCTGACCCGAGGGTTAGGTGGGTAAGCAGGCACTTGCCCTCTCCTCCTCTGGAAGCTGAAGTCCCTGACACTTTTCAATGAAAAACAAATTGTTGTAACCCCCCACCATTCTGCCTTTGCTTTTGGTGTCTTGTCTTCCAGTTTGCACGGCTCTGCACAAGAGTGTGCAGTGCCCAGAGCCACGGTGGAGGATATGTGCATTTATATTTGTCTGGTCTCATCTTGACCAGCAAGCTCTTGAAATGTAGCCTAGCTGGCAGACCTGCTCAGGCCGGGAAACTTAGGTTTAGTTGTTTTTTGGTTTGTTTACAAGTGATCTTGGCCACAGACGGGGACACGCAGCTGGTGGTCTGTGCATGACTCCGCGATCAGGCTGAGGCAGGGCTCTGAGCCTGCGAAAGCTGAGCTCTTCCAGCTTACTCCTGGCTTAACTCTGAGCCAGCACTGGAGGGGCTGCTACTCTGCTGGCTCCTCCTGCGGGCTGGCGGCTCGGGGCCTGCTTTGGCTTCTCCTGCACAGGCAGCAGCATCCCGCACCCCTCCGCAGGCCTGGCTCAGAGCGAGGGGCGCAGTGGATGCCTCAGCTCGCTCCAGACGCTCTCCTGCAGACCAGAGACCGCCTCTCACCGTTGGCAAGAACTGCTTTGGTACAGATAGTGCACAACCACAGGTCTCAGGCTTCCTCTGCTAACTGTGGCGGTATTGGACAGGGGGAGAGATGCGTGTCTGAAGGCCTGGCATCTCAGACAGGGCTGTGCGAGTGGCTGTTGCGAGATGTGCAAGTGCCAGTGCGCTCCGTGCTGGCTGTGGGACCTGTGTGAGCAGCTGTTGGTACAGCTCAGGCAGAAACAACACCGTGGAGATTTCTAACAGGAAAGGCAGGATCTGTTTTCCACATACACACTCAATAAACAGTGGCAGACTCCCGCAGGTGTGGGTTTGGGGAACCTGTTAAATTAAAGCCAAAGTGTAACCGAAGAGATGTTTGCTTTGGAAGATAATGTGCATCTGTTCTGCATGTTGAGGACAAGGAAACACTCTGAGGTGTGTTTTCCTTTGTTACTATGGTAGACTTTTGGCACTACAAGGCCACGTAGCTCTCCCTTCTCCCCCTCCATTACCTCTTAAGGTCAGGTATCTCCCTCAGCTTCACCGGCATCTTCAACCTGACAGCCCAGAAGCATGAGAAATGGTGGCAATTGCTCCTTTACCTCCATCAGTGCCTCCCATTGTGGAGCTCCCCTGCCCACACCGCAAAATTTGCTGCCCTTCCTGATGCTGTTTGGAAGATGTCCAGGTCTCCGGGACCTGCAGCCCAGTCGCTGGTTGGAGCTGAGGAAGGGACATGCTCGTAAGAAGGTGCCCTTCGGTGGGGCTGCTCTAATGAGCCAACTTCATTATCTGCCTTGCTGCTGGTCCCAGAGAGGCTGCAGGGACATCTGATGCTTTCTTTTCTTAAACGGCACCAAATGATGGCAGTTAAAAGCCTACCAGGAGAAAATGAGCTCTTAGGGCAGCATTTAATGTCTTGTGTGCGAGGCTTTATTGGATTAACTTTGTACTAGAGCTGTCATAAACTCCCCTCGCTGCACTTCCAATACAGCCTAACGCTGGGATAGAAACATCAAACCCTATTTTTCATCACATAGGTGTCTTGCATAAAAAAAACCATCTTTATGTGCATTAAAGTCACCTGAACTTCAGCAAGCCTGGAAAGCAGGCTCTTTCTCGGTGATCTCTGTCTTTATCTTAATGCTGTCCCCATCCCAGGGTTAAGTGTGTATCTCTCTTGTTTTGCTTCTTCTTTTCCACCTCAGGAAGAGTGTATTTCTTTTCCCACGCACCCTCTGCAAATACACAGCCTCTGTGAGAGAAACCCCGGTGCTGCTGGCACCACCCATGCCTTTTGCCTCTGGTACCTGCCAGCCTGTGGGAGGGACACTTGCAGGCTTTCAGCAACTTCCCCATTATCTACACACAAAGTTAATAACTGACTCAAGAGTTCATTTACAAATGTATTTTTAGGGCTGCTCTTGGTAAATTTCCCCCTCTTGGCCACAAAGGTCTTGTTTTCTGTAATTTCCTTCCCATACTTAACGGTGATCCCGTTTAACATCAGCACATTCGCTTTGAAACAGCTGCTGTATTCCCAGCCTCTTCTTCTCCTTTACCTGCCTATGAGTTCTTTTTTTCCCCCACCGTCCTCTATCTCTACTTTTGTTGTTTGCAAAAAGCGGATTTTCTCCCCCCTCTCCCTCTTCACAGCTCCCACCATCTGTCTCTCTACAAATACAAAGCTTTAGGGGAAATGATTCACTAGGCTGCTAGCTCATTACTCACACTCTCCCCATCGTGGTTTCTGTCCTTGTAGGATGCTCTGACTAATGTAAAGATCAATGAATCCTGGGAATTGTTATTCAATTAAAAAAAAAAGAAAAATAAAAATGCCCCAGCAGTTTTAAATAGCTTGGGCTCACTGTAGGTCCTAAACACCAAGGCTCAGTTTTAATTCCTGACTCTGCTAGCATTGTTTTTCAGAAAAGGATCATTGAAACAGAAGAATAGAAACGATCACTGGAGCATTTAATGCAACCTTGTGTATCACATGATGCAGGAGTTACTTAATGAAATTCCCTGGCCTAAACCAAGCAAATCTGTCGTAAATCTAGAGCACATATTTTAGGATGACAGCCAAAATGATGAAAGGAATTTACTACCCAGCCTCGCTAATCATTCGGAATGCTTAACTGCGCTCCCTAATACGTTGCTTTGCAAGCAGCAACGCTGACACAGCCCCGTTCCCTGCAGAGTCCTCTCCTCCATCCTTACCCAGGCTGTGCACCCTGAAAGCCCTCCGAGCCTGCTGCCAGCCTTGTCCAGGGACAGGGTGGGAAGCTGACGTCTTGGAGTGCTGGTCAGCGGCTGCCCTCCTGGGGAAGAGCCCTGCAGAGGCCTGAAGCCCCGCTGCCTCCTCTCCGGCATGCAGTGGCGGGGCCAGTGCTTCCTTCGGGCCATTACTTCCATGAAACTCATAGGCACTGAGTATCCCTGAGCTTCTCCCTGTTCCATGTGGTAGGAAAGGGCTAAGGTGCTCAGAAGCCATTGGAGACGGACTAGTTCACGGTGTTAAAACACTTAAGGGATCTTAAAGTACCAGAAGCAGCCACGCTGAGTCGGCAGATGGCCAGAGCATTTCAGATCTGCTCAACCCAGAGCCTGGGCTCAATACCAGAGGGCACTCCCAGTGACCCTAAATGTTGGTGTTCAGGTGCCCACACCACACTCTTTTTGTCTTTGCTTTGTTGACCCTTTAAGAATGATTTTTGACATGATTTTAGGCTTGTCACCTTATACAGGAAAGTTATTTTCTTAATTGGAAGCTTAGTTTGTCATTTTGTCCCATGGAAAATGTCCCTCCCCCCACACGAGTAGGTGACAAGCAGTACCACTTCCTAACACAACTGTGCTGTGCCTTTTCAGGAGGCTGCCAGCATGGCAGGCGTTAGCCCATTTCAGTTGTTGAGCTTCCTTTTAGAACTGCAGTTGTAGGAAGCACATCAAATACCACGATCAAACTTCTAAGAGTTGAAAACATGGGATACACCCTTCTCCCGTTCTCTGAAAGGGCTGCAACTCTAAGGAAAGCCTGCTAAAGGAAAATCTGAGCATATCTGCAGTGTGGCTCACTGTGGTTTCTTACAAGCCCCACAAAGCCATGTCCTGTATCAACACACCCCACTGGCACCACCTTCATGGAAACTAAATCATCCGGGTAAAGAAACAGGAGCATCAGCTTCTGGCTAATGTACTTTGGGGACTACCAAAGGCATGTGCTGTTTAGTAAAGCTGTGTTTTTGTCCCTCTAGCAAATAATAAACCTGAGGAGGAGCTTGAAAAGAGAACAGCTCTGTGTCAGAGGAGTAGCTCTGTGTCAGAGCAGGGTGTTGTGTGTGACTGCTGTGAAGAGGAAGAGCTGCAGGGTTTTAAGCCAATGAGATCCACCGTTACCTCAGTGAAGTTAAGGCAGTTTTAAAAAAAGAACCCTCACCCAAGTCACACTTAAGTGTTCCATGAAAAAAAAAGAGTTCCAGTTGTGGCAGATGCACTGGTTGCCAATACCCCGTGGCTCTCCAACAGCTTTGATTATTTTATTGTTCCACGCTGCATACAAGTTGTAGGAGTCAATGTTATTTCTCTTAACAATTGCTGGCTTTCCAAATGCCAACTGTGCTTCAAGATGCTCTGGTTTAAATAAGGGCTAAGAGCTGTAACCAAGCTAAAGGGCTGCTATAAAAGCACCGCAGCGTTCCACGGTAGCGACAGCACACGCGTGGGCACGTGCTCAGCTCTGCTTTCGTGGGCTCTCGCTGCAGCACGCTGAAGGGGTTGGGCCCGAGGTGTAAGGAAAGGGAGCTCCAGAGATTGCAGATCTGAGAGTCCTCTAAACTGAAGATGGTGTCTGTGCAAGACAGGCTGAGGAAAAGGGGTGCTGGCCGACACTTCCCGTCCCCCTGTTGTTGCCAGCAATAACAAAAGCTGATGCAGTGTGTGAGGGTGCCCTGCACAAGGCAGCTGTATTTCATGGTGCATAGACAAAGGAACTGGTCGGTAACGCTGTGCAAGGCAGGAGTATCTGCAGAGAAACCCTGAGCGAAAAGGAAGATGTCATTTTTATTTTACCCTTAGTGCAACATTATTGCTGGTATTTGTTTGCTGTATCGACTGATGAAGGACTATGTTAAAAACAGATGTTAAAATAAAACTTGGCTTTTTTTTTTTTCCATTTGCAGCTCATTTAAAAATCCAGAGAAAGGAATTCTGCCCCATCAGCTTCCGAAACAGACGTCTAACGTGGTAGAGATTACAAGCTGAGCCTGAGTTACCCAAGACAACCAACTCCTTTAGCAGAAAGAGTGTCTTCTGTCATCAGAAAGAGCCATCTGGAAGAGCACTGTCTCCCTGCCAAGAACAACCCTCTAACAACTGCTTGTCGTGCACTTTAAGTAATAACGTTCATAACGGCACAACCTGGAGCGTCGGTAAAGGTCCTACCGGAGGAGCAACGTACTCCTCCTCCCTCAGTAAGCGCAGGAGGATGTTCTTCTTATTCTTCGGCCAGTTATAAATGTGAGTGTTCTGCAGCCAGGTAGGCACGTGCTCCTGAAAAACAAGGAAAGAAAAAACCAAAGGCAAAATCCCACAAATCCTTCTGAATCTGTACCAGAACCTTGCAGATTCCATCAGACCCTGCCAAGCAAGATTTCATTTTGTCTGTTCTAGGCTCTTCCTGTAACAACAAGAAATTTTAATTTGGCTTCAGAAATGTATTTGGGTTCCTAAATAAATGAACTTTGTGTGATCTCACAGCTTGCCTGTCTCTCTTTCTCTTCTGCCATCACGTTGGCTAATTTCACCACATTTCAAAGGGAGTCTGATCTCTCTGACAGGCATCTAAAGGCTTGTGAAAATAAACAGTGAGAGGAGATGGGAGACATTTCAGTGTCCTTACTGGGGAAAGGCTGCCACCTCAGTAGCTGCTGAAGGATCCACACAACATGTTCCATCTTGAGATGAGAACCAACAGGGAAAGAACAGGAGCCCAAAGGAGCATTTCTCATCCTGGCGGCCTTCAGCCCCCTCCCCTTGCACCTTCCTTGAGCAGACATGGCCACCTCCTGAGCAGGAGGTTGAGGCTGATGCTGAGCTGAGGGAGAAGCTAATGCATCTCCAGACTGGCAGGGTCAAACCTCCACTGCTTTTTGCACCCTGGGAAGGATGCAGCTTTTCAAAGGGGTCGGCTAACGCCCACTAACAAAATGAAGCTGGGACTACCACGGGCCTGGATGTGTGGGACTGAAGGGCTATTAATCATGCCACTGATTAAAAGAGGGGCAAAGACTCATCCTTGACCAAAATGAGCTCATGTCCACTGTGCAGATGGAGATTTCTTTTTAGAGAGCTGTTGTTGGAGACACCAGAACACAATCAAAGTGAGACAGCAGGTAAGAAACATGAGCAGCCAGGACATCCAGCACTTTCTCCCTGGACCTCTTAGTCAGTCAGGCACTATTTTCTCAAGGTGGCCCGTTAGGAGAGGCAAGAGTTCCAAAGAAACCAGTAGAGCTAGCTCCATGACAAAGGTGCTGGCATCTACCACATGTCTGGTGCTTTGCCAGCGGATGCCCTGGTGTGGGTGGCACATGTCCTGCTTTCCAGCTGCAGTCCCAAGTCTTTCATTCTTAAGCCTCATGCTTCTCAAACTGGCTTCTCCTTGGCCCGTACAGCTGTCAGAGCGAGGCTGCATCGTCTCCACTGCTCAGGGAGCAGTTTGTGTTGACCGATGCAACCACTTGGTTAGATCTACAGAAATGATGTGTAAGAAGGAGGGAAGTTAAACAGGAACCTACAGACCCACTAGTCTGACCTCACCTAGGCTTGGGACCAAGCAGTTTGGCAAGTGGCAGAAGTTATCTATGAGGCCTGGCTTTCCACGGCATCTGGTGTCCAGGAATGCACAGGCTTTGGTCAGTGGTCTTCCCAAAGAGGAGATTTTGCTCTTCCAGGTGGACACCTCCCTGCCCAACCAGGGTAAGATCGTGCAGCGTTCCCTTTGGTAGGAACACAAATAAGATTTCTTGCCTCCATCTGCAAGTCTGGTTTTACATAGGAGTGGGTTTCAATCTTTGTGAACTTTTCACAGACCAATCTGAAATTGGCCAAGAGATTCAAATGTTACTGGGAGGAAGAAAGCTAACCGTGTTTGCGTGCACGTGCACGTGCACACCCTTATGTAAAGCTTGTTTCTTTACTAAATCTTGTTAAGAGCTCTAGCAGGAATTGTAATGACATACAGCAAGGGTTTACCAAATGAGCCCTCTCTCTGTCTTTGATAAGAAACTACATTTTTTGGAGGAAGAAAAGGCAGTAGATGCAATCATTCTGGACTTCAGTGAAGCATTTGATACATGCCCACATGGGAAATCATTAGTTAAGCATGAAAAGATGGAAATTAGTGTAAGAAATGTCTAGTAGGTAAGAAACCAGCAAGTGGGGATATAATGAGAGAGGCACTATACACCCAGAGACAGGCTCCGTGTCTTTCTTCTGGAATTGCTCCTGTGGCCAATTTCATTTAATATCCTCCATAATGAACTCGGTGCAAAAAGCACCTGCACACTAATCAACCTTGGCAGTAATTTTAACTTTGGGAGGTGCGTAGGGGTGACGGGGTAACTACAGCTGCTGTTTTCATCCAGGAGAGCAGAGAAAGTGAGAAGGGGGATTTTCCTGGTCACGTGCCACCAGCTGTCACCGCGGGCAGGAGTAATGAGAAAACGGTTACTGCCGGTTGAATTCCTTGTATTTGGCTGGCTGGCTGTAAGCCAGGGTGAAATTCTCTCTCTGACAGAGACAGAGTATTTGATAACGCTGAGGATCAAACTGGCAGAGTGTGTCAGTGCAGAGGGCAGGGCTGTGGATTCAAGGCCGTGTCAGCAGAGCATGGTTTGAGCTTTCCTGACTTCCCTGGCACTGACCCTGCTCACCTCGCCCCTCCGGCTGCCTCTGCTCTGCCAGAGGGAGCCTCCAGTGTGGGACAATCACAGCCTAGTGCTTGGGTCATCAGGTGACCTGAGGAGGAGCACGCATTCCTGCGGACTGCCTTGATGCAAGCCTTGAACCAGCAAGACCCAGGTTTTCTTGCGGTGTACGATGGGAAGCTGAAAAGGCCAGTTCCACCTTAACTGTGTGTTGGGCTTTTTCCGCTCATTATTCAATTTCCTAATGAACATTCTTTGGATCACAGAGATCCCTTCCTGTTGGAGGTCGACTAGCTCACATACCAGCAGTGATTTATGACGTGCTTTGTATGAGATTAGCCCATCTAATAGCCACATCCCCAGACTAAACCCTGCAAGCCTTGCTTTCCATCTCTTTCCCACCGCCAGCCACATGCCTTTGAACATGCAAAGGGCAGTATAAAAATGACAACATGAAGGTGACATGCCTGCCAACATCATCCACCTGTACATCATATACGTGGCATTTTTCAGGGACCTGACTTCCTCTGACTGCTCACAGACTTCATTACTGCAACTTGTTCAGGCTCTGCTGCTCTCCTTCCACCCATGATGCCCTTGGTTACCTTATCATTAACTAGTTAGATGAGAGTAGGTGATGTGCCAAAGAAATGTGTGGAGAAAGAGAGCAAAGCTTAACGGCAATGGAAAATGCTGATCCACATAATATAGATGAGAAAAACACCTCTCAAGAAACTGAAGGGTGATGTGGATGACAGAGGATGGGCCCCCCATGGTCAGGAGCAGCTCTGCCTTTCCCTCCCAGATCAACCTGTTAAGAGTGAAACTGCTGTCGGTTCCCTGCCTTTGGTCTGCCCAGTTCCCACCAGTGCCATCTCCCAGCACTGCACACTTAAGGCAGGTACCAGACTGAGATCATTCAGGAAGGAAGCTGACTGACATGACTATTCATTCCAAAGGACCTCAGGTGTTTTACAAACCCAGGGACATATTTTCCAATATCCCAGTTTCTATTAAAGCAGTGCCTAAATAAAGAGCTTTGTTACACTAACACCCACAAGGGCAGCGAGACTTCACAGCCCTACAATCGGTGGTAATGTTTACATTTTGACTTATGTGCCAAAATTTGGCCACCTAAAGAAATATAAAGAATTTTTTCCACACTTTTCCAAATGCAGCTGTGCCTGGGGGGTAACAGGACAGCTACGCAACAGCGCACGTAGCATTTGGTGATGAAAAGTGAACACAAACGTGATACATCCAGCCTACATTTGGGGAAGAATGCGATTTCTCACCTATAACTGAAGCTGTTTAACTTTTCTGGCCTTGTAGAAATCCATGAGAGACTCTCAAAGTGAGGAAGAAGAGATGGGAATCTATTGCATTACTTAGTTCTTTCCAAAACAAATCTTCACAACCAATAAGGAGGGCAGCTGAAACTGCAAGTCCTTAAAAACCTTTTAGTTTGCCTTTGATGGGCCCATCAAAGTTCAAGCAACAGCCCAGTACTTTAATATTTATTATCCTCTTTATTTTTATATTTGCAACCCACTCTCTTCCAGACCCTCACTTCACATCAGTCATAAATCTCTCCCATCTCACTCATCGGCATGACATCTGGACAACATTATAAAAGGGTTAATAGGAAAAGCATGCTTGCTGGATAGATTGTCTCTCTCCAGTGACATTCTTTCAATGCTCAAGACAATTGGAGTTGCAGTTGCCCATTCATCGTCAGAAATCCATTTATGCACTGATTTATATTGGGGATGAAATGTTTTTTTTTTGTCTGTACGTAAACCCGTGAAATGTTCGTGTCAAATGCAGCAGGGGGATATTAAGAACCAAGAAATGGAGGGTTTGGATTTTAAGATTTCATCTGGCACATTGGGATCAAAACAGAATGTGCTGCATCATGTGACAAGTGTGGATGGATGGATGGATGTTACCTTTTTGGCATTTGGAAAAAGCACAGGGATGAATCTGAAGTTCATACTTCCTTGTTGTATAAACTCGATCTGCATCTAGAAGAGAACAAAGTGACACATTTATTGCAACAATGCATTCGATTTTCTCCACATGCATCTGAACCCTATGTGTGAGAATATTTGTTTCTTACTTAAACTGCTCTTCTGTTAAGTGACTTGATCTATGGCCGGTAGGCTTGGTAGCATTTTGTTTGGCCACTTCATCTGATTCTTCATTACTACAGGAATGACAGAGGTGAGATCTGTCATTGTTTCCTCAGCATTTAGTTCTGCGGTGTGAAATAATTGTGGCTTTAGCTGCAGTTGCAATGCCATGAAATCCATCTAGAAATGATGAAGGTCAACCTGACCTGACTAAGGCCCCTGTTCAGTCTCCACCAGGGTGAAAGATTTCAGCAGGAGGCCAGCTCTGCGTCTGAGCCAAGGCCCAGCCTGTTCCCCATGTCCCCAGACACAGGCATCCTGGGGGTGGTGAGGACAGCAAAGTACTGCTGAGAGCTCATCTGTTGGTGACAGCTTCTGAGAAGTTTGCAGGATCAAACTGGGTAATCAGATGGGTTAGAGGGTGAGAAAGGCAGCAAGCTGTGAACTGATGGAGAAGGAGAAAGGATGAGTTTCACAGCTCTGTGGGCCCTCCTGGGCCACCCTGTAACAGACTGTGACCCCCTCTGCTGCCCTGCCACTCTGCACTCCCCAGACTCCCCTCTTTGCAGCTCTGGCCTTCGCTTTGTGATTCCACCTTTCAGTCAGCTTTACTGCTGCCCAAAAAAGACCTCGGTTACAGGATGGCCAAAGCTATGGGGAGGAATGTCAGGCACTGCTGGGTAGGATCGTGCTCAGGGCTATAGGACACAGCAACAAGGGCTCGAGAAGGTGAAGGAGGGAAAAAACCCACTGAGCAACAAAAAAATGGAGAAAGAAGATGAGCATGTTTAATAGGATTTTTCTTCCTTGAACCTCTTAGCAGATGTTAATGAGCATACGGAACTGATGAGAGGGAGGATTAATGAATTCCAAAGGGGGGTGTTTAACTATGGGGATTAGGGAAAACAAAGCAAAGAACCTGCCATTTGGAGACAGATTTGTCTTTGGAGAAGGAAGAGGCAGAGTCTTTGTAAAACAGCAAATGCACGTCCTTGCTTACCATCCTGTGGATGTATTTAGTATGTAAGCCGTGTTCATCTCTGTCCAGCTGGGATTCAGCCCCTTCCACATCCTGTTTGTATTTTGGACTGATTGCTATGATTATCATCACCGTCTTCTGTGAGGGAGAAAAGCACTTCTATGAAATTGGGAAACGCAGCATGTTTGGTAGAGGCAGATCTGCCAGTTTGTGTTTTAAGTGATCTTTATGTTCTTGGCAAACACGAGAGGATCGCATTCATTCTGGCAGGAAATACAGGAGGGCTCATGAGCTCACTCTCATTATTTCTCGAGATCTCATCATATAGAAAATCGAAATGTCAAGAGATATATTAGCAGCTACCAGCTTACAGTTGGAATCCCTCTAATAAAAAGCTACTTTTTATCAGTGTAGAGTGCCTGTGTACATACACAGAGAAGTTTCATCTTCAAATTCACACCTAAACGTTTTCCAACAGCTTATGTAAAAGCGCGGCTATTGAACCATCTATCCCTTTTTGTACATAAAGCCACCAAAGGCAGTGGCCTAAGGAAGCTACGTCCAGGGCTCTGGGCAGCAGGAATGACACCCTTTCTTGCTGATCTTAGTGGTGAAGTGTGCAGAGAGGTGGCTGTGCAGAGGTGGGCTGTTGCAGCTGGCCGGGGCAGGTTTAGGGGCACCCAGCAGCTCTGTACCACCTTGCCACGGTGGTCCAAAGGCAACGCCCCTCGCCTTGCTGTGACATCCCCACTCCTGCCCGTGACCTGTTTGATCCCAAGCCTCGACTGAGCTTGGGTTTCCACACAGGGGCCATCCTTTCTATCTGGGAAGCATCTCTTGTCCTTACCAGTGGGCCAGTGAAGAGGCTCAGCAGATGAAAGCCTCCTACTCGTGTTAACCTAGGGCCTGTCTTTCATCCCTGCCACATCAGGCCGTGTAAGGCTTCCAGGTCTGTGGTTCATCGTCAGTCTGGCACCTAATTAACTCTTTCCTTCTGTGCAATATCAAGGAAATTTGCCCCACCACAGGGTCAGATATGGTAAGGAGCCATTTTCCCTTACACTGACTTAACGTACTCCAGAAATTACTTTTGCTTGTGCCTGACACGCATGTAAGCACTTACAGATGTTAAGGGTATGCAGAGACATACCCAGTGGCACACATCCCCCTGCTTGTGTCCAGCAGTCCCTCATTCCTCACACATGTAAGGGTTTTGAAGTTAAAAACTGCCTCTAGAGTTAATGTAGGAAAATAAATATATCTGGGGCAGGCAGTCAGAGAAGCATCCTGATGTGAATGCAGGGAACTGATCTCTGCACATACTGGTCTCTCCTGCTGACCGTGTGGAACTCCCAAAGGAGATCTGCCCCTCTGTATTTTAAGTGATAATGATGTTCTTGGAAAAAGCAAATTCACCCTGGTTTCTAGCTTCAGTACCTCCACTACACACAGTGAGAGCAAGACAAGCTTGTTCTGATGAAAGCTCCAACAGGCAGCTCTGCTTTGCCCCAGCAGAGGCTGCAAGCTGGTTCTGCATGCAGCACTACCATGCCTGCATGGCACTGCATGTGGGCTAGGGTGTCCTCCTGGACATCTTTAGGAAACCTGTGTAGTGCTCTCAGATGGTCGAATTTCCTTGCTCACCACTCTTGTCATCCTGTTCTTGAACCAGGAAGATCTGCCCAGAGTAAGTGAGAGGCCTGGTGGCTACTCAGCAAGGCATAAACCAAAGGAATTCAACCCCTCAGGGGCATGAGCTGAGTGGCAGAATCGCCAGTGCTGCTATAATGGGACCACTTGGCTTGGTACTAAAGGAGATGGGCACTAACCCATCAGCTGAACTTCAGAGGAAGCTGTTGCTGCAAGGGACATAAATCTCTATTTTCCTGCTTAGGTAGATACCAAGTGACGAGAGCAAATCTACAATTCAACTAACAAAGTACCAATTTTGAGATTACACAGAGGGTGGTTTACCCAGAAGAACTCTTCAACGTTTTAGATAGCAACACAAATGCTGCAGGTGAGAAGCAGGATGAACAATGGCCACTAACTATGCAGCCTGGGATGAAATACAGATGTCATTTTAACCAAGCACAGCTAAAAACCCTATTTAAAAATGAGATGGAGGAACAACTTGTCCAATGGCAGCTGAACTAACAGTCAGTGCTGGAATCTGGCAGGAATGCCAGGAAGGGCACTTCACTTCTGAAAGAGCAAGCTTTGGGACTCTAAGACACAGAAGTGAGCAAGATTTGCCTGTGCTCCCTGCAAGGCCTCTGCCTTTTCCCTAGGGACGGGACAGATGATAATAAGGTCTTGCATTTTGATTCTGCTCCTGTTACTATTAGAATAATTCAATCATTTTCTTCAGGTCACCTCTGCCATGAACAAAGTTAAATTGCCTTTACATACATCACCTAGGTAGCGTTCCATCCACTTAATGATGTCAATACCTCGTACCGTGTCCTCAAATATATCAATCTGCAAGAGAATGGATATCTGTGGTGAGCATCTTTTCCTCCCCATTTGGTGGCACTGAAAAGGCACCTGCTCTTTTCCCTAGCTGCTGATGAGCAGGTCTAAGTCCCTTAGGAAAAAAAAAATATCTGCATGCAAAACTTTTCCCCTTTCCCTGCAGTCCAGAGTCAAGCTGGACGGGCACCTGAAGCAGGCAGAGGGGAGGCTGCTGCAGGCACACTGCTGGGCTCCTCCTCAGCTGGCCATTTGACTGGCCAGCCTGCCCTGCCAGATCCAAACTCCCAGAGGAACAAGAAACTACCAGTGCCAGTGAATGTGAGATATGTGATGCTTGCAAAACAGCTTTTTTGCCTCTCTAAGCACCTCATGAAGGTGGATGGCTGCCCCCTCTTCTCTATCTGTACAGCTGCACACGTCCACTATTTTCTGGCTGCAAGGGTGTATAATCAGGGTCAAGTTTGAGCTTCATACTGAACAAAATTTTCAGGCTGTGTGGTGGGAATTCAGTGAGGTCACTGATACTTGATGCAGTAACCCACACTACAGTGACAGCAGAGAGGACTTCATAGGACTGAACACGACCAACACTGCTCACTTCCCTGCGTGCTCAGTAAGCCCAGAAACTGGCAATCAGTGACTGTGACCAAAGGAGTAAGTATTAACTTCTCCAAGCTTTTGATAGAAGAGTCACATTCTGCTCTGAAGACTTCTTTTTCCCCTTCTTGAAGATAGAGACCACATTTGTTTCCCTGCTTTGGGGCCTTTCTGCTGTATTTCTTATTCTGCAGCAGGCTCCAAGAATTGCCTGTCCAGGAAAGGTGCTCTTATTGAGCCTTCTACTCCTTATCTCTATTGTACCCAAAGCTTTCTTATGAACTGGTCACAGCACAGAATGGTTGGAGAGAAGCATAACTGCAGTCTCTGGAAAAAAATCTTTGATTCATGAAAACAAACGAGCTTGTTCAAAGCCCCCCACTGAGTCTAATTTAGTTTAATAATAGCCACTTGCTTAAATGCTTTCCTGAATCAAAACCAAAGAGTGAAGGTTGAGGGGTCAGATAGCATATGCACTTGAAATAAGAAAATATGAATCAAGATTTTGATGAAGAATAAATCCTAGAGCCTCTGTGGCTGGTTCTCTTAGAGAAAGCTGTTAGGGTGAAGCAAACTCAAGAGAAGTTAAATGAAAATTTGGGTGGCTTATGGGATTAGACAGTAGGACACAGACCTTTTCAGGCCAGTGCTTTTAGAACCCCCTTTAGAAGTATAACAAAGGAAATGAAACCACTAGATGGGCTGTTTCATCAAGCTGTGAGAAATACACTGATTTTAGATGATTATGTAGCAGAAAGGCATTTACATCTGGAGAAACTATGATGTAATAGCATCGCAAAATAAATAAAAGCTGGGATGGGATGAACATGAAAATTGACCTTTTTAATATTGATACTACAGATCAAATAGGAGACAATGTTACTGGAATAGCTCACAAAACCTCATACTATGGCCCATCTGGTATCTGGTGGCAGGAAAGGAAAATTTCCAGGGTCATTATTAAAACACATAATATTCATTTAAAATTCCATGATATTCAGTTAAAATAGGAGGAAATGAAAATGCAAATTGTTTAAATTCCACCTTTTAAAGACAAAGACAGTTCATTCTATTTCTATCTTCTTTAACCTACAAAAATGTGATGATAAAAGAGAGAAACATTGAAATGGACAGTGTATTGCCTCTGCTTTTTAAAAACAAGGTCTCTTTTCTCCCCAGGTTGGAAGTCATTCTCTCTGGAAGGAATACTTACAGCAGTTTGAAATCCATTTACAAGCAGGAAGTTGACAAATTTCATAATCTCCACCGCTGCGTCCACCGAATAGGTTATAAAGACCTTGCCTAGGAGAGAGTCCATATGAATATGTGATGCATTTAACACATACCATTCAGAGAGCGAGACTTTTACAACCCTCCTTTTCCACCACACCACGGGTTCTGCCCACCTGTGTCTCTTCAGATTATTCACAGTGGCTTGGTGTTGACCTCAACCCCCTGGACAGAAACCTTGCTCCACGTTTAAGCTCCTACTGCCTCGCTGCTGGCAGGTCCTCCTGTGGAAGCTGCAAAGGGCACCATCGCTCTGCTGTTCACCCTGCCCTGCTGACACAGCTGCTTCTCCTCCAGCCCTTTGGCAAATGTGAAGTTGGGCCCTCACCCAGAGCCACCTGCACCAGCTGCAACCAGCAGAGCTTTCCCCAGGCTGTGCTGTCTCACCTGACAGCAGCGTCAGCCCCCTGCGCAGGCAGGAGGGATGGCTGATGACAGCCATGTCTTCAGCAATGTCTTCATCTGTCCCTGCCATCGTGGAAGGAGTTTTCTTACTAACTAAAGCATCAGGGATTTGCAGGTCAGGGTAAACCAGCCAGCTAATTTAATCCAGCATCTATCACAAAAGGTGCAATTTTATCCAGGACAAACTGACTGATAAAGTAGGGTCTATCCAACAGTGTCATAACTCACTGCTACAGGCCACGGATCTGTGGATTTGAAAGGTGATGTGCAAAATGAAGAATAAAGAAAAAATCAAAACGTCAGGAGAGATGTGGAGGGTTCTCAGCAATGGTGTATCTCCTCTGCTAGCCAGCCTGGCACAAGGAAGGAAGACAGTTTTCTGAAACCTCACTTTGCCATAAGCATGGAAGGGTGGAAGCATTTCAGGGGTTGGTGGCAGGGGAAGCTCCTCAGCCAGCGCCTGTGCTGCTCTCAGCCCTCTGCGTGGGCTCCCAGCCCAAAGTCCTCCCCACTCACTAGGTCAGGGTGAAACTGAGGTTGAGACTCGACACATTTGTCTGGTTTGGGATGGGCAGAAACGCTTTATCCCTGGGGCTTTGTTTCTTATTAGTCTTTTACTGTAAGCTTCAGTGTCTCCTGCCTCAAAGGGACAGCCCATTTAGCAAGAAGTCATGAAAGCAATCTAAACAGTATTTATTTTTTTGTAAACAAAACAACAAGCAATTAATGACAATTGCATTTTCAGGATTCAAGGGAATAATTCCATCCCACGCCCCACAGATGTGGTGACACTCAGTATTCTCTTCTCTTGCTGTCTCTGTGTCTTAATGGCATTCCCCCTGCCTCCCCACCCCCAAGCTTTCCCACCTAAAGCCGTGGGGCTGCACTACAATATCCTGCACAGAACAAATTTGCTAACCACTTACGCAACTCCTCCGGCAAATTGCTGGTTCTCAGAGTTCCCTTGGCTGCAGGGTTACTGAGAGGTCTCGGGACAGCGGCTGGAGATGGACAGTTGTCAGAAGGACAACAGCATGCTTCATCTGAGCCGCATGTCTTGGGGGGCAGCTTACCATTAGGCAACTGGTTTCTGCAAATAAAAGCAAGTAAGAATTTAAAAAACACTTATTTTCAAGCAAAATTCACTTTTTTTCCCCTCCTAATAACACACTAGGAACTGCATCTGCATATTAGCTGGGAGAAGTTCTTGTAGAAATTCTTGGCTTGGCATTTCTACCTGGTTCATACAGCACCTTTGTGAGAGTCTATCACAAGAAGCAGTTTATTGCAGCAGCAGCATTTGGCACGGGAAGTAAACACACCCGTAGCTGAAAGCTGCTCTGTTTGCACTTAGCAGAAGCAAAGGCCATTTCTGGGTGAGAAGCAATGGCCTGTCGTGGATGTTGTAACGCACGTAGGGGAGCGGGGTGGCACCTGGGTAACCTCTTCCCATCATATAAGAGGCACCTCAGGTGCTCTCAGGATGTCCTGTGCAGCACAGGAGACACGGTGCAAGGTGGGGACTGGGATAAAGGGGTGTACAAGGGCACTCAACCTCCAGCCCTGGCACAGCTTGGAGGGTCTCCAGTTTTGGAAAAGTCTCAAAGTTTTGCTAAAGAGAACAAAGTCAATTTCTTGAGCAAGAACAGCAGACCCAAGGAGGGTTTCTCATGTCAGGGATCTGCGCTCCAGCCCTGCAAAAACCTCGCCTAATGTCTTCTCCATTGCACCAACCCAGAGAGAAAGGGATGACTTTAGGAAGCCCAGCAGTTGTGGTCCTGTGGCTGCACAGATTAAGTCAATAGGAAGGGGAATCCATAGCGATCTGCTGGGTTGAATCTGTTGGTAGGGTGTTAGGTTTCCCAAAGAGCTTTTCCCTGCTTTTTCCAACATCCAGTGATGTTTAGTCAGTCAAGCCCACTCTCTTTTTTTCCTTTGCCTTCCTTAAATGAACGATGACAGGCTGGTCACAGCATGTTTTCTGTTGTCACATTAAGATTTGGTTTATTCATTCTGGTACAGATGTTTTCTGTTACAAAATCCTCTATAGGCAAATATTACCAACATATAACTGCTGTTCCTGGGATCAGCATGCAAACACCAGCCACACAGTCATGGGACAGACCCCACATATTCTAGATTTCTTTCAGCAGAAGAAAATACAAAGCAAATACCCTTGTGGCTAATCTACCAGTCTTCCCCAAACTTCACCTTATCTAAGAAACGTGCCAAGCATGAGGAGCCTGTTTTTACAATGTAGTACTGCAAGGGATACCCACTGTCCTCAGTATTTTTACATTTTCATAGGAATTCTTCAATGCCATTATCTCTGCTACAGGTACTGCCTTACCTGTAGCAGTTACTGCCTGTAATCAGTACCTGATTTCAGATGTCCTCAATACCCAAAGCTTCAGTTTGTCCTCAGGTAGCTGAGTCTGGAGAAAGCCCTGAATGGATAGTGCCTCCCATCTGTTAGTGACATACTTATTGAGAGGGAGATATAAGGCCCAGTAAATTAATATTTGAAAACCAGTCAAAAAGCCTGGGCTGAAAAGTGCTGGTTTATTTCTACAAGGAAAACCCCAGAAAAGGCTGCAGACTGAGTTGTAGAGATTTTTGCCTCTTTTCTCTGCACTACAGAAGAGATAAGAAGGAAATCACCAGAAGCCAATGATTGAGGAGTCCCAGGCTGGTCCAGCGTAAAGCTGAAGACCGAGTGAGCCACCGAACTGACCTTTGCTCTCGAGCAAGAGAGCTCTAAGGTTTCAGCCAAGATATTTTTCAAGCCCTCATCCCTTTAACCTTCAAGTGTTTATCTTCCTTAATGCCTGCATTTCAGGGTGCGCTGTAACAGCGTATCAGGTATCTGGCTTTGAAGTTCTCCAGGGAAAGGTCAGGCCCCTTTTGGGTGTAAAACAGCAAACAAAGAAAACTGCCCAGCACCTCCCTTCTACCCCTGCAGCCCAAGCATGCTAACATAACAAGGCTTCAGAATTATTGGTTGAAAGCCCACAAAATCAGGCCAGAGGAGCTTCCACCTCACACAACCAACACCCCCCCGCCCCGGTGTACTTACAGGAAATGTGGAGGACCAGGGGAGGAGCATGTCCTTTGGGGTGGTCGGTCTCCAGTGCCCTTGGGAGCATGAAGGTTTGAGTAGTTTGGAATGACTTGTTGAGCTGGGCGGATAACTCTTATGCAAAGTCCAGGAACAGGAGGAAGAGGTTGTGATGCGTGTGCAAAATGCTGGTGAGGAGCTCTGCCATCTGTGAGGGAGAGAAAATAAAGGCAGCAATTAGCATTTCAGTCAATACATTTTTGCCTCAGTTTCTGTTTATTCCTTTCCAGTCACGTCCTTCCTCACGTCTTGGGGAACTGAGCAGCTTGGAGGCACTTGGAGGTAACTTGGTCTGAAAGAAGCCAGGTTAAGGGATATTTTAAAGCCTGGAGTTTCCTATTTCCCACCCACAGACAGCAAGGTTCAGATCCGCTCCCTGAGATAGGCTCTTGGGACAACGGACAGTTAAACGTGCAGGGCTGCTTTGTCCCTGCACTTACCATGCCTCAGTGCTTTTTTGGGTTTTTTAAATTTCTTTTTGGCAATAACTTGCGAAAATGAATCATACCAAAGTTCTCATGAAAGCAGATGCAAAATCCTGGAACAAATCAGTTTGCAAGACTAAAGCTAAACAGACTGTGATTATTGTAAATGAAAAGGGGAGAAACAATCTCTTGGTTTGTTACTTCACCCCGTACGAATTTTCTGCCTAAGTGACCTTTTAAGGCCTTGCTGCTGCTTCTGTTGCGATCCAGGAGGCTGCAGGGGAAGCCCAGAGTGACAATTTTCCTCAAGTAATTCTGCAAAACCTGAAAACTGCTGTGGGCCACGCGCATGTAATGCTGTTTAATAACCAACATACAGTGGAACTGTTGGCATAAACTGAAAGGGAAAGCAGTGTAAGCTGTTTGTTTCCCAAATGGGAAAACGATTTTTTTTCTTTCTTTCTTTTTTTTCTTTTTAATTTTTGCAGTCTTTCTGCTTGCAGTTTTCATTAGGCAGCAGCTCTGAGCACTTCCAAGCTGCTGTGCTCAGATCAAAGTCCAGCCTGGCAGGGCTTATTAGCGCTGCATGATTATGGTGTTATGAGCTGGCTCTGCAAGCTGCAGTACTCAAATACTCTCCCCCCACCCCAGACTGTTTTCTGGAATCCTTGTAGCTATTTTGGGGTCATGCTTTCCTTTTCCTAGCAGCCGTGGGGACTAATGTTTTTTTGAAAAAGAGGAAGAAAAACAAAGAAAACAAAGCTCTGATGAAACAGCCTCTTTCCACAGCCAGTACTTTAAAACGACAAAGGAAAAACAACAAACAACCCCGCAATTGCAGAGATTCCTGACGAAATTGTGCGTGGGCAATGTTGTATTTGTTGAGATCCTTGTAAAATATTTTCCTGCCCCCGTTCCTAACTATTTGCACAAGAAAGAGGCCGGGAGAACAAAATTGAAAGTGATTATGATCGCCTCATGGGTTCCTCATGACCAGCTCTAGGGAAGGTGGTGGGGCTCTGGGAGACACAGTTTAGTTTACAGGTTTTCAGACCAATGTTTCACCAGCTTTCTTTGTCTGTATCTGATGCTACAGCACTTTACTGGATACAGCCACTGCCTTCAGAAGCACAGCGTGTCCAAGTGTGGGCGTCCGCACGCACCAACCGCTCTCATACATCAGTATCTGGAATAATGGTCCCCGGGTACACAGCATCGCTGTGAGGATTTCTTGGACTTCAGAAGCAGTTTTGCTCTTGTATCTCAAACAGCAGGTGTCCAGGGCCAGGTTAGAGCCTCCGGGCACGCTTGCCATTCCCCGGGAGAGGCGTGTTGCGACACAAACTGCAGAGCTTTGCTGTGGGCTGCCACTGCCCAACGATTATCTGAAACGCAAGGAGCTGTCAGGAGGTGATTTACGCTGTACCGGGCATGTGAGAAACACAAGTACAGTTGCCAGCTTCTTGGTCCTGACCAAATCTGCTCCAGCCATCCGAGTTTATTTTATTCTTTTTGCCCTCTGGATATGGTTGAAACAGTAGTGATTTGTCTGAAGAAAGCTTTTCAGAGTGTCTGCTTTAAAACAAAACGGCCTTATTCAGTAAATGTCCTCCTGCTCACCATGCCCGCGTGGGGAGGAGGTAAATGGAGGTAAATAGTGAGGGGTGGTGTTCAACCAGTTCTTTGTCCGCTTAAAGCTGAACTGAAAGGAGAAGGTATGAAAAGAAAACCAGAGGACATTTTGCAATGTTTGGCTATAGACATTGATGAAAGTCCATCTGTAGTCCCTTCCCCTTTGCAAAGTCACGAAATCAGGGGGGAAAACTGAGGATCTGATACCCTCTCTCTTTCATATACCTAATTAGAGCACGTTGCTGGAACGACACAACTCTTTAAACAGATGTAGTATAAATGCTGTGGAGTCAACAGAAGGTTAAAAAAAAAACAAACCAAAAACCACACCAAAAATGAAAGAATTACCAGAACAGGCCTACAGCTTTTTATTACAAAGCCAGCCCAAAACATGTCAGGGTCTCATGAGCCTAATGTAATATAAATGATATTAAAACAGTGATATTGCTGCTGAATGTTCAAAGCTCACTTCATAACAGATAAAAATCTCAGAGACTGAAAAGGAATACTAATTAATAGCAGGCTGTAAACTGCGTCGTAGTCTCCAAGAGCCAAAACACCCATATTGAAGGAGTCACAGCAGCATTCAGTGATACAATCGCCAGCAGCTGAGAAGGCTCCATTTTAAGTAATGAGCTTTTATTTCAGCTGACAACAGAAAAAAAAATAAATGGGGATGATGGATGTTACGCTCTTTTCACATAGAAATAAAACACAAGGGTCAGTTTGGTCATAATGCTGGGAGATACTATCTACAGATAGCAAGGGTAACCTCCCATCCTGATTCTGGCAGGAAACGCTCAACTCTGGGGATCCGAGTGGGAGCAAGGAAATCTATGATAACAACAGGAATTAGGTTGGTCTAGGAGGCTGCTGAATGACTGATGCAACGAGGAAGGAAATGACTAGAATATGAAATAGCAGCAGGGAGAGGGCTGTGGATGCTCAGTGTGACCGACAAAGCCTAGTGCAAAATCATTAGGCTTCGTTTGATGAGTAACTGTGAGCTCTTCAACTTTTTATCTGGCTCAGCAGTTCTGCATCAGAGAGTCCAACCGCACAACCCGAAAATCTGGGAATGGAAAACGGCCTGCAAATAGCTGTTTACAAAGGTTAATAACTGCATGCCGTGGAGTACAGTAGGAACTGGTGAATGATGGCTGGGATGCATCCAGAAAAACTCCCGCGGGGCGAGCAGCGCTACTCACATGGACCCTGGGGGTGCAGCTCTGCCGGACAGCGGTGACCCAGGCAGCCATGGGCTTGCGAGGAGGCGCTGGGGTGGGGCAAGCGCTGGCACATTGGGCACTGCTGATGCTCAGGTCCCAAAAACTCTCTGGATATCAGTGGTCCTGGGAGGTCCTGCGAGTTCAGCACCGACACCAGCGGTAAGGGGGGGTCCAGGTGCCTGATGCCCATGACATCTTGTGACTGGGAACTGCACCCTCTGTCCACCGTCCCCGGCTCTGCTGGGGGTCTGTTTCCTGAGGGATGCTGTAACCATGAACTCCCTTGGCTGCTCTCCTCCAGCAAGTCCTTGGGAGCATCAGGCAAGCTCTGGTCTGATTTACTGGAGCTGTGCCTGGTGTCAGCTGAAAGCTGTGATCTTGGCTGTATGCCTGTTTTGTCCATAGCTACAAGATGCAGCTTGGAGGGAACTACTCCAGCTATTGATTCACTGGGGGAACAGAAGCATCCACTTCCATCAGTATCGGTATATTCTGACCACAAGCTGCTGTCCGGTTTCACGGACGGTGCTGACTGGTGACGTGCTGGTGCTCTGCAGAGGCATGATGGATCTGCCACGGGCTGAGGTGTTGGAGAAACAAACGGTCTCTGGGACTTCTCATCCTCCGTATCCTCTCCAGAAGGCTGCGAAGACTTTTCCAAGACATGTTCCGGAAATGGGGACCATGGTGTGGATTCATCCACTTCCACTGGTACGCTGTGACCCACAGAAGTGCCTGAAAAAGCAGGAGAAGAACACACTGTAGATGGCCAGCCATAAAATAAATGCCTGTCATCAGTCACCACTCCAATGACTGTGAGCTGGAAAACTGAAGAGCGAGATATATTCTTTATATTCTTCATTTTTCTATGTTTTTTAAAAAGACAAGCAGAAAACAGCAAGAAAAGTCTGGCTGAATTTTGGAGAAACAAGAAAGGAGAGGGTTAGCTGGAGTGTTGCTAGCAGAGAGTCATCATTTGAACTAACCTGACACAGAGGCCATTTCCAAGTTTCGTAGTCACACTGGAAACGAGAGTCAGCTGCCCTACTGCAAGGCCAGGATTTTCCAGATAACTGGAAAACAAGAGAAAGGACTCTTGTGAGCATGGTACAGTTTCACACAGGCAACACCCTAAAATAACTCCATCTCCGAGACCGGAAAAGAAATATTGGTTAGACTTCTGGAAATCGTATTGCGCAAAACAGATGCTTTAATGGGATTTCTGGAACTTGCTGTTCCTGATGCGAATGGAGCAGGGAAAAGCACATGAGCTGTCTCTCAGAGGTCATTTTGGCAGCTAACAAAAAAGCAGGCCACTTAGGTTTGGAGGTTTGGCACAGGCATATTCGACGGAATACAATCACTTGCAATTATTTTACTCTGGACCTCCTAATAATTAACAGCTTCACACTGATGCCTTGGATGTAAACATCACCACACGTCGAGCTGAGTAATTTCACAGAATCATAGGACAGTAGGGGTTGGAAGGGACTCTGGAGATCATTGAGTCCAACCTCTCTGTCAGAGCAGGGTCACCCAGGACACAAGAACAGATCCAGGGTTCTGAAAGCCTCCCCAGAAGGAGAGACTTCACAACCTCTCTGGGCAGCCTGCTCCAGGCTCTGTCACCCTCACAGTGAAGAAGTTCCTCCTCATGTTGAGCTGGAACTTTCTATGCTCTAGCTTATACCCATTATTCCATGTCCTGTTGCTGGGCACCACAGAAAAGAGCCTGGCCCCTTCTGCTTGACACCCACTCCTCAGGTATTTGAAGACATCAGTAAGATCCCCCTTCAGCCTTCTCAAAACTAAACAGCCCCAGTTCTCTCAGCCTTTCCTCACAGGAGAGATGTTCCAGTCCTTTCATCATCCTCATGGCTCTCTGTTGGACTCTCTCCAGTAGATCCCTGTCTCCCTTGAACTGGGTACCAACTCCAAAGCTTGTTTACAAGTGTTGCTGCTTTTTTTATCAAACCACTTCAACCAGCCTATTATCACACGCCTGTTGTTATTTCAAATTATTGTAAATTAAAAGGCAATTTAGAGATATTAATTACTGTTACCCCTTCCTTCCGAACTGGCTTGGGCCCACACATCAAAACTACGAGGCACTGTCAGCGAATCCGATCCAGCCAAGCGACCCCTGATGATGGACACCTCTGCTCCACCTTCACTCAGAGTGACATCAGCAGTGAGGGGCGAATGCTGAGTGGGCCTCAGGAAGTGCCATCCTCATCCTCTGCATCCAGAGGTGCAGATTATTTTGTCAGGTAAATTTAGTCCGTTACTGTGGAGTACAGAGAAACAATTCCGGTGCTCATCACTTCCCCAGCCATTTTCCTCTTATCACACTGGAGAAGCTGATATTCCAAGTAGGAGAGCTGTCAGAGAAGGATGGGCTAAGCTCTAAAGCAACAGGCATGACAATGTTTGGCAACAGAATCTGGCTTGAAAGGCCAGTAAAGAAAGTCAAAAATCACAACACATTTGAGCAGCTTTTAGCATCCCAAGGATCCTTCTCAACTTCAGTCGCAGTAGCTGGGACAGGAAGGTCAAATAAAGAACAGATTGAAATGACCACAGTGTTAAAAACAGTTGAACAGGATCACAGAGCGGGATAAGGCAGTGTCTCAACCTTTACCCTGGCTCTCACAGCAATCCTGTACAAGCAAACGACGTGCTATAGGGGAAGAGTGAGGCTTTATGCTCATGCTGACCAGGTCCAATGACACGTGTTTCCCCTAAGAGTACCTCTGGCATGGAAAAATCTGTCTGTAGCATTTGCTGGGAAGAGGGACAGAAACTGCGCTTTGGTGCTGGTCTGCAATGTAAATACTCCTCCTCTGTGTAGACAACCCCCCCGTCTATGCAGACGATTTACCACATATTCATGCATACCCTATGTTATAATCAGCATGTCTAGAGGGAGAGTTATCCTGGGATAACTGCAGTGGGATAATTACTCTGGTAAATTTTCCCATGTAGGCAAGTCCTGGGAGCAGCTATCAGCTGCACCGACACAGCTCACACGCTCCTGCTCCAACAGCTGCAGCCCCTGCGCGAGAGGGGCTGGTGCCAAACCAGCTCCTTCCCCTACGAGCACCCAGGCTTCAAATCCTGGCGGTCAGCTGGCCACCACCACGGTCAGCTGGCCACCACCACGCGTCTCTCCCCGCGGTTTGCATCGCTTTTCCTCTATGCCACGTCACTAATGCTGGCCCAGCCCGCTGAGTCACAGCTCTCCGAGAGTCATAACCAATGTGACGGGAAAGGGAGAACCTCGAGCTCTCGTAAGCGGCACAGGACTGTGACAGGGACGCGTGCCACGCTGTGCTGCACAGTGGGGGCAAAACGTCCTTTATCTGGGACCTTTGGTCAGATGGCAGCTTAAAGGACAGCCCTGTGGGGGTGACTTACCGGGACGGTACAGCCCAAAGTCAGATTTACACAAATCAGGGTGTAAAGCTGCCAAATGGGTCGCCTGCCAGACTTAGGGAAACGCCTGTGCAGGTCAGGAGTCAAACTCCCTGCAAGGCATCTGCCTTTTGCTCATATCAACAGCTTTGTAAACCTGACTCTTGAATCATCTGGCCCTGCAGTGCCTGCTCAGACATGCTTTCACTTGTGGATATCTCTGTCTGTTCGCTTGTGCGGTGAATGACGTGAACTTGAGCACCACAAATCACACTGCAGACTCTTATTCCCTCCAGCGAGCATCTCCAGTGACTGGTTCCTTGTGCAAAATTCACCCTGGTGTTCGCAAAGAGCAAGGTCAGCTGTGGGGTACCGGGGTACAGCTCCACCTTTTGAGCCACACACCTTCTCTGAGCATCCCTCCCATTGCACCTAATCCTTAGCAAACACCAAATCGTGGCTTTTCAGAAACAAATTTGCAATGCCTCATACACTAAGACACTTCTGAAGTGGTCAGGTCAAAATTCTAGAAAACACTTTCGTGGTCATTTAGCCCCAGCCAGAAACTTTGCACCACGCAGGTGCTCACCCTCTCTCCCTGGATCCCAGTACGATGGGGCGGAGAATCAGAAAAAGAAAGTAGAACCTGTGAGTTGAGATAAGAACAGTCTAATAACTAAAATAAAATATCATTATAATGATAACAAAATAGTATAATACTAATTGTAATGAAAATTAATGTTGCAAAAAGAGAGAGAGGTAGAAGCACAAGTGATGGACAAAGCAAATGCTTGCCACCCACTGACTGATGCCCAAGCTGCGATGTGCCTTTCCTGGCAGGCTCCCCTCAGCTCATACACTGAGCATGACATCCTATGATATGGAATATCCCTTTGGTTGGTGTAGGGCAGCTGTCCTGGCCACGCTCCCTGGCCCATGCCCACCTGCCTACTGCCAGAGCACAGGAAACTGGAAAATCCGTAACTTAGGATAAGCTCTACTTAGCAACAACTAAAACACCAGTGTGTTATCAACATTATTCTTACACTACATCCAAAACACAGCACTGTACCAGCTACCAGGAAAACAAATACCTCTATCCCAGTCAAAGCCAGGACAACTTTGAACTCGGATCTTCTATATTCAACAGTCTTTAGTTTACACTGTGACAAGAAGAACAGATTTCTGTGGAGAAAACAAGAACTCAGTCCACAGCTTAGTGAAGTAGATGGGAATCTCTCTATTGACTTCAGCAGGTTTTGGATCCAGTGTCAGATGGGACTTAAAAGTTACTAAATTCCCTTGGAGGCTACAAACTCTAAAGTTTTATGTTTTTTTTTTTAAGTTCCACAGCTAACATCTCGCTGTCTGTGAAGTGGGTCATGCACAGACTGAGTGAACCTAATGGGCAGAAAAAAGTCAGACTTGTTTTCCTCAAGTTTTTTTATTTAGTGTATTTATTCTGCCTTTTGCCAGAGGAATATTAAAGCTTTATTAAACTGAATTGCAACTGATCAGCTACCAAACTTTTCAAATTACTTACTTCAGAAAAGTTTTTCAATGTCTTTCCTATTAGTTTAGCTTTCTGAGAGGATAAAAGCCTTTTTATCTCTTCTATCGACTTAATATTTAAATGACAGCCTTATTTCTTCCTTCCAGTGGAACATGAGCTAACCATTATGAAAATTACTCCAAATATCTGAGTAAAAATAATCTGGTCAGACAGAGGAGAGATTTGATTCCATCACTTTTGCTTCTACTTGTAAAATCTTTTTGTTTTTTAAAGGATGGTTTTGCTTAGGCCCTGCTGCAGGATAGCTGAGCTCCGATACCTGCAAAGAGCCCCTGTTCCTGCAGAGAGGAGGTAGGAGGCACCCGGGGCCCAGGGCTTTGCTGTTAAAACAGACACATCATTTAAAAGGAGGAAGAGTACCTTCATCTTCCTCCTCCCTCAGTAGCTCTGCCTGAAGAGAAAAGCTGTTACTACAGCAGAGCTCTGTCTGTTAGAGATGGCCCTGAGGATAAATTAACCCCAGGACATGCTGAATGCTTTTTGAGCAATGCTGGCAATGGTATGGGGATGGGAATTCCCGAGAGAAATCCCCAGGCTGCTGGAAATGTTACAGCTGATTCAGAAACAGCAGTCCTTCAGGATGTTGTTTCTGCTCTGCTGAAGATCCTCAGCTTTTGGAAAAAGACCCAACACTGAGCCCATTATCCTGGTATTTTATGTTGCCTCACAATGCAGAGTTTCATTAGGTTTCCTTTGACTTTTCTAGTTAGCTTATACTGCAAGTATGTATATATGTGTCTGTGCGTGCGTGTGTAGCATAGAAAAATCACTCACTTAGGTCTCCTGTGTTGAAGAATTAGGGTAAAGGAATGCTTCAGCATATTGAAACCCTCAAAAACCTGTAGCCTGATCTCTTTTCTGGCACGGAGGCTGCTAGAGAGCATAGATTGTGCCCAATCTTGTTTCCAAAGACACTGCGGCTTCAAGTCAGATCATGATATTGCCAGAAAGCTTGGGGAATTTAATATCCCCCCTGCACCTATGACTGAGCAGGAGATGACTGATAATCAGCTGGAGCTGCTGCATACATTCCTGCTTGTAATAAAGTAAGGAGGCCCTTCCTGAAGGGACAGAGTAGCCAGGCCTGGACTGCTCTCAAAAATGTTGAGGAAAACTCCTTAAACCACCCTTTCTTCTTCTCTTCCTTCCTCCACCCATACACCCAGTTCTGCAAGTAACCTTCCTGGGCGGGTGGTCAGTGCCACAAGCTCCTGGGAGGAAACCTCATCCCAGCTCTCTTGTAAGGTTTCCCAGATCTGAAGAGTCTCTTCCACTGCTCCTGCCAGAGAGGTGGGAGGCTGCTCAGTTCTCTTTCTCACAGCTGGCCACTGCTGGTGTTGGCTGCTCCCGGGAAGTCGCAGTGAGAGCATGAATGAAGGGGAACAAATTATTCTGCAGGTCAGTAGAAATGGGCCTGAGCACCCAAGTTTGAAGCAGTGGCCAAACTCCCCTAAAATTGTCAGACAGAGGCAAGGGGTTGGCCAGGGAGAAGAAGGGTGTTGGGCTTGGGGTCATCTGTGCAGTTTGCTTGCAGCTCATTGTGAAATCCATCAGGTATTTCATCTGTTTCCCAGCATGAACACTTGTCAGGATGTGCTGTCCCAAAACGCACCCTAACCATCTATCTGCTTTTGATTAGAAAACTTCTGTCGTGAAGAAGCAGGAGAGAGACTCTGCCATGCGAGCATAGCTGTGCTCCCTGTCACGTCCGGAGAGGGGGAAAATATCTTTGCTCTTTTGAACAAAGTTGCATTTGTCTACATTGTTAAAAAAGAAAATATAAGGATGAGAAAGAAACCTCACCTTCCTTGGTGCACAACACACAAGAGAAGGGTTTTTCATTCCCCGGTCATGGCATTTCTGAAATGGCACGAGGATAGATTAAGGCAAAGCTGAGATCACAAGGAGTGGGGATAGATAAGAATTTCTTGATTTCCAAATAATCCCTGTGTACTTTGGCTGAATCCTTTAAGCTCCCTGGTGCTGCCGATATCCATCCGCAGGATGGGAGTAAGTGGATGCAGAATTTTCAGGCTGCTGTGAGGATGCTGTCCTGGTTTCACTAGGACAGAATTACAGAATCACAGAATCGATTTTCTGTTCAGGAAAGCTGCATTTTGGAGGAGACTGCAGCTCCCGATTCAGTGAGAACAAAGTTGTCAAGACACTTTGTTTTCACTCGTGGCCAGCCATGATAAGTGGGACTCCTTAGTGATCAAGGTCTTTAGAAGTTTTGAGTTCTCCAAGTGCTAAGGCTACAAGGAAAAAAAGCCAGGGCAGCTGACCCAAGCAGGCCAACAGAACCATAACAGCATGCTCACTAGAGATCAGAAAGTTTACTGGAGATGGTCACCAAGCCTGGGTGGTCTCACCTGTCCCTCTGCCCCCCCAGGTGACTCTCCTGTTTGCTGTGACTGGGGTGTTTTCACTGGAGCTGTGGTGCCCGCAGTGCCTGCCATACAGCGTGCACTGCTGGGAGCGCACAGGTCGCAACCTCCACATGGGCCGAGCAGAACTTTGTGCACTTTCTGTTACTATTAATATTAGGATTTTTAATTATTTGATTAAATCTGTTTCCACTTCAACCCATGGGTCATCTTTCCTTTTCCTGACTCCCTTTCTCAGGGGTTCATTGTGTGACAGAACAACTGACTAAATGGAGACAGATGTCTATGTTGAGATTGCACCAAACGCTGTTGCCACGGGGTTAGATATGTGTTAGTGTGTAAATACAACTTGCCTTAAGTGCAGCTTTGTCTACAGAAACACTAGACACAGCTTTCCTCAAAAAAACCCAGAGATGAATCCTTTAAGGAAGAGTAAGTGCAAATATGGGAACTGTTTTAGGTCTATAACCTAAATAAACACAGCCAAGGAAATTCAAGCTCCAGAGTTTCACACTTCACCATGAAGAATTTGGGCTGCTGTCATCACGGACGCTTGCCCTCTCCCTTGGGCACCCTCCACGGTGAAGACTAAGGCAATGTGTCACATTCCTAGCCCCAATTTTAAGCCCTCTAGGGCAGGTAATGTTTATTTTTATGGTTTCTGGAAAAAGTAGAAATAGAATATGAAAACTACATTCCTCTTCCACACTAACTATATGGTTGCTTTCACATATTTTCTTCAGCCATGGCCTGGAAGTCTACCTATGTCAGAAGAACAGAAGAACATACTTCCAACCCTTCCTGCACGGCAAACATCACGTTCCATTTTGCAGCACTAAATGTGGCATCACTGGACAGCCCATGGTACAAAGGCTGGCGTAGACCCGGTATTTTTTGCCTCTTTAGCCTAGTCTTTGATGTGCATGTAATTGGAATGCTAGGCTCTAAGTCGCAAGAAACTAGAAGCACCACACACTCAAGGAGGATCCAGACAGAAATCTCACATATGGACATCGCTCCCTGACCATTTTCGAGTACTTGGTAGTAGACTAGATAGTCTTAAAAATGTGTTTGCTTTCCAGAGATTACTTCCTGACCATTTCTGATGCTGATAAAACTCCCACAGGCACTGAATAACCCCCAAACTGGGATATCCCACAGCCCAAGGACATCTAAAAATCCTGGCACAGAACTGGGGCTAGCTGAGTGGGGTTGGATGGGGGGACAACTCCAAGAGATGTAAACCTCCCCAGCCTGCTTTCCTATGGCTTTGTGCCTTACACTGGAGCCTCCGATTCCTAATAAGGAAGAACTTCCAGCACTTCATGGAGCTGACGCATCTCTTGTCCCTCACCGCTCTCCCTGCTTCGCAGGGCAAGGGCTGCAGGGTGCGTGGGTGGTGGGAGGGCACGAGGAAGCCTGGGGGACTTGACGTGTCTCCCTTAGCTGGCGTGAGAACAGCCTTGCTCACTTGCTTTGATGAAACATGCAGAAACATATAGATCTTCCAGACATACATCAAACTTCAAAAACCACCGCTGAGGGTGGAGGGCACTGACAGACACGAATACCATAATCGCACATGCCTTGCTTCCTGCCTTAGAAAGACACAAAGAGAACCCAAGCCCACCAAAATAACCCAACGACAGCATGCTTTAAGATATCGCCGGTGCTCACCGAGAGCAAGTCTGACCTCAGAGGCTGACGGCATTGCAGGCAGCAGCACAATCACCAGACCCTTGCCAGCAGCCGGTGGCATCAGCAAGTGCTCACTGGGCACCGGCCCCACCGCCTGTGCCCCTCGCACCCCTGTCTTCGCTGTCAGCCGCCGTGGGCTCACAGCCCTGTCTGGTGGTAGCAGGGCAGCGCTGCCTGCCTGAGATGGCATGGACATGGCCAGGCCAGGCCTGAATCTGCCTGGGGATTGCAGGGAATGGGGATTTCTGGTCTGGTGGTGGTCGAGGGCTTGTAAGCACAGATCTGTCATACTCATTGCCCAGCCACTGCTAACCCTACAAAGCCTGCATCCCCAAACAGTTACTGTGTGAAACGGGACTGAGATTTATATGGCTGATTTTAACCTAATTAAAAAGAAATACCACCGGCCTGCTCCCACTGTTTCCGTAGTAATGGCAGGGAGGACGGTGCAAAAGGGATCTACGATCCTGTTTTCTTCATGCTTTACAGCCACCTCTCTCTCTCCAGGTCCATGGACCTGTCCTGTG
>VWZY01001431.1:196182-208830 GCA_013399075.1 Chloroceryle aenea
AAAAACCAAACACCTGTCCTGATTTTTTTTTTTTAATTATTTTATTTTATTTGTTAAAACATGAAAAAAAATGTTTTAGACAAAGAGGCCACTTCTGGAAAATAATACTTTTAGTTGAATCAGGAGAAGACTAGTTAAAATCACAGAGGTTTTGCAGTTTAAAAAAAGGAAAGCACTAGGATCAGTTATTGGCACTGAGTTACTATTTACAATTAACAGAGGTCTTGCAGTTTACATAACATCAATACAATGCAGTTTTGGAGTCTTTGATTAAGAAAAAAACAAGTGTTTTTCTCCTTTTCATCCAGGACATTCAGATTATTAGGACAAGTGGTCATAGGCAAGGGTTTCGGACGTTCCCAGCTTCAGCCCCTCCTGTGCATGGTGGTGCTGGAAGATGCTGCACTCTGGAGAAGACAATCACAGAGTTGGAAGCTGAAGGGCAGGTGGGGCAGGGCTGAGAAACACCTGGTAATTCATGAGAGTGTCTGGAGACCAGGGGTTTACAGGTTGTCACCGGGCTGGTACTGGGGTTCTGTTGCAGTGAAGTAGTCTTCAAGGAAACCCTGCAAATATTCGAAAGTCGGACGCTCCTCTGGGTCTTTTTTCCAGCAGTGGATCATAAGCTCGTGCAAGGAGATGGGACAGTCCTGAGGACATGGCATCCGATAACCACGTTCTACTTGCTCCAAGACTTCACGGTTATTCATGCCTGTAAAGGGCAGAACAAATCCACAGGGGTAAATTACAGGAAAATTAACCTGAGTGTAACTGTATCCACAACACATATGGCTTTCTCAGTTGTACTGATTTCTTTTCCTTCAGGCAAGCAAAACAAAACCAGCCCAATGTCCTGTTTCAGCTCTCCGTCTACTGCAAGGTAACCCGGATTATCTTCCTTCTCAGCAGAGGGTTTCAGGATACAGTGATGAGTAAAATGCTGCTCCCATGGTTACCCTCTTGGCTTAATCACACCGGGCAGGATTTGGCACTTTCCCTCTCCAGTAGCTGTGAAACGTATTATGTGAAGTGGCTGAGGAAACTAAATGCATTACTGATACTGTTCAAAACTCTAGGAATTTAAGAGGAATTTCTGAAACCCTCACACTGACCGTGGGCCTTTCTTAAAAGGACTCTGTGAGGTCAGCTGCAGAGACTACAAGGCAAACTCTGGGCTACCAGGGATGCCCGGCAGCATCACCTTCAACGTCAGTTCAGGAGCTTACTGTTCCTGCTCATCTGCACTCCCCTGGTCTCTGCTAGCTAGCATTGTTTCTACCATAGTCCACTATTCCATCCCCACCAGGTAAGAACCAAGTTCAGTAATTCCTTTAGCTTTTGAACAGCACCAAAGGTCAGACTGGCACCACAGGCATGCAGAAGGATTTCAGAGAAAGTGTGCACAAGCTTTGTGGTTGACAGTTGGCAGGCCCTGCCCCAGTCCTCTGCTGAAAAACATCTGCAGGCTTCGCTCCCCTGGCTTAGTGGGTCCTGCCCAGTAACTTCTGCAGAACTCGTAGGGACATTTCAGTTCCTCCATGACCAAAGCTAGAAACCAGCACCTTGATGTTTCTCCGTCTCTTAGCTCATCCTCCCCCTGGCTCCCGTAACACCGTCCTTCCCTGGGTCTCCTCCACTCTGCTCTTTTTAGGGTGTCCTCTTGAAGAATTTTCTTGTCCCACCTTCAGGACCAATGGGGTTGTCTCTACCTCCTATTTTCACACAGTTATTTGTGAGAAACAATTCAACCACCTCCTTCAATACAGATTCATTTGTCTGCAACTTGACTAGTGGGAATAATGTCCTTACACTGCATAGCATTTAGAACTCGGTCTCTACTCTGTGTCCTCACATCATGGCTGTGTTTAATTCTTAAAGGTGTTTTGAAAGCAGCATCTGCAACATACAGCCTTTCCTGACTCTCCACATCGAGATTCTCATCTCATGTCAGAAATACAAAACACCTTCTCCTCTTATTCTGACAGGGTGATTTCTTCCTGCTGATATTTGTTTGCAATCTCTGCCAGGCTCACTTTCCCAGCCTGTTACGGTAACCACCTCTTGCATGGTCTTGCCACTTACCCCTTGTTGCTTGCCATGCAAAATCCCAGCAGCTTGTCTTTGCTTTCAGAGCTTTGCACAGGCTGCCCCAGAGCGTTTGGACTCGTTTGCCCGTGTCCTGATCGATTCACAGTTCTGGTTAGCTCGCTGCAGAACTGTCAATTTTCAAACAAGCACAGAGGCTTGTTTGGAAACGAGCTGTGTTTCTACGAGCTGTGTTAAATTGTGTTTTGCACAGAGAAACCTCCCCAGAAAACTGCCTCATCCTCCTACAAACCTCACCTTACCTTTAGCAGTGGGAACTGCAAAAGGAAAGGTTGGATTACTGACGTACAGCATTTCCTAACCTGCAGAGCAGCACTTCAGTACTCGTTTCATGTGTTTATCACCCGCATCCACCCGCTGCATTTTTGGTGTCAGCAGTTTATGAATAGGTGCAATGGCACCTGAAGTGGTTCTGGGTTAGGACTCCACGGAAGGATGAGTAATGATGGTCCTCTGCAGACACCAGGCTCTGCATAGGGTTAAGGTTCCCCTAGATTATTGACTCCAAACTGATGGTTTTAGGTCACGCAGGCTCACAACAAACCAGAAAAGCTTGCCACACACTGAACAGACATTCGGGTGTTCCTCATTATCCAACAAGAACATTTTCAAACATACTCTACTTTTTATGAAATTACAAAACAACGCTTGTGGTCCATTAGTCATCACCAACCCAAAGGCAGCATCAACCCAAACTTCTTGACTTTGCTGTTTTCAAGATGCTACAAGAAAAAAATGGGCATTTTGCTTATGCTGTGTTCTCAATATTAGGGTTTTTTTTTAAATTGTGTTTTGAACAAAAATCTGCACCCTTTCTTCATATTGTTCTCTTTGCATCATCTGAATTACCTCAGGTTTTGGGGTAAGAACTGCTGTGCTTTGCTTCCCTTACATATGACAGGTTATGAAAAGAAGTGTTACTGGTAACTCATCTGTTGTATACACCTCAGCCACCAAACTGCATTCTTTGTTTTCATTTGGCAGTACTCCTTTAAGTACAACACGGGTGGAAGCAACAGCAGCAGAAAAGCTCCTTCCCAACTGATTTGTTATTGTAAGATATCAAATGTTTGGTATTTTTATCCAGTGCATTACTCTGAAAGCGCACTCTGAAACTTGATAACAAACTGTGTGCTGGAAGAAAAACCCTGAGGAGAGAGGGGGGAGGAAAAACATAAACAGCTCTTCACTTCCCTTTTATTTAAAAAAAAAAAAAAAAAGTGAAAAAAACATAAAAGACACATTGCTGCCTAAAATCACAGCCGTTTTTTGTCCCTGGGAAGTCAGTCAAGTCAGGTTTTCTCATCACAGCATAATCCAGGAAAATGCCCTTCTTTTCCTTTCTCCTTTCCCCTCCCTCCCACTAAAATCCAGATATGAAACTAAACCAAGAGATCCTCATGTTCCTTACTGGAATTCATACATACAGCAAGGACTGCAGCTCTAGGATTTGCCAAAGAAATTCTGTCAGTTTTGCAGTGTGCTGCTAATTTAAAAAAGGAGTTTCAAATACTTTCCTTTTTTTAAACCAGTTGGATTACTGGTCAGAGTTACAGAAATAGCAGCATTTCACGTATACTGTTTAGCTCTTAAAAGGCCAATTTATGTTTACAATCCATTATCTAGGTTCGCTTATCTTATCCTACAAGTTTTAGTGTTTCTCTTTTGATAGCAGGAGTCTGTTGTATCTGCACCTCTAACACTACAGAGAGAATATGTGAGCAGCATATGCAACTCTACTGTCCTAATGAATACCCAAGAGTTTCAACTCTTTTAGTAAATAATAAATGAAATTCTGCTTACAGTACAATTCTAGAACCCTTAAAAGTTTATCTTAAAAACCTTAAATCTGTGGAATAAAATACTCAGCAATATTCTTCTGTAGACTGCAGCTAGTTCATCTGCTTGAAAAATCAGTTTGTGCTCATGATGTTTTCAGAATTACCATTCGGACCAAGAAGGAAACATCCAATTTCCAAGAGATGGCTTTTCCATTAGCTTTTTATTCCCCGAGAAGATAAAAAATGAAATAACCTCCCACCACCCTGTGAAATCTCCAATAATCTTAGGATGCCACAAGATAACGGCTACTTTAATGATCAATACAATCCCCATGTGGACCAGGGACTCAGACACAATGCTGCTTGATGCTTCCTAGAAAAGCTGGAGTAGTCAGAGTGACTGTGACATCAAAGAGGATGTAAAGGTTCTAGTTTTCAGGCTAAAGAAAACACTGGAAAGTGCTTTGGAGTGCTCTGATGGAGCAGAGCAGAGGTGCAAATAGCACAGGTCTGGGCAATGCTGCTCTTCAGGAAACATTACTGTTCTAGGCAGCATCCTCACACCCAAATCTAATAAACTGGGTAGATTACTTTAGGCAATATGAAGTCCAGTGTGGACAGTGATGGTTTTAAATGACTCTATTCTTGCTTTCTTATGTTGGATTGAGAATTATGCTCCTTCAATAACCAGAACATGCTTTCGGACCAGTGATTAAACAGTCACAAATGCTTAAAGCAACAGCTCAGCTGCCAGCCATCCCCAGAAATGTCATATTCTCCAAGAACCCAGAGCTGTGCCTCTGCTCGTGTTCAGAAGTTCCTCAGACATGGAGATGCTGGCCCTTCTCTAGTAGAGTCGAGAAGGTAGAATTGTGTAGTGCTCCAGAGGGGCTGGATGACATTGGATCTCAAAAGAGAGAGGTACAATGGAAGCAGGTTGATCTTGGGGTTTTGTTCAGTTTAACCTAGAAGCAGAATTTCTAACTTTCACGGACAGTGCCAAAGAAAAGCCAGAGGTGACAGCACAGGGATGAGATACGGGCCTTAGGCAGTGAGACGGTTCCATATGCAGGCACAACAGTGCACTGAAAGGAACGGGAAAGCTGCTCCTAAAGGAAGACAACCTTTGAAGCATAATGCTGTTCTTACTGAGTACCATATGAACCTAGATACATATTTCTCTGCAAAAGTAGTAACAGGTTTTAAAAACTTGGAAATCATGCCACTTCATTTAGAAATTAAGGTTTAAAACCCACAGAAACTCCTCATCCTCAAAACACCCACACAGCTAGGCTATCATCTATTGGGTTTTTTTGGGGTTGTTTTTTTTGTGTGTGTGGTTGGTGTGGTTTGTTTTTAAATCAGTTATTATTTGCTTGATATAAAGAGATGCAACTTTGATCTACAGCATTTGTGAGCGGAGTTTTCCTGCTTAAAAAGAAGCCCACCTGAGCTGATCTGTGCTATGTGCAGGGTACGCATCTCTCTCAGGTCCTTATCCACCATCCCTGATGACGGTCCATCAGTGCCAGCTCACTGATGGATATGTGGCCCCAGTGTACCATGTGCTCTCTGGAACTGGTGGCTCAGCTTCCCCCAGGGATGAGGAGGTTGAACACAGCTCCTCAGGGTCTGCAGAGCTGCTTGGAGCCCAAACTTAAAAGACCTGCTTGAGCGGAGGCAGTAATGCGGATACCATCACAGTGGCTGTCACACTAGACATAAAATGCAAATGCTCTTGAGGTGACAAATGCAGCAGAAAGCAGAAGGAGCAAGTTCAGAGGTGCTTGTTTAGTGCAGATGAGATTATTTTGCCTGTCCAAAAGGTAGCAATGTTACCCCCCCTCCAATTCTCTGACTGCTGCTAGAGAAATGCAGCCTCCTACCCTTGAGCTCCGTTAAAAAAATCCAAACTAAGATCCGAGGAGAATTTGTGAAAGGGGAAAGAAACAGACACTGAAAAAAGTTGAATATGCAAACTATTTTTGAAACGTACCTAATTTTTATTTCCCCACTCTGACAGTGGAAATAGAACATCAATGCCCAGAAAGACTGTGAAAGTTGCTTATTTCAATATGCTGCCTTGTGAAAAGAATGGGAAAACACGAGGGGAGGCTCGTAAAAGCACAAAAAAATTAGTTATCATTGTGGTCCATTATATCCATCGACAGAGAAACAGGATCAGTTGAAGGATGAAGATGAGGACACATCAAAAAGTCAGTCTTGCTGCTGGTATCTGTAGGGTCTGGAGCAAGCTTGTTTATGAACTCTATCCTGACCTTTCTCTCTGACAGTAAATCCTTTCCTGCTCACGTGTCCCACCACTGCTCCAGCCTCTCTTCCAAAATGGGCCATCAGGAAAGGAACTGGTTAAAATCCTGAGGGACCACGAATGCCAAGCCCTGTTCCATGCACTCTGTTCTCCTCCTATATATTGCCTGCCTTCTCCTTCTGTTCTCCTCATTGTGCTTCTCTCTACTTCTACACAGGCTTAAAACAATGCCTGGTTCTCCAAGGCAGGAGGTACAGTGCCCTGCTGGCACGGTTTCCACCACAGGCCTGCGGTGTGTGCTATAAATAACCTCTCCAGGCACTAAGATCTTGCCAAGCAAGAGAGCAATCCCTTTGTCTGAGGGCCTCTCCCTGCTCCCCCTGGCCTGCCATGAGCTGTAAGCAGGAACATGGAGACAACATGCCCACAACTATTTCAGAATTGGGTATTACAGCAAAGCGACAGCTCCACGACCCTCTTTGTTTCCAGGCTGACCCTTTCCAGAGCTAGCAAATCCACATGCCCTGGGTGCTGCAGTGGCTGTCAGTGCCTACAAACTGCATTCTCTCACCTATAGCTTGTCTGCTTGGGTGAGGAGGGCTGAGTCTTGCCTCTCAGGGTGGTTGAACTCCCCTCTTTTCCTCCTCTCACAAGCCATGGCAGTAAAAGTCCTGTGGGAGCATCTGAACCCTATTCCCTGCCCAAGTCAGGGACCTGAAATCATGCAGCTTTATCCTTCCAGCAGGTCCCTCCTCTCCCCAGCATGAAGCAGGAGATGGATGATCCTTTCTGCGTTAGGGGAAAACAGAGTTTCCTCTGAGGAATTCAAGAGGTTTATCACCCTGGGGAGCCTGAGCCCTCTTTTCAACCCACATGCAAATACAGAGCCTTGTGAGAAGGCCCCAGCTCCCTTCCACCATTGCCCTGGCCTGTAAAAGCCCCCTCAGTTAGGGTCTGTGGAAAGAGACTGAACAGCAATTTCTGAAGACTTTGGAAACTCAGATTGAAAATAGAGGCTGCCCTTTGCTAAAACTGACAAAAGAGGAGAGTGATGGTGACCATGAGACTGGCTGAGCAGGGTGGGAGTCCCCGTGGGGAGGAAGGGCCCTGGCATAGAGCTCAGGCAGCAGGTGACAGTGGCAGTACACGGCCACCCAGAAAATGGCTGGCTCTGTAACACACAAAGAGGTGCTTCCAGCTACCTGATGTGTTCCTAGAACGGGCAGGGGAGAGTGAGCCTGAAGGGCTTAGAGTGTGCGAGGGCTTTATGTAGTGAGGGACGAAGGGGGAGGACGGTGCTGAAAGAGGAGAGATGCCGCTAGTTCTCTTTGAAGTGCTCCAACTGCCACGTAATAAAACTGTCCACGATTTCAGGACACAGACCATGCCTGAGATTTCTGTCATGGGTCCTACAAGAAATTATATATTGCAAGCACTTAAGTGCACATCCAGTGGCTTTTTTCTCCTTCAGAGAGGGAAAGGAACATTTGGGAAGTGTAGACATCCTCTGTTGCCATGGCCCTCACCGTGTTCAATTACAATCTTAGGAGTTAACGTGGGGCTTTGATGGTCACTTGTGCTGGGAAAAGTATTTTTCCTGTGTGTGTGCATGCGTCTACGCTCACGCACATGAGATGAGAGAAGGCTAATTACAAAGCATCTCTGCCCCACCAACGTGGAGCTCAGGGAAGAAACATTCACCTTAACTCTGCCCTGGCCTGCGAGAGCCCCTGTGCACCCAGTCTGCTGGTAGTGACAAAAACCTCCTCTTCCTGCAGCCCAGTGAGCAGTGTTGTCCGCTCTCTAAGAGCAACACCGTATCAGCCAAGTCTTACACAGCTTTCTGTCTTGGACTTTTGCACATCGTGCCACGTCTGCATTTAGCCCTCAGTAAACCCACGGAAATCACAGCTCTCCCACGCCCCTGCCAGTAATCCTCACAACAAGAAGACCTTTGTGCTGGCTACTGACAGACAGGCACTCTGTGGTGGCAACACCTGCTTTTCTTGAACCACACGGGGAAGTGCTAGGCAGAGGGACTCGTCCATCCCACAGAGACATGTCCTATGGCTTTCTGCTGCCTCATTCTGTTGTCACAGTCACAGCTCTGCTAAGGTGCTCCCTGATAATCATGACAAATTTCACTGAAGTCTTCCAGTCCCCACGTTCTCATCTCAAATGTCAGCTACTGGCTGTTAGGTGCTAGCAAAGTTGAAATTCCTGGTAAAACTCTGGGAGTTTAGTTTTACGGAGTTCAGCCTCCTGAAGTGGTGTGAGATACATCCCACAGGATAAACTGAACTCCATCTTGATGCTTTTCCTGTGCGATTTGATGTATGGATCTGACTGATTGATCACAGCACAGGCTGGAAAGCTGACACTGCTTTGGGACACTTCCCATTAAGGCAGCTGCAATGCACACAGCCATACTGATGAGTATTTAGAGAGAGGGGTTTTTAACTAAAAGAATAAAGATGCAGCTAGACACCCTGTAGTTAGTATCTGTGCTGATACGAATATGAAGGGATTCAATTCTTTTCCACGTAATGCACTGCTTTTACCTCTGCTCTTCACCTCAATGCCTACAGTCTTCAGGGGGGCAAGAGAATGAAAAGCTCTTTCTGCATAGGCAGATCAAATCACCCATCCTACAAATCTTAATCCATTGGATACTTGGCACGGTTTCAACAAAGAGCCATGGGGCCTCTGGTTCCCCCATGCAGAGAATCTGGCCCCACTGTGACCCTGCCATGAGCTCCTGCACATTACAGAATTACTCTCTTTCCTTTCCATCCATCTTGAAAGCAAGGATTGAAACTTAAGAGGTTATAAAAAAAAAGAGGTTGGGTAAAATCAGACACGCAGTCATCAAACCTTGCTGAGAAACAGACTGACAGAATAAACAGAGTAATGCCACTCTGGGACTTGATAGCTGAAAGTGAATGCAATACCATGGAAAGTTATTTGCTTCACAGTGTAGCAATTTTACATTATTTGGCTAGAAAGTTTATTAACTGAATTGAAAACGATTAAAAAATAAATTAATATGTTGGATTTTCTGTCCTCTTGTAATTTTTATCATGCCCATCACACAGCAGCTTTCAGAGTCAGGGCTGTTTTCAAGCATACACAGAATTTACCTCCTCCTTTGAGCTCAGAGAAAACAAAGAAACATCCCAGTTTAAGCACATTGCTCATTCCCACTCCTTTCCAGAGATGATACAGAGCCCAGACTGCTTTCTTACCTGGGTATGGCACTCTCCCTTTTGTTACCAGCTCTGTCAGTAGGATCCCAAAAGACCACACATCTGACTTGATCGTGAACCTCCCATACAACGCCGCTTCTGGCGCGGTCCATTTAATGGGAAACTTTGCACCTGAGGAAAGAAGACTCTTAATCAGAACGGAGACAGAACCAAAGGACCACTTCAGGGTGACTGCTGTGTGCTGCAACACGAGCAGGTGGACAGAGCTGCTGGCAAGTGTTAACAAACCGCTCCACGGAGTATGGCCAGAGAGGAAGGGTGGGTGGAACGTGTAGGGCAGAAGGAAAGGCTTAGTGAGGAAGAGGTGGGTTTGTCTTATATCCCCAAAAGAAGGTTGAGACATTTTAATTCAGGTTTGAAGATGTATTAAAGAAAAATAAAGTTTTAAAAACCACTAAGCCCAATATAATGGAAATTCTTTCTCACAAACTCTTTGAAATTAACATTTCCCTGTGATATTTGCAAGTCAAACACAGTTAGCAGGTATGAGTAGAAGTGAGACTTATTGGAAATGTACCTCCCTGTTTCCCTGCTCAGGCTGAGCAAAAGGCAGAACAAACAAACACAGTAAAGACAAAAATTAAAAGCAAACCTAATATTTCATTCGAAACATGCAAGGACTTAAAAGTAATACTGCCACTCGAGTTACTTAGAGTGCAATGCTGTCAAGGCACAACTTTGGCCTGTGATTTATAACTTGACAGTGTACTTTAAGCTCCTGGCACTGAAAAGCCTGTAGTGCCTTAAATACGTGCAGTCCTAATGTGCTCATCCATCATCAGAGCTTGCAGGAGCCAGTTGTGGTAAGGATGGTAAGATAACAATCCTTTAAACACTGATTTATTTGCTTTCCCAATCATTTACTGTTTTCTGAGGGAAAATATTTTCAGTATGACTTTAAAGAAAAGTCTTGTGGTAATAATTAACTTGTAGCATGCACGAAAAAATATGCAGACATTTCCCTGGTGCCTTGTATTAACATACAGGCAAAAGAGTTGCATCGCTTATTGCTGATCCCTGGCGACAAACACTCTTGAATTTGGAAACAGATCGACTTTGACTTCTCACCACCCTCTCATAAAACTTCCCTTAGCTTTCAGGAGGAGTGTGGAAAGTGTAACAACGTGGACAAATCACTCTCGGGGAGTGAAGTCACGGCACTGTTTACAGTTCCCTGCTGGCACTGTTCTGCACCACCTCCAGATCTCCATGCTATGAGCCACAATTTGACTTGACTCGGGGTAAGTACAAAGGAAACATGGCAATTCTCATCTCCTTACTTAGTAAAACATCAGGTGTGCTGAATTTTTTCCTGCTTTTTACATGTAAGTGATCCTAAGGGAGAATATTACTCAGAAACAAATCCATGTTTCCAGGGAAAATTGCAGTTGCCCAAGTAAGTCCAGCAAAATTAGAAGATGTAAGACAAAGTTTCAAATCCCTAAGGCCTGAAGTCGGGAATTTAAGTCTAGCGAAGCATTAACACATCAGTGGCTGTATCTGCAAAGGTGCCACAGGATTTTTGGATGTCCATTGACTTCCAAAATTCTACCTCTTCTGTATTTTCATTAGCTGATATGCAGGTAGGAGCAAAAATTCAGGTGCTTGGCTCTGGTCTCAATTTTCCTAAACTACCCTTCTTCATGGAACCAATTTTCCTAAGTCTCAAAATTTACAGAACTTCATCTCCTCTTAAAAACCTCCTTGGCTGTGATGTCCAAGATCTCTGCAGCAGCAGCAACCTGCCATCACTTGAGCCTCTGTCCTGGAATCTGGCCTGGCTTCAGCAGCACCAGCAGCCACATGGGGTTGGCAACTGGTTCTTGCAGCCTGCGGCAGATCCCGGGGCTGTACATCCCTTGGAGATCCCTGGAAAAGCTGCAAGCTGCATATATATCTGGTGGTTGGGTTCCCTGGGCATGCAGTGCATGGCTTTAGATGGGCTTGTGCAGGCACACGATGAGGGCTAGGGCTTCTCTGCTCTCTGCTACGTGCAGCCCTGGCAGCACACACACCGTGCCAGCTGAATAGCTCCAGGCTGCCCAGCAGCCTGAAGGCTTGGACAGTGGCTGGTGGTGTGTGAGACAGCCAAGCATGAGGGTTTGCTCATTTGTGTGTTGCACACAGTTTATTCAACAATTTATATATTTTTTTTTCCCTTTTAATCAGCTGTGTTTTTCTGAGAAGCTGAGCCAAACCTGGTCGTATTCCTTTGGGCCTCATACTCAGATCCAAAGGCACCAACCACCTACAACTCATCTTTGGAGGAAAGAAATCTCTTCAGACTCCTTTGTGGCCAATTCCCCTGGTATTTTCACCTTCCTCATCTAGTGCCCGTGGCCCTGGGAGGTATGTGCTGAGGGACTGTGGGAAGATAAGAAACAAGGTAAGGAGGTGAGAACTGGGGACAATTCCAGCACATCCATCTTCCCGAGAGTTAAAGCAGTACAAACCCCACTGGACTGTGATGAGCACTGCTGGAGAAGGCAAATGATCCGCGCTGTGGATTTTCCAGTGACAGGATAGCTCATTACATTTCTCTGTTGTCCCTGCCGTGGGTGATTCTTTGGCTAAAACAACTAACACACGTATCACACATCCTGCATTTCGTGTGGTATCTCCTGAACTTGGGTTTCAAGTGATAGATGGGAAGGAGGGAAAGGCAATCATGGCAGGTTCTGGCGGAACACAGAGGACACACACAGCTTGTGCGAGCGGAGGGGCTGCGTGGGGTGTGTCTGTCCATCTACTATGGATCCTCCCAGGGTGCTGCCTCCCATTATTATCTGGCACTGACAACACAGACAGGGCAGTTCTGTGAAAGCACAAAATTCCCCCGTGGTGTTGAGCACAGCTCCAAAGCCTCCTGATGGCCACTTCCGTACGGGCCAGACAGGCACTGCGCACGGCTCCTGCCCACCAGTCTCCACTCGTGGCCTCTGCCCAACACACCGACTACAAAACCCACCCCCTCCCTCTGCCTAGGCCTCAGCAGCTTATTAAACAAGCTGACTTTGTGCTGCAAACAAATTACAGCATCAGATCATCAGATAAAATATGTACAACTGACAAGCATGTTAATAAATCTGATAAGCCAAATGACCCCCCAGCTGACAAGGCAGCCAATCTCCTACTTTGAAGACAGATTTTCTATCAGTAGGGGGGATTTTTCTTTTTTTTTTTTTTTTTCCTTTTTTTTTTTTTTTGTGGCAGCCCCTTTCTC
>VWZY01001431.1:208842-316921 GCA_013399075.1 Chloroceryle aenea
TGGAACTCATTTTATCACAAACCATCACGTCAACAACTCCATGTGTACAAACCAACCGTGCACCACATTCATCAGGTCAGGGTAGCTTGCATTTGACCCAACGTGAGGTACTAATCTGCAGCTTTTATCTCTGTCCCTTTTTTTTTTTTGAAATGTTTCAGCCTGGGGAAAGCCATTTTTGGGTTTCTGCACTGCTTGCAACCATATCAAGCCAAAGCTGCTGGTACAATTCACTGTTAGGGCAGCCGGCCCCACCTTCTCCCTTGGAGGATTTTTGTGAGGCTCAGCCCTGTTCTTGGGACCTCTGCCTGGCTCTGCCCAGGCATTCACACAGGTTATCTCCCAGGAGGATCTCCTTGGGAAAAATCAATCCCTGGACCTGGTTTAATTCTTCATTTACTATAGGCAGGTCACATGGTGTGGATAATTGAGTGACCTTGACATACAACTCGCAGCATGGTTACTTCTGAGGGGAGCGAGAATCCCTCAGAGCTTTGTTTTTTCAGATCTAAATCTCAGTGAAGCAGAAACCTCTGAAATTCATGCCCCAGAGCCACTGCCAGCTTGATAACGATCCTGTTTTCAGAAATGCTACAAAGCTGCTACCTCTCCTACTTTAAAACCAAACCCAACGCAGCACCCCAAGCTCTAAGCCCCCCAAACCAGGGGAACTCTTGGGTTAGGGACCAGAGACCGTAATGTAGCACTGAATTGCTCCCGGGGCTGGAAAGGGAAAGCCACAAAAGGTAAACCCAAAGTGCTGAAGCAAGCATGTAGCAGGAAACCAGTCAGCCCTGGTAAGCGATGATGAGTGCTGTGTGGGAGGGACTGCACAACTACATTTTTTGTGCTGTGAGAATGAACATGAAATTACAAGCCTGGCAAAACATGACTGATCAGAAGTAGGCTTCACAGGCTGAGCCCTCCCTGGGAAGTGGGGGACAAGAGGCAGAACTCTTGGGCTAAACACCCTTCTCAGGGTGCCTGCACGTCTCCCTTCCTATCACCCTTCCTCTGGATCTGGCCCTGCTCCTTCTCACAGGGCAGATGGCACCTCTGTAGGAGTGTGTCAGTGACCCCCTCCGGGACCTCAAGGGCTGGCTGGTGAGAAGCAGAGTCCTTCCTCCTGTCCACTCTGTGGCTGGCCTGAGGAATGGCAGGTGAAGAGCAAGAACAAAGCCCTGGACACAGTACAGCCCACAGTACAGTCAGTCTCGAACAAGGGAGATCTGATTAGCTGCTGAGACGGGAGCCAAGTCTCTACAAAAGGACTGGGGAGAGCCTGGAAGGGGGAAGAAAATCCCAGCTCATTTCTAGGAAATCAAAATAAGAAGCATTGCTTGTTTTGAAGCGGAGCAGGAAGGAGCTATTTCTAAGTGTTAAGGAAGCAAAAATGATCTGAGAGTTTACAAACATGGACTAGAGCTCCCAAAATAGCTCTGACTTGTCTGGAAGGCATCAGAAAGATCCTTATTGTTTCATGTGCGCTTGGAGCGGCACTGCTGCAAGCACTGCCAGCGTATGCAGTAGAAACACAGCCTGGAAAATAACTTTTTTTCTTTTTATTAAGGCAATTTTAAATTTGTATCAGCTGCTACTGCTTAGAATAGTAACAGCTCTTCCCCAGCAACTCTGTGGAGCACTCAGCATTCTCCACAAAAATGCCATGATCTTGGCCCAAACCCGGCGTCGCTGGGAACCAGATCAGCGTAAGGGTAGCAGAACTGCAGGGGAAATCCTGTCATGGAGGTGACAGAAAGTTTCCCTCTGTCCCCTCTGTCCTGTACGATACCATGCCTTACAGGACCGACACAAGCTTACAGGACCGACAGAAGCATCATCTCTGGTGGAAGGAAAGGAGACTGAATTCCTGACCCTGTGGTGGGGTGGGGAAGATGTCTCAACAGCAGAGGCCAAAAGCAGCAAGTCTCTGTGGTGCAGGCTGCAGTCCAGTCCAGCAGCACAGCCTTTAAAATGGGCGTCACTTTAACAGGCATGTTTTTCCTCTTTGATTACTCACTTCCTCTAAAAGCAAGAGGAGCCAAATGCTCATTACAAGCCAAGAACTACTTTTTGTGTTATTTAATGGCACTGTATAGCTGCTAGTCACACCCTTTAAATCATTAGTGGCATGACCATCTCTCTACTTCCTGAGGATTGCTGAGAAATGGCAGTGCAGACAACGAACCGCTTTTTATTTACCTCTCATAAATCAGAAGCAGTCAGGCCTCCTTTGTTCAAACCAAAAAGAAAATAAACCGGTCAGTAAAACGTTACCACCAGGCTGAGTAATACCCACACAGGTTCAGGAATCCTGCACTCCAGTCCGCTGGGGCTCGAAGCATCCCCATCTGTTTCCTTTCAAAATATTTAATCGGAGACAAAAGTGACAGTGGGGGAAGGGAGAGGGAGATCAAGCAAGGCTGGAGAAAAACCACCTCTTCCCTGCACCGAAAATGAGCTCTGCACTAACACACTTTAGTCAAGAGAAGGCCGACCGCTGAGAAGAGAGAGACCAGAGGTTTTAATCTTCAGATTTTGTAAGGCAAAACATTTCCCTTCTCCCACAGGAGCTGCCAGTCTGGAGCACTCCCCGTCCCCCTCCCCTCTGCTGGCCAGGCTCTTCTGCTGTGTCAAAATTCCCACCGAAGCAGTAGTCAGCTAGATAAACAGTGAAGTCCCCAGATGCATCCCCTCGGAGGCTTAAGTAATAGGTCATGTGAAACAAGCAGAGGCAACCGTTTCCTTCTGATCCTGTGGTCTCCACCAAGCAATGCTCAAGCTGAAGTTTAAACAAACCAGGACTGATTCCCACTTGAAGCAAAATTCCAGTGGCTCATTAGAGACCATGTTTCTTCCTCAATAACTGAAAGGTCCTAGGCTCACCCCGGCTGCCCTGCAGCCTGGAACCCAGGTTAATTGCAGTGAAATGTAAATTGAAGGTGTGCTGCTTGGTCAAAAATGCACCCATCCCTAGAACAAACTACCACTTACAGAAGGGTCAAAAGACCATTAGTGAAAGTAGGAAAACCTTGCTACAAGATGCCTGTGATTACAGCTCTTTGGGTCTCTCTGTTAAGGAATTCTGTAGCTCTGAAGGACTCAAGCCTGATCTTGAGGTCAGGGGAAGGAAGTGTTGTTCATTCCACTGAAATATGGGAAGGATGAGTGACCTTCCCTTACTTGCACCATAAGATGAAGCCAGGCAAACATGATTCAGGTCTCTGGATCAGCAGCAATGCAGGTTAAAAGCCAAACTACTTCTCCCTTCCCAGCCACTTTTTCCACAATACAAGTGATTTCTGCTGTGGAAGGAGGGCAGGAGATACCCACAACTATGCTTCCTCTCCCTGCCAGTCCTGGTGTTATGATTTTCTCAGCTGAAAGTCTGCCCACACAAAATCCAATAATTTTTATTGTCATAAAAAAAATCTAAGCTTCTCAGCACCATGCAGGTAGGCTTTCACAGCTTTCTAGCATGTGGAGAAGGCAAAGCTATTCCGAAAGATATAAACCAGGAAGCAAAAAGGTCATCAGAGGATTTCCTAGGGATCAGGAGCCTGAAGAGATCTGGCCAGAAGCAGGTCACAAACTTGTCTATTAAAACAAATAATTACTCATGTCAAACTGATGTTGGGTGGTTTCCAAAGGGAACAAAAGACATGGCAGTAAAGCGGACAAACGGAGATAATACAGGACACTGTTTCAAAGCCATTTTGCAGACTGGATCTGGCTGCCTTGTTCAAGGAAAAGACTTCTCATTTTACACAGGGGAAGGGCGAGCAGGCAGTTTTCTGTCTACCAGAGCCTGCAGACACTCTGGCAGACACACTTCAGAAAGAATGACACAAGGCTACTTTTTCCTAGCAAGGAGCAATTCCCACCCCCGGGCTGAAATCAAGAGTGGTCAACTCTCTGCATTAGTACCTACCACAGGTTCTGCAAGGACCACCCCCCCAAATAATCCATCGTCGCCACCCGCATGTGAAGCAGGCAACTTTTAGGGTGGATGCAACCTGTGGTCCACATCCCTGCCACTAGGTACTGTTGACAGCAGTTCAGGGGGGGTGAACCTTCAATTTACAAAGCATCCTGGAAACTCTTTGGCTCCTTTCATCAACACTGGAAAGCTGCAGAAAGAGGTCAGCTCTTTCCTAAGAATTAGTGGCAAAATCAGGGGACCCGAAACAGGGACAAGAGAAAAAACTCACAACAGGAAGGGGTAAGTGCAGGTTCTGAAGTATTGAATGGACCTGTGCTTTCTGATGACGTACAACAGAGTTTAAGGGGATGCTCCTTGGCTTTGGCACTGAAATGGATGGAGTGGTATTTACCGACACCGATTGAGCAAGCACTACCAAAGTACTGCCAACAGAAAGAGAACAAAACTGTAGCTCTGAAAACTTGGACCAACATCTGACAACTAAACATGGCTTGTAAAGAATGACTAACTGCACCAAGCCTGTGTCATGGCTCGGTCTGAACACACACATGACTTTTAAAGAAAGTTGGATGTATTTTTACAGTGTATCAGTGGCTGGCTGCGCTGGGCCCAGCACTCTGTGTGGCACTGGAAAATGGCTTTACTATTGAAGTGACTTTTTAAGCTCCCGAGCAAAACAGTGCTCAGAGAGACAGCTCCACTGGATAGAGACACAATTCTTTGACTCATTTGAAATAGGGAAAATCAGAATAGCAAAAATGTTGATAGTGGTTAGTAAATACCAGAAGGCATGCTACAAAAGCACAAACTTTCCTGTATTACCCCATTCAGGCTTTCAAGGCTGGCAAGTAAAGTATCCTCTTTGCTATGGCAGCATGAGGAGCTTGTCTCTACCATCACTTCATCTGCCTGTGCTCTCACTCATCATCATTCCTTCCCCCTGGGCAGTTTTTAAAGGGAAGACCACTAAATAAGACATGCATTCAGCAGTGAGTTTCTGGACTAGGAGTTAACATCGGTTCAGGATTTACTAAGAGCAACCCCAAAGCATATGAGAGAGAGTTTTGAAAGCAGTGTTCCCCTCTTCCCCTGTGACAAGAAGGACACTCAGTGCTCTACGCCCACCGCTGTATTTACCTTGCCTGGCTGTATATTCGTTGTCTTCAATCAGCCTTGCCAATCCGAAGTCAGCAATCTTGCATATTAGGCCGTTCCCCACCAGGATGTTTGCGGACCGCAGGTCCCTGTGGATGTAATTCATCCTCTCGATGTACGCCATTCCCGCAGCCACCTGCCAGAAGCATGGAACACAACCGGTGCTTTTTAAAGCCAGCTCAGACACACACAGGCTAGAAAACATAAGCACCCAAGTGCTCGGTACTCTGAAAACAGACCTGAGCTGCCATGTCCACCAAATTCGGTAACTTCAAAGCTCGTCCTTCTCCGTCTTTCAAGAAATCCAGCAAACTCCCTGTGAATGAAAAGTTGACAAGAGAGAGATGACAGGGAGACAATGGCTATTCATCGGGATGGAGGTGCAGCAATATGGGCAGGAGTGAAGAGGATTCTCTTCAGTTCAAGTGGACAGTTTCCAAAACACCCACCGGATCTTACAACTCTCCTATTAAAGCTGTTTCACTCTTCTTTAAGGTTAGCCTGCTGAATAATATTTCACTGCTCCAAAGAGAGTCGCAAGGAAAAGAAAACAACATTGGTTCTAATTTTCCTGACCATTACTGAGGAAGCTGATCTTTCTTCACTTTTCCAGTGCTCTTTGAAACTGCATACCTGCTGCTCTCTAAAGGCCTCAGCTAGCTGCAACGCATCAGCTCAGTTCCAAGCCACACAAGCTATGGAAAAAGTCAGATCCCAGCTCAACCTTCTCCAAAAGAAAGGTCAGCCTGGAGGCTGGTAAGCCCAAAGGGGCTAGCATTAACAAAGGCTAATTTTCCTTAGAAATTAATAGTGCTCCTTCTCTAGGTAACCCCTAGCTAAATGCAGCATGTACCATTAACTGAAGAAGACCACTATGTAGAGATCAAATGAAAGCAGCTGTAGCAAAAGCAGTGAGGACACCGCTCCCTTGTGCAAGGGAAAACAAAGAGGTTTCCTGTAGCTTAAGCCCCCCCTCTAGGATGCTATAGCTCCCTTCCTGATCTTGTCTTCAAACAGAGAAGTGTGTCAGTCTCCTTTAAATAAGGTCAGTGAATTGGTTTAATAAATAAAGGGGAAAGACAAATGATTAGGCGTTTCTCCCTTGACAAACTGTCAGCCTCGAGCTCAGATCCAAAGATGTAAAATGTTACAGTAAAAACTAGTAAAGTAAGCCAAAATAAACCACGTACTTCAGAAGGATTTTGAGAAGTCTTTTTTTTTTTTTTTTAAAGGGGAAAAATCACATGCTTGTCACTGAGACATATGATTAAAGTGTGAGTTAGTCAGGGCTTGGATGCCTCTGAGGAGGGACGTGGGCAGTGACCTGCCAGGAAAATAAAAATCAACTCCAAATAGACTGAAAAAATGCACTTAAAATTTCAGAGCGTATCCTCCAATGTACAATGAAACTTCCCTGTGAGAACTTATGTTTCCTATTTGGTTCATTTGCTTTTCCAAAACAAGCGGATTTCTTGCTCTGCTCTCAGCACCCCTGCTGGAGACCTGATGACGAGAAAAGTTTTCCTCTTCTCCTTTTACTACACTGTTATCAGTTAGGTAGCTTAAAGAAAAAGAGAAAGGAGAAGAGGAAAGGGAAGAGAATCACAGGTATAAATTAGGTATTAAAATAATAGATGGGGTGGACTGAAAATTAAGCTGTGATCTGAGAGTGAGGTGCATGTGGCGAAACTCAGGATTGCTAAATGAAGAAACAAATCTTAGGCTGACACGTAAACACTGAAAGAAGATGCCATATGAACTGTCTGGCCCCAGGAAAAGCTAGGATCTCAGGAGGCAGCACGTAAGAGAATTCAAACCTAGCAAATGCAAACCTCCACTTGTCAGAGAAGTTCAGATGCTGATGCAGTTGGAAGCACTTAGGCTGCACCAGCTTCTCCCTCCTCCACCCAGTGCAGATTTTCTTTGTACATCCAGTGGGTTTTGGGCCCAGCTACGAGTTGAATTCATAATTCTTCTGAAGCCAGGGGTGAATTTAGGTTCCCTGTCTTCTTCCCCACTCTCTGATCACGCATCGCACTGCACCTTGCTCTGTATCCCCAGGGAGCATAAAAAAAATAACAACAACTGTTATCAAGGGCAGCAGCTCTGGCTTCACCTTTGCTCATGTACTCTGTGACAATATAGATAGGTTCTTCAGACACCACAGCATAAAGTTGGACCAGTTTGTCATGTTTTAGCTTCTTCATGATTTGGGCTTCCTCTAAGAAGGATTCTGGAGACATAGTGCCAGGCTTCAGGGTCTTGATAGCCACTTTAGTATTTCCATTCCACGTACCTACAAGCACAGATACTTAGTTAGATTAAACATATTCTGCTTGTTTTTCTGCCCAATACCTAATGTAACCAAGGAATAAGCTAGCAAGGACAATTAAAAAAACGATATATATTTTTAAACTGTGGTTTCCCATGTTGCCTTATCATTATACTCCTCCCATGCCTCCATCATATTTTAGTTTTCTTGTATTATACTGAAAAATAATACTCCCATTGGCACTGGGGTACAATGGCATCGTCCTTCTCAGACAATGCTTCCCCTGATGTCCACAGAAACCTTCTCTGAGTGAGAAATGTGGGACTGCTGAAACCCAGTTTTGTGTATTCCCTTGCTAACAAGTGATTGCTGCAGACAACAACACAGACCCAGTCACAGATTGGGGTAACAAAACTGGTTAAACCCAGAACTTTCCATTTGCAAGACATTTTAACATTTTGGTTTTGTTCTGAGTCAGAGAAAAAAAAATATTCTAAGAAAAATTCCCAAGAAACAAATTTTGAATCGATTTCATTAGAAACACAGGCGTGTTTCCAAACAGAAACGTGTCTTCTTCCTTCCCTTCCTCATCCCCCAGAAGCCCAGCAGCTGCTGATTGGAAAGAGGTGGCTCCTGGGCACTTCATTTTGTTCTTTCCTTGCAGCCAGCACCAAAATGGACAAATTGCACCATTTTCTGTCCATTGTCTACCAAGCCTTCTGCAACACCTGCAAGGCTGCACAAGGAGCTGAAGAGAGCTGGGGAAAGCTGGCTTGGGGTATCCCACAAGGACCTGGGGCTTCACTTGGGTATTTGCAAGGTGGAAAAAGGAGGACTGGAAAAAAAACCACAAACCAAACACCTACCTACATTAACAGTCTTTTTGTATGGACAGGGGACTGGGGAAGGGAAAAGAAGGAAATTTAAATGGGCAGAAATATCAGTTTCCTAGTGCCTCCTGTTTGTCTCTTGACCAGACCCCTGCTCCAGAGCCAGGGCTGAAGTGGCTTTGAATGGGACCTGTCATCTGTTGACAGGGAGCTGCTGGGCAGTCAGGCAGAATAATACTAAATGACCTCAGGAATCGATCACTTCAGGAAAAAATTACTCCTCTGCACTGAAGTGTGAGGATAGCTGAGATCCTACAGAGTACATGAAGCTCTCTGTAAGCTCAGATGTCATCAGAAAGGGTAATGTATAAAATAAGCCTGTGCACGGGAACAGTCACCAGGGTTCAGCTGCTGCATGGGAACTGCTTAAGCTGAAATAACTTCTTCATGAGCTTTTGCAACCTGTCAAGAGCATAAAATGAGCTGGACTGTTTTTTGTGCAAGTGGGCAGCTCCTGACTGAGGTCAGGGGAGGAGCAGTGGGGAAGCCACTGCCTGGGTCACCTCTCAGGTACAGAGCGATCCCTGCAGCCACAGTGATGCTGTCCGAGGGGGACCTGAGGCACATACTTGCCAAAAGTGTGCAGTGCAAGTTGGGTTTTCACTGTTCCTTGGTTTTCTTCTGACAGCTCAGTGCCAGGTGCTGTTTTATCTCTATTGCTGGTGGATTAATGTCTTGAGTTACTATGACTGCCACCTCAGCACGCTTGAGGAGGACTCTTGAGGTCTGAGTTTCAGTCTGTCCTTCAAATCAGAACTGAAGCAGGACTTTGTTGTAGCAGCACTCCTGTGCTAAGATGGGAAGGATGCATTTTTGCCTCCTAATGCCAAGCAAGGTGGCCAAAATCTTTCCTGCTGGTTGAAAGGGAGCATGTTTTACCTGGAGACACTGAAGTTCTGGACTGCAGTGCTGTCAGTCACAGCCACTTTGCAGAGGTACCACGAATTTTATGAACTGGGAATGCAGCCCGAGCTTCATGGGCACCACTGACATTCCCAAACTAGGATTTTACCTGGTATGGTAACAGGATCATCTGCCTGAATTGCTTTAAAAATCCCACAACTCGTTCTGTTACCATGAAGTGTTTTCATCAGTTCAATTTTTTAAATACTTTTATGAATTTCTCCAGTTAAAAAAAAGAAAACCAAACTTAAAGGTTCACTTATCCTCTCGGCCCAGATTTCAGTTCAAATTGTTCAAATTTCTTGTCGTGGTTTGGTTGTGCTTCACTCTAATACAAAATTAGCAGGGAGTTCCCTCTGAATTCCTCCCATCTGTTGTTAGTTCCTACTTAAGGCATTTTTTGTTAATTTTTATAGTGTTATAATGCAATTCCCATTTGGTAATGCTACAGGGCTGTTAGCATAGTTTTACTATACATTCAGAAACATAATATCATTATTGTAATAATATTTTTTGCATTTCTGACAGACATTTGGAACTGGTACGTGGCACTTTATTTCTCATAGCTGATTTTTTTTTGGATTAATTTTTTTTAATCACCTTTGCTCCTTGAGCTTATTGCCTCAGTTTAGGATCCATGGCACAGAAAGCTGACCACTAAGTATTAACATTAATTTGCAATCAAGAAGGTGAAACTGCAGCTATCTGGGGTTGTTAACAGAAAACACAGGTGGATTTCCTTGCAACACATCACCCGAAATTCCATGAAATTCTATAAATTTCTGTGTTTCTACTGTATAAATTCTATACATCTCACAGACTTGCTGCCATGCTCCATGCTGTAGCTTTGCAATGGAAAACAGCTGCAAGAACCCAGGAGAGCCTGCTGGTTAGTTTGGTTGGACAGCCTTCTGTGTCACCACAACAAAAAGAGTGGCCAGACTGCTCCACCACATTTTTCTGAACAAACAACATATAGCAATTCTCCATTTGAATTGGTCATTTGAAAAAGGCCACACAGAATGCAGTTTGGCACAGAAATCGAGTCCACCTCTCCCTAAATTGCCACTATATTGTGTTTCCATGCTATGGACATACTAAGATTTATGTGCATTTTAAATTGCTATTGTTTTACAGCCCTTAGAAGAATGAGGCCCATAGAGGGAGGGCAGTAAGTAAAGCTGGCAAATGTGCAGAAAACAATGCCAATGGATTTGGAAAATGGCAATATTTCTGGACTTCAAAGTTGGGGTTCAGCTGGGCCGGGCAAGTCTTGCCTTTATTGTCCTTGGTCTCTATGTTGAGTTACGGGGTTCTGGGGCAGATAAAAATTTCAAAACAGGCTTACAGAAGGGGCTGCATGGGAGAGCTTGCTGGACAGTAGCAGCTTGCTGATACTTGCCATTTTTTTAAACCTGGGAGGGTGGTTAGAAGCATTTTCAGGCTCTGATCCCATCAGTGTTAAAACACACGTGGAAAGAAAAGTGTCTGCTTCCCAGACTGATTTCTGGTTAGCCATTCCACACTCTAACTTTTGTATTGTTCCTATTTGAATACCTTGCTATTGTGTAGTCACCAAAAAAACCCCATATCACCAAAAAAAACCCCACACCAATCCAATTAATGAAGTTTAATGCCCTGACCTCTCATAGCAGTGTGTGCAACTGCAAGGAAGATTCCCTGTGCATTACTGTGTTTAGGGCTGACTGCTTTTTAGGCAATATACACTTACACTTCATACTACTCTCATCTTTTAGCTTTAAGATATCGATCTGAAATACTTATTTCTGCCAAGAGGGCCTTAAAAAGATCCATCCAAAGCAAAATATATTCTCTGCCTTACCACGCCACACTTCAGCGAAACACCCCTGACCAAGCTTCTGCTCCAGAAATAATGAATCACGTGCAACTTCCCATGCATCTTTAGCCAATCCAACTGTTTGTGGGGTATTATTCGTAGCAACCACAGTTAAGTTAAAACACAAACCATCAGCTTTCTCTATGGGAGAGGAAATTAATAAAAAAAACACACTTATAATCCAAAATTATGCATGCATTGAGAAAGATGGAAGGTGACTGGTCTCTCAGTGCTGCATTAAAGTCCTTTTGCAAACACTGATTTCTGGATTCTTGAAGGTAAGGTCTTTTTTTTGTTAGCTTGCAGAAAAAGGCTCCTTGGTATAATTAATAGATTACTATGATTTATTATTAAGCCAGTGGTAATTTGTCAAAATCAAAACCTTCCAAGGAAACACAGGATTTTAGTTTTCTTTTGCCATCAATTACAATGAAAGTGGAGGATTAAGGAATTTCAAAGTCAAAGTTATGAGTCCAAAGACATTCTTCCTAACAGTTTGAGCTCCATTCTTTTTTTTTCTCCTGAGTCAGTGCCCTGTATTTTCACCTTCCACCTTGTAATCCCCACACAGAGAGCTATTTTAGAATAATTATTTTGCTCCATACCCATCCATACTTCCCCAAACTGCCCATTTCCCAGTCTCTTGATCAACTGTAGGGATTCTCGTGGAATTTCCCAGACATCTTTGGTTTTGACAGACAGATCAGTAAGCCTTGGCATTCCTTTATGACAGGGGACTACTAAGCGGCAGCAAAGACCTGCAGCTCTCTCTGATGGAGCCAGAAGTGAAGCCAACAGCAAAGGAGAGGAAAGAAAAAACAGGATGACATGAAACAAAAAAAAGTAAGCATAAAAACAATGTTACTCACAACAGTTGTTAGTTGCATACCACAAAGCATCCTGGAAGATTAGAAATTGAACACTGAAACATATTCATCTGAGACAGAACAGGAAATATTTTAATCTCTGCTTCCACAGCCTGAAATGGAAGGTGACCGACAAGAGTTTCTCTTGTGGACTCAGGATTTCCCTTCTCCCAGAGTGCTGCATGAAGATAACTTCAGGAGTAACTGGCATGCTGTCGTACAGAGTAACTCCTAAAAAATCACCTCTAAGTCCCAAACCAGATTGATTCTGTACGGGGTCAAAGAAACACAGGGAAGATTCACATTTTCTGAAAATCACAGCAATGAGAGCCTGGTGGATTTTTTTTGCTGATTTTTCTCTAGGTATCCTGGGAAAGGGTATTTTCTATATTCTACTCCACAAAGGGTTTCTGGCAGGTGTCCTGTAAAGGACTTTTCCAGAGCAAACTGTTATTAGTGTAATCAGCCAGTCCTGCATCGTTTGGGGCAGATTAATGATACTTATCCCTTTGAAAGCTTCACAAAAGTCTGAACTGTGTCAAAAGTATTTTTTCCAAGATATTTTAGCAGGAGTAGAAGCAATGACAAATATATAGATATAGACATGTACTGTTGTGTAATACACTATGCTGCACAAAGCAGGCTACAATACAAAGCTTGCAGAAGGACTTGTATCTTAAAATAGGTGCAGGAGCCATGGTGATCTTTATGGAGTCATTTGGGCATCTTTGAGCTCTCCCTAGAAGTAAATACAGGCACTCACAGGGCATTGTGCTAACCCAACCCAGAGTGCAGAGCTGGCAGTTAGAGGGACCCTTTGCATTTTGAGCCATCTGGGCCTGGCTTGGAATGAGGGTTCCTGTGCTCCCCTGAGCCTTGGAGACCACAGGTGAAACCTCTGGGTTGTGGGTCTGTACCATGCCCTCCTGAGCTACCCTACCTGGATCCTGCTGATTATGCCTTTGTCTTGCACAGAAATGGCTGTTTCCAGACCTGTGCACTTCTGCATCTGTCCATGGAAAATACGTGACCCAAATAATCTGACCACAGAAAACTCAAAGTATAGAGGGACTGGAAATTGCCTTCCTTAGATGTGAGCTTTATTGAGCTTAGTTTAATGTAGAGGCACCAGAAACAACTAGAAATTCTCCCAGGCAGCGTACGACCATCAGAAACTGGGCAGAGAAGACAGCCAGATGTCTAGGATGAATAGCATAAGAATACAGCAGACAGAATACAAAGAATACACAAAAAACACCCCACAGAGAAGTTGATGAACTGAGTAAAAATTATGAAAAGTATTTGAGCAGCGAGCATTTGGGGTCATCTGTTAATATTATGAAAAGCTAAAGTAAGGAAAAAATAAAGAGCAAAACAATTCAAAAGGCAAATTTCTGCTCAAAACATGACCATGTTGAGAAGCATGGCAGTCTTCTATGTAAGAACTGGTTGGGCTGTGCAGAGCTTTACAGTTGTATCTGTTGTACACCAAGCACCGGTGACAGCAGGATGGACTTTTGGGTTGAATAGTGAACATTTTCATCACAGGAATTTAAAAAGGACAACAAAAAAGAGCCTGGTGGGTGGACACAACCAGTGTGCATAAAGAAACACCCACCTTGCCATATATACTGTTAAAATTAGACTGGTTATAATTTTTTTTTTTTTAATTTTTTTTTAATTTTTGAACACAAATCCAGTGGGAAAACTGGAGCCAGGTAATATATGCAAAGCTTTTGGTCATTGCTTCAGGTGACTGAATTCAACAGTGCAATTCCCTGTTTGCTTTATTAGCCAGAGTGTGCTGCATAATGGTGAGTATTAGCACTCACTCATGCCCAGGGAATTCAGGCTCTGAGCTGTGCAAGTCAAATTCAGTAATTCTGTTTGCTTAGAAGAGGGAGAGCCAGCAGAAACCTCTACCTCACTAGAGTGCCAGATTTTAAAAGCTCTGACACTGTACACAGTGAAGGGCTCTCAAAGCCATTTATAACCTTAATGGTGGTGGGATAATGGAAGATGCATTACAACAAGCAAGAGACAGAGCTCAAATGACTCTTTAGGGCATCTTGCACATCTATCAGCTCAGCAGCAAACACTTTTGCTTTAAAATACTTCAGAGTGCTGTTTATTATCTGAGAAATTACCTGAATAATGCTGAACCAGCTGCTGGAGAGTTTCAAATTGTGCCCGAGTTGTGATATAATATCCACCATTGTCAAGTTTACGAATCTTATAATGCTTGACATGATCTCCTTTCATATCATCCCAGTCTCGAATAGACAGGGAATAGGCACCTGTTCCAAGCAAAGGAGAAATAAAAAATTGTAAGCACCTTTTAGACACGAAGATTTTGGGTTGCTGGTCAGTTGCTGTGAGAGAGAAACTGCTTCCAAAAGAACACACACTGCTGTACCTTGAGAAGGATCAAGAGAATCTGGCACAACAAAGTATCACAGAAATCTTACCATGTTCATGCCACATCCCTTTCACACTTTTCTAGAAAGAAATCAGGGCTCCCCTGTGGATGAAAACTCACATTTTAACAGGTTGTTAAATTGACTTTTCCTGTTCCAAGTGAAACCTCAGCTGAGGGGCTGGATGTAGTTTCAGGTGTAGCAGTTGGTGGCTGTTGCCAGGTTGGCTATGGGCTTGATTTAGATGCCCACACATGAGCTTCTGGTGCTATCAGGGCAGTGGAATTCCAGCCCAGTTTCCATGGGTGTTATGGCACTGTAGGAATCGATGGCATAATGCAAGTTTGAGCACTGGGTGCCTGCAGTCGTGGACAGCTGAACTGAACCCCAGCTTCCCCCTGACCGTAAATGGAGCCTGGCCACCTCCATGGGGACCTGCATGGGCAGGTGTCTTAATTTGAAACATATACAGTGACATTGGTTCACTGCGATGTTCAAAGCAGGGCCTCATTTGAGAGCATAATGCAGTTCCTGAGCAGAAGCATGGTCATTTCCATGGCAGTGGGAAAGACAAGTCTTCACTCGTGGCTCAGATGGATGCCATGTTTATTCAAAGGTAATTCAGGCATTAAAAGATAAAAAGAAAAATGGAGGTAACTGGCAGCTGCAGAGACCTCAGGAAGGTTGTCCTTGGGGATCCTTGGCTGCTTTCACCAGTAACCGTGTCAGCTAAGGGCAGGAAAGGAAAAGCACCAGCAGACAATTCTGGACAACATGAAAGGTGGAGTGTTTTCCCGGGGGTCTGATAGCAAACAGCACCAACTGCTGCTTATCTCAGTTTGGGCTACTTTCAACATTCCTGGCAGATTCACATCCTCTAGAACCACCTCCAGCCAACTGAATCGCTTTAAAGACTCACGGAATCACAGCATTATGGAATGGTAGGGGTGGAAGAGACCTCTGGAGATCATGGAGTCCAACCCCCCTGCCAGAGCAGGGTCACCCAGGGCAGCCCACACAGGAACAGAGCCAGGGGGGTTTTGAAAGTCTCCAGAGCAGGAGAGTCTCCCTGGGCAGCCTGCTCCAGTGCTCAGTCAGCACCAGAGTAAAAAAGCTTTTCCTTATGTTCGGATGGAGCTTCCTGTGTTCCAGAACCCCCACCATCCTGTGGTTGGGATTCCTGGTGTAAGATGTCTTCCCTGGACGTCTCCCCAGGAAGGTTTCCCATCCATGTTAACCTGCAACAGGTGGCACTGGTGGGCAGCTCACCACCGAGGGAGCTGCAGTGAGCAAAACATCTCCACCCTGACTCCAAGGACTTGTCAAATTCCCTGTTGTTTGTCCTCTAAATAGGAGGAAAAGACCCAACACTCACACGGATGATTCTGGTTTATGCAAATGAGAGACACCCTGAGAGGAGTGGCAGGGTTTTCACTTCTAAGCATAGAAAAATACTGTTTGTTTAGGATATTTTTCTGAGGAGGTTCTCCTCCTGAGTAAGCACATCCCTCTCAGCTAGGAGTTCAAAGCCTTTTGGGGATTTTCAAGCACATCTTGTGCATGCTTTGTACCACCACTCTGGATTACACACTGCCAGGCTACGTTTAAAATCTTCCAGGCAGTGCTCTCCACCTCCACGGCTGCGAGTTCTGATCTGCTGGCAGCAGCTGTATTTTCTTTAGTCACGCTCCCTGCCTATCTGGTCACTATTTTAGATTCTTTAGGGAAAATGTAAACAGTCTGTGGCTCCAGGTCTGCAATCAGAGCTGTGTGGGTGGCCCTCTGTGGACCCCCGCTGACCTCAGATCGAGTTGCAGGACTGGAGCTTTAGTTCAAATCTGGACAAAAGCAAGAACCAAGATGGATTTCATTATTCATTTATTTAGGCTGTTGGTTATTTATACTAGTCATTATTATCTGATGATAAATTCAAATATAAGAGAGATCTATAATAAAACTGTGGATAGAAATAGGACATTGCAATATATCACACTAATGAAATTTTATTATTGTTTTTTTAAAACCCAAACCTAAAACCAGCCAGCCTTGGAGGGTGGAGATTGAAACCAGGTGAAGGATTATACAGACAAGAGCCAATGATGTACCTGGGTAGTCAGGCACTGAAGAAACAAAAAGCCAGCTCCATATGATTTATTTTGGAAGGAAGAAAAGAAGGCAGCCATGATCGAGGGAGGTTAAATTCATGCTGAAGTCATCTATGATGATAATTTTAACATGATCCTGATTCATTTGATTGTTGTTATTATTTAAAGCGGGACTGACGATTCTAGGTCACAGACCCATCCCCTCATCTTGACTAGCTGGAGTAATGCACTTGGGGAAGCCTTAGGGAGAATGCACCATCTGAGCCCTCCCAGATTCCTTCTTTCTCCCTCGGGAACAACGTGCTCCCTCTGTTTTTCCGATGGCTTTGATGCAAGCTTAGCCTGAGATACAGAAAGCCTTAAGTTCAGATGCAGAGAAGTTAAGCTCACTGCTCTAACTCCATCCATGATGGGTCACTCCATTTCCCCAACGCTTTTGTGTGTCACAAGAAGCTCCAGGAAAAAGTCCTGACTCAGATAAGTAAACAGCCCTGCCAAACCTATCTCCTGTCACTGCATAAAAATTGGTCACAACAGACTGAACCAACAGCGTGGTTTAGAGAGGCCGTGTTGTGTTCATTGTTAGGATCCACGGATGCCTGCACGAGGGAGTTTTTAAACTAGGCACAGGGTGGAATGGAGTTCTGCTCCTCACGCACATCACAAGTGTGGTCGTGATGAGCAGGTGGAGGCTATTTCTGGAAAAGAGCAAGTCAGAACCTGTCTTGCTCCTGGGGCAATGCCTCCCTGCTCCATGAGGTATGGTGGAGCCGTGGGGTGACAAGATGGGACATTAGCTCTCTGAAACAACAACATAGCTATTCAGATCTTGCACCAGAAATAGTCTGGGCAGTGAAGGAAGAATCCAGTGGCTGCGGGAGTCAAAACTGTAGGACGTACAATCTTAGATGACAGAACGCAGCGCTTGAAGATAGGTTAGATTGGGAGGAGAGGAAAGCAGTGCTTCTCTTCTTCAAACCCTCTTGCTAGCCATGACTCCAACTGCTTTGTACGCTAACTCCACCCGACAGAGCGTGCTCTGATCACCATTACACTTCAGAACTCACATGGAATTGGTTCTAGTGACTTACGCTTCCCACAGCTATTGTTTTGGTTTGCTGGCTAATTAGAAATGGTCAGGTTTGTTTTCACTTACTTGCAGGTTTTCTCCTCAATACTTGTGTGAGTTAAAGAGATGCTTTCATACACGTGAAGCTTTGAAGAATACATTGACAGGCCTCATGAACAAAATGTACAAGCAAAAATAGCACCCACCAAGAAAACTGGTACCCTTCCAATAATTTTTTGAGGGAAGGAGGATACATCCTTCCACTTGACTTCAACAGAATAGATACAATTGAATACTTTATGAATATAATAATTAGAAATATTTTCAAGTCTTTTCACTGTTAATCTATGAATTTAAAACTGCTGCATATATATTAAAAATAAAATAAAATCCCTAATCTTCCCCAAATAACAGGATGCAGACAGGGAGGTTCAAATATTCTGCTTGTTCAGAAGATGTAGTGTTGGGAGATATGGTCTAGGGGAGAACTTGTAGAGTAGGGTGAAAGGTTGGACACGATGATCCCATGGGTCTTTTCCAACCTAGATGATTCCATGACTTTTCACCAAACCAGACTGGAGATTGCCAGCATCTGTTCACAGTGAGCTATCTGGCTGTGCATCCGACTATGGACATCAGCGGGTCTGCTTCCTGCGGCCCTATAGCTGCTCGTCTGAGAAGCCCCTCTCCACCCCACTCCGTTGCAGTAGCAATATCTTCAACACGTGTTGAGAGAGACAGTGTGATGTAGAGAGTGGGAGAGAGGAGCAGGGCAACCCTGCCTGTGCATGACCTGCACTGCAGGCACCATGGATAAACCGTGACATGGGCTGTGTTTGGGTTGTTCTCTGCTTTGAACATTCCCTCTAAGATCTGGGATGTGCAGACAGCTAATTCCCTAGCACACGTATATGCCAGATGACACTTAGCTCTACTTTCATACCACTGAAAACAGTATTTCACAAACTTCTGACCATTTATCTCACATCTCTTTTCATTTGTAGTCAGAATAGCTTTGGTCAGCCTACCTTTGGTAGTTTCACTTTCCCGGATCAGGAAGGTACCTCTGGGGTTTCCAAATGACAACAGCTGCCTCTCAGCATCTTTTCGCCCAAGTTTGCCAAAGTACCACCTTGGGGAAACAGCAGGAACAGTAAGACAAACGCAACACAGGATGACTAGGCAGCATCACAGAGCTCAGACATGGAACTATGGTTCCTCAGGTACACCCAGGCAGTTTGGCCACACCGTGTATGTGAAGGGAAGCTAACATGACAAACCATGGAGCAGATGCTGTGCATGCTGTGCAGCAGGGCTCTGCATTCCACCTACAATCATCAGATACTGAGAATGCTTGTTTGGTGCCTCATGACACAGGCCAGACTTTGACAGAGTAAGACCTGGTGGGGGGAAGGAGCAGACATGCAAAAGGGAAGAAAAATGGGTCACTGCTGAAGAGCAGTGTTTTTACAGATGCTGCAGATTTGATTTCCATAGTGATATATTAGTGTTCAATATTTTTGTTGCAGCTCAGCTATAAAGCCTCTCTCAATAGAAGGACCAGATGCAACCACTTTACAGTGATTGTGTAAGGATTTCACAATTTTGGTGCCTTTTTCCTTCCTGTAGCAATTTTATCCCCCCCCCCCAGTTTCACAATCAGCCAAGGACAACCTGAATTCCAGACTACAGCAGTACCTGCTCAGCTATACAAGCTCCTCCAGTGTATCTTTTGGAATGGAAATAATATGGATAGAGACAGCACTTCATTTTTTGCATAGATATGTCCTCATTATGCTGCCTGCTGGATGCATTGTTGGCATCCTATCTTTTGGTAGGTGGATACAAGGTCCTCTCTTTAATAGACAGTTTGCACACGGTTTGACTCCAAATATTTTTACAAGTTGCTTCAGGAAAAACAAAGGCACCTTTCACTTAAAGCCTGAAATTGGTCGACACTTGAATAAAGGAAGTCGACCTAAGTTCCTTTTTAGGTTTTCTTCCTTTGTTTTGACATTGAAAAAGCACTGAGCTTGTGCTTCTTTTGTTACTAATTACCTAATTATTTATCAGTGCAGCTAAGAACTGAAATAAAAATAATGTAAATCATGTGAAAAATAGCTGCAATCAAAACCAGCTCAAACCTCCACCAAATACAGCACTAAGAGGTCTTTACAATGAAAAGAAAACATACTCCTCTGCTTGGATAGAATCGACTGGAGCCACATAATTACTGGGAATGTAACCAGTTTCGCCTGTTGTCAAGGAGCGGGCCTCCCACCAGTCTCCTTCCCTGCAGAAACAGAGGCAAGGAGAAGAAGTGAGAGCAAGACACAGCTATAAAGACAGTGATCTGACTTTGCTTACAGCTGCACGGCATAGGAATCCACATCAGCTCATCTCTTTATCACCAGTGTTCATCTGAGAGAGCTGTTTGCATATAACCCCAAATAATAGAGGTATTTCTTTATGGAGCAGTGATTAGTGATGTAGCCTTCCCAATGGAGCACAAGCAGGCCTAACAACCAAGTGAAACTGAGTTTGGTGAGGGCTGGATTTGGGCTAGAATCCTGCAAACGGTGTCCACAGGAATTATTCTAATACAGACCCTTGAGAGAGCTTAGAGAAAAACTGCCAAACCAAACACTGTCACATCCACTGCTCATTTTAAACCTCTGTGGAGATAATTAATCTGAAACACGATGGCATCAAAAAAACATCTATCAACATGGAAAGCCATTTATCAACGTGGAATTCCAGATGGCCCTTAAGGATCACACTTTCTTGTCTAGATTCCCTCTCCTGGCTACCTAGAGCAGGTATCTGAAGTAGCAGAGGGCTTGGCTGCAGTTTCAAATACTTAACAACCCCCCATTCTTCTACATCATTTAAATTTCAAGGAAGAGGTCCACGCAGGACCATCTTATGGCAGTGTTCCACTGGCTTAGCAGTGAATTTTGTTGCCCACTGGTGTGCAGAGTGGGACATGGTACTGCCCTTCAGTCAATCTGTATTTCATTCTCAGCATCAGATTCACCAGGGTTTAACTCCTACAGCCACTGATAAACATTCTCTTTTCTCTTTCTGGATTGGGTAGAAACACTTCTTCAATCCCCCTCTCTGTCTAAGAGGGATTTGTTCATTAGATAAAACACTATCATAAAAAGTGGCCAAGAATTCAGCCTCCTCTGTGAACAAGCAGCTACACAAACCCACGCTCAGATACTGCTTTCTTTAACAGTTCCAAGGAGTACGAACTCTATGGCAAACAATGAGGAAACGGCTGTGAATAGTGAAAAAGGAGACGTTTCCAATTCTACAGTTCAAAGAAGTGTAGAACAAATAGTTTTTCTAGAGCCTGGCAGCTGATACTATTTTAATACACCTCATGTGCATGAGTATGTCAGGCAAATGGCCCTATCTGTTTGTGTCCCTAATGTTACCAGCTCAACTACTAACCCTCCCCCTGTGTTGCTGTAGAATATTTCTGAGATGATGCCATGCTGTGGCTGATAAATTGTACCATTACACTTCTCTTTCCTGCTCAGAGAGTCCACTAGATGGAGGTATTTTATCATATCTAGCGTGCAAAAACCAGTCCCGTAGATGATCACAGCATCAGGAGCAACCCCCTCTGCTTTGACAGAGCTTAAATCTCTCCAAGCAGTGCCAGAAAGGAGGAGGAAGGCAGACTTTGTTTTCAAAGCTCTTCATTTTAGACACCCAACTAAGGTAGGAGGCAGGTGGTGAATGGGGGTAGTCAGGGTGTGAGGAGTGCTGGTGAGGGCTGCAGTGTTTCCAAGCCCTGCAGTCAGGCTGCACTTTGAACCCCCCCTGCAGCTGCCTCTTTTCCCCAGGCTGCCCCTAGTGTCATTTCTGACCTCAAACCACAAGGATACCCTCTGTACATCACTCTAGGGATTGCTGTCCCAAACTTTTAATCCAAAGCACAAGTCCACTTTCATTTGTTGAGAGCTAAAAAAAAAAAAAAGCCCTCCAAAAATCCCAGACAATCTAGTTTTAGGCACATAATGATTTCTGGTTGCAAGAAGCATTGGCAGACTATGGAAAAAATGGGCTGCTTTCACATCACTCCTGCCCTAAGTGAAGAGAGGAAGCATTCTCACAGAAAAGCTGCTTTCTGGAGATTCCCAGCCTGGCTCCCAGAGCTCCAGGAGTGTGGTCAGGTCTGTTTTTATAAGTAGAGAGAGCCGACTATGATGGGAACTGAGCTTCTATAATCCTACCAGAAAATCAGTGGATGCTTGGATTTTTTCCTCTTAGAAAATCTTCCTCCAGGCAGTAATTATCTGCATCAAAATGCATCTACTGCAGCCACCCACACATGGGGGAACCTCTGCACCCACTCTTAACTACGATTGCTCTGCAAGCCCCACTGAGCACCCCCTGATTTCGTCAGCCACTGTGTGTAAGAGATTTATAATGTGTGGAATTCCTTCTTTCAAGTTACAGCATAGTTTGTGCAAGGTTAGGAAAGCAGCAGGCAACATAAATAAAAATGGATGATAGGTGAAAAAAGGTTTGGTTTTATTTTTTTTTTCCCAAGTGCTAATTTATAAGTAGAGAAGCTTTTAAACTGCTGCTCCCTCTACAAGTCATAACTGAAGTTTCTGTGCTTTCATCTACATCAAAGGTCTTTAGCTTCATGACTTCATGAAATATTCCATAGAATTACCTGACCTTTTTTTTGAATTTTTATTTTTTTTAACTTTAATGCAGATTAAGCCAACTCCAACCCTGGAGATGCTCTCTTAAAATGAACAGGAGTGGCACCAGGGATGAGTTTGCCTCGCTGTCACAGAGTGTAAGAAAAAAAGAGATGAGAGCACTATCAGCAAGTCTCCAGAAAGCGACGTGCTGGGGCGTTAACCCATTTTTACTCCTACATCACAGCAATACTGAGCATAGTACAAAGCCTTCAACTTCATCTTCTTAGCCAAGAATTAAGAGATGTTCAGATATAGGTCAGTAGCACACAAAGTTTTAGATGTTATTTTAAATGCTAAGGGATTATTTTCTGTGAGAAGCTAATAAAATTAATTTGAAGTTGATGATTTCCAGGACGGAAGGGTGGTTTTCATGCCAAGTGCAGCTGTACAACGGTGCATTCTCACTTACCAGAACTTCCTATCGTGTTCTGACTCTATCACCTCCCTTTACAAGGAGAAAAAAATCTGCCCTTAAAGTTGGCACGCAAGTCTGGGTAACGTCTCTTTTGTGAACCAGTCTTTAGCTCATTTCTGCATAGAGCCACTTGCAGCAGGGTGCAGAAAGTGTTGGTACGTGCCTTGCAGAACTTCAGCCACTATCACACAATCTAATGCTTGTTTTGGAAATAAAGCTGAATGTGGTTGAAGGTGTTTTGTTGGGTTTGGTTTTTTTCCTTTTTCAAAAATAAAGCACTTTGCAAAAGCGCACTAAACGCAGACAACTAAGCATCCAGTAAACCCCCTGCATATCTTGAATATGCAGCATTAGAATTTACTAATAAGCAGACAAATGTAGTTGCCAACATTATCAGTTTACAAGCATTAGAAAGCATATTGCCAACCCCAAAACTTACGAGCTGTTAAGTATTTGAAATTTTTCTCCTTTGTGAAAACTCAAGTCATCTTCTGTTCTTGCTTCATAGTCATAAAGCGCCACAAAAAGGGTCACACCTGAAGAAGAAGATAGGTGAGTTATGCTCCACCACAAAAAAAGGAAAGGAAGGAAAGGAGCCTCCAGACAGGAGGTGGCTAAGCCAAATGTAAGCTGCTCTGGTTGCTGAGAAGCAGAATAAACTGAAGCCTCCTGCTTCTTGGACAACCATTCTAATCCCTCTGCTTTTATGTCACCTTCTTCACTCTGTACAACCTTCAGTCCTCTTGTTCTGGGCCCCACACACAGGGTAGGATCCCAGATGGGCAAAGGGGATTCGAAGGGAGGGTTTAGACAAAGCTGTGCTGAGTATTTCCCCTTAACTACCGGAGGTGGCTCAGACCACAGTTTCCATTCCCTGGTGGAGGGATGAGACAGCCACTCAGCCAAATTGGACATGTGTACATAATTTCTCACCCCACAAGTGAAGCAGCACCTGCAAGTTAGGGCTGAAGACCCAGCTCCACCCCTTCTTCAATTCTTGGCACTATTTCATGATGTAGCTCCCTCCAAAAGCAGTGTGCTGAGACAGTTGTGCCTCTGCTGCATTTAGGTGACTGATGCTCACTAAGAGCACTGAAAGAAGACTTTGAAACTCACCTGTTCCTCCTCTTGTACGCAGCGTTCCTGTATGAGAGGAGGAATTGACTCCACCAAACACAGTCAGTCCTTGGCCTCCTGTGGCGTGGAAGTTGTTGTAGTTTGGGATTGAAGTCACACCAAAGCTAGGGTAGTGCTGCGGAGTGGGATCTGTCCCATAGCGGTAGCCTGAGCTTTGAGTTAAACTGCCATCCCTCTCATCAGTCAGTTTTGTTGCTTCTTTATCCTTACATTGCACACAGCCCATTATCTAAAATCCTGCGAGAGGAAGAAAGGACATGTGTTCAAATGCTGGTGCTCACCAGATCTCCACCAAAACCACGTATGATAAGGATCAAATTAAGTTCACTGCTTAAAAGTTAAATACTTTAAAAAAAAAAAAAAAACACAACAGTTTGAATATCAACAGCAGCATAGAATCATATAATCATTTCTGTTGGAAGAGACCTCTGAGATCATCCATTAACCCAGCACTGTCAGGTCACCACTAAAGCGTGTCCCTAAGTGCCACACTTACGTGTCTTTTAAACACCTCCAGGGATGGTGACATCACCAGCTCCCTAGGCAGCCTGTTCCAGTGCTTCACAACCCTTTCTTCTTCCTAATATCCAACTTAAACCTCCCCTGGTGCAATCTGAGGCTCTTTCCTCTTGTTTGTTACATGAGAGAACAGACTGACCCCCATCTCACTGGAAAAGCTCACACAAAATCTTCCTTGCACTGCTTTCCTGAGGCCTGGGGAAGTTTGTCCTGCCTGCTCTTAGGGAAGTGGAAGCCCTCTGACCAGCCCTGCCAGGCAATGGCTTGCATGGAGAGAGTGAGAAGATGAAACCTCTCTCACTCACCATTTGCCAGGATAGCAAGACTTGGCCAAAATGTGCAGCTGGAGGTGTTACAATCTGCCGCCCAAACCACAGAGCGAGGTGCATAGCTCTTGGTTCATGTTTGACCACCTCCTGACTCCACCTAAAGGAATACAACCTTTTTCCCTTTCAGAAGCTCTGCACGACAGGCAGAAAGCAAACACAAGGAGCCCACAGTTACTGCAGCACAGGGAATTAGGAGGGAGCTATGGGATGGCACAACTGAAACAGAAGGAAGCACCTTTTGATGGCAGTACCAAACTGAACAGTTAAACCTGCTGGTACCAGAAGGTGGGGCTGCCAAAGGTAAGAAACTAGAGAGCTCCTGGAAGAATTAACGTGTCAAACACAGAGCATCTCAAAGTCCAGATCCTGGATGGGAGGAAAATGAGAGGGTATGGCTTGGTAAAGGTTGCTCTAGGCTGTTTAATTCTTGTGATCTCATGTTCAGTACCCTCATGGGGCACTACCAGGTCCTGGATTAATCTCTTTGAACTTTAGGTGCCTACCTCTCTGCAGCTGGAGGGAGACAGAGGGCGATTTGCCACATCTTAGAAATAGTTCTGTTACCAGCACTGCTTTTCATCTGTGGCTCTGATACCTTACAATCTGTGCTGGTGTTACTGAACTCTCTCCTGGTGACTTGAGCTGAGTCTGGACACAGAACCTGAGCTTGTGAAGAATCTAGGGAATCAGATACTCGTCTGGCTGCACCCTTGATGGTGACTCTTGCATGTTACCTGGCACACAAACAGCTTACTCTAAACATGGGGGTTACCAGGAGTGCAGTGACAATAGAAAAATATTTAAAACCACTTAGACATACTAGACATACTTTGTGGAGAACCTACAAATGGAAAAGGAGAAAATGCAGAGAACAGAATAAAAAAAAAAGTTTAGCAAAGCACATTTTTTCACCCCAAAAAATTATTTTCATATTTCAGCAAATATCTCACTACAAGTAAAAAAAATCCTATCCTTTTTCAAATATCCTAATTTTCCTGTAGCTGCCATGCTGGATATTTTATATGCCTTACCCCAACATCAACACAGGAAATTGTTTCTGACAAACTCAGGGGATTCAGAAAGAGTGTATTCCTCTGCTGCTAATGCTTGGAAAATTATGCAGCAGCTTCCTGCTTGTCCGTGACAGTCCACAGGCTGGATACCTGCTTCCTAAGTCTAACTTGCCTAAGTAGAAAACACCACCCAACCTTTCTGTTGAAAGGTATTTTTTAATAATTTGAAGATACTTTCAGTGATTCTACAAGCCCCTTCTGAAAAACAAGCTCCATTTTAATGTATTTCCCTGAGGTCTCTTGCCTGCATTGTCTACCAGCTTAACTTAAAGGTGCCCTCTTTGCACACCTCTGCCTCCTCCAGGACACCACAACCATTCAGCAGAGTTCCCTCGCCAAGACATTTAGGTGTCTTCAGATGAACAGAAACAAAGTCTCCTTCCTGACTCTGAGCTTGCTGCAGTGGGTGGCACGAGGGGGGATCCCTCGAGAAGGTGAAGTGACATTGATGCTGCAGCTGTCCCAGCCTCCACCTACTGCTCGCCCCAGTAGCTCAGCTGGTGCTAGAGGTGTATGGCACTGTGCTGGAGCTCAAGGTTGTCCATCCCTGGGACCAGGAGCGACTCCAGGAGAACCCCCAAGGACTGCGATGGGGACAGTGGTGCCCCAGCCAGCTTCACAGCAGTCGAGAAAAAATGCTTGCAGAGGGATCTCTGCTGCCTTTACCTGTTTCAACAGCAGGAGAGTCTGGCTCTGGAGACCCTCTCTTTGGAGGTGTCACTTAGAGGTGAGGTTTTCCCAGCTCCTCTCCGAGCCAAGAAGCCCCATGAGCAATTCCAGAGTAAATTAGCAGGACCACAGGGAGGCTGAGGGCCTCCGGGGGTGACAGCTCATCTCCCTGCTATCAGCATGGGCAGAGCCCTGGCAGGCTTGGGATGGGAGGGACAAGTGTGGGACTCACTGCGTGGACTCTGCTACACCTCTGCGAAAGCGCCTCCGGTGCACGGAGAGCAAACCATGGGCAGCAAGCGAGCGCTGCACGGAGGTGCCATGAGGGAAATCCCAGCCTGAAAGGAAGGGCAGAGAGAGGTGCTGGCCATCTGAACAGGGAAGAGAAAACCATTGAAACAAACTGGTTTAAAGGTATGACTGGTGGAACATAGGCTTATTCACCTCAAAACAGTTAAGTGATATGGAGGCTTTACTATTGAAAGAAGAATCTCAGCAGCCTTTTGGTTAGCTTGCAAAACCTGTGAAACTCCATTGCCTCCTCCCTTTCCCCTCCCAGCTCTTGTTTCTCTTATTTTTTCCCATGTGTTTCCGTGGGAAAAAGTAGAAAAGAAAAAGAAAGAATAAAAGAAAAAAAAAAAAAAGAGATGAGAAACATCAAATCTGGGAGAACTGTGAAGGGAAAGGGATTTTCTTGTTGCTCATTCACGAACGGTCAGCTGAGCAGGAAAAAAACTCTCCACTGAAGCATGGGAAGATTTCACGTAGCAAATTACAAGTGCTGACAAGCCAGCCCTACATGCTTCATTTCCACATCGATGGGGAAGAAGAGAAAATGACAAATCAGCTGCAAAAATAAAATTGATCAAAGTATTCATTCTGAAAAAAGTGAATAAATCAGAAGATGGTTATAAACATGTTCTGGTAATTTCAGAGAAAGGATGTTTTGGGTTTTCTTTTCCCTTGGAATGGTCCAAACAGAAAACCAGTGAATTATCAGTTTCTTGATTTTTGTTGGGTTTTTGCTCCCTTTATCTCTTTGCTGGCAACAGCAGCACAGAGGGAAGGAGAATTTGATGCAACGTGAATGACTGACAAAAAGGGCTTTTTCTTCTGCTTGCCCTCTCCCACTTTGTCACAGTGTTTAGACAACCTGAGTGTAAAGACTGCTTGATTGTACCACTCGTAGATGTGACAGAGGGTGTTACACGCACGCATCTTTCCAAGCCAAGTCCCTGAGAGTTGTCTGGCTCATCACGGAGAGCTGGCAAAATGTGAGAGAATACATGTATGGATGTACATGCTTCAAGGGATTTCAGCCAACGCAGGGGTTTTGCAGACAATAAATATAACCTTCATTCAGCACTGGCCTTTGTGTCAATGAATGGATTCCAAAAACTAATCTCCTTTGGTATGACAGAGCAGGATTTAATATCTGAAATTCTCATCTCCCTGCACGTCAGCATTTGGAGCTGCGGAAGGCTGGAGTTATTCAGCCAGCTCGGAGATCAGCAAACAAAATCTGGAGCTGTTTTACACTCAACTCTCTGGAGAGGAGCATACAATGATGTTCATCCAGCATGCTGTGCAACTTACAGGAAAGGATCGAGATTTTATTAATTTCCATTAGGAAAAGCAGCATTTCTCAGATGTGTGAGTTATGGGTCAGGCAGCATCGTCATAATTTGACACTGGAATTGTTAGGAGGTACAGAACCAGCCTAATTAAAACAAATTTTTCTAATGGAACCAAGTTAAGTTTGCTTATTATGAAGTTGTGTTTATAAGGGCAATATAAACCATGTGTTTTTGTGAAAACATAAAACATTTGCATGTTTCTTGAGACTTCCTTAGAAACAAATGAGAATAATCATTATGTTATTTGTCTCCTTTCTTGTCCTTGTTGTATTTCTTGGACTCCAACATTTACACTGCAAGCAATCCAACATTAGCCTAACCAGAATAGCAATTTCCACCCACACAGTGGAAACGTTATTTGACAAAGATGTAAACTTAATGATATCATTATTAATTATTTACATAATCATAGCACCTTAATTACTTTCCGTTAGGAAACAGATGAAGGCTAAGGAGATGTTACTAACACTATTATTACTATCGTAAATCACCCTCCTTCAGTTTTTCTGCTGGTTCTCAATAGGAAATGGAAGCCAAGACTGAAACACTCGTGCAAGCCAGACAGTCACTCCACTGACAGAAAGAAAAGCAATCAGCTGCTAGCTAAGCAAAGCTGAGGAAAAGTCCAGGAATACCAAGAAAATTCCATTTTTTATACTTCTATTTTAAATTTAAAAGCTCCAACATGTGGTATTTGAAAAACAAAAAAGCAATGGCAAGCCTTTGCTTAGTCCAGCTTCTGCAATTGGAAGCCATGAGGAAAAGATGGATGGGAGGAAGGCTGCTGTAATTTCACTCCTTCAGAGCACTGGAAGTTTCTCCATAAGAGTTGGCAACTCACAGCTGAAAACCCTACTTCTTCAGAGCCTGGTTTTTGAGTGTTGTAGGAAAACGTGGGTCCTACAAATGCCTGAGAGAGGGGCACGGGGAGATGCAGTCTACTCTGTGCTCTCCTACCCATGCGATGGCCTCTGTCCTCCAACCCCCTGAGTAGGACAATGAGACCACCATGGGAGAGGGCTCCAACCTGCTGAAGAGAAATGGAGAGGCTTCAGACCCAGCAGGTCACATTCTCCTTCCTCTTGGTTTTCTCCGGAATGAAAATTGGCTGGTTTATTTCTCAGAGAACTTCTTTCATTGAAAGACATGAAAGGGAAAGGCTGGATGACCAGTAACTGTCACCTGTCTTCTTCTGACCAAATCTTGTCTGGAAAGCATCAGCAGGAAAGATGAGTTAAGAAACAGTTATGTTTAAAAGGGGATCAGAAGAACAAAATCATCGGCTTTTATTCAGCCTCTGTGGTGAACATTCTTGTTAATCAAACCAAGGGTTGCATCCAGTATGGCTATGAAAAATATATTCTCTTAAGGGATATCTTCTTGGTGTTTGATGTTTTGCAGAAAGCACCATAGAAGTATCAGTCTGTGACATCAAATAAGCCCAATTTCACGAGCTACAGTAGGATTAAATGTTCAACATGCCACATTCTGAGTTACTGTGAAGATGCAAGAAGGATAGAAAAGGCTTTTCAAGAATAAGAACTACAAGAATTGTTCAAAGAGACTTGAGTTTTCTGGGGAATGCCTCCTGCAGGCTGGATAGGGGGAATAATCAACACAGGAACTCACCCTGAAGTTGAATGTCTTGCCATGCCACTATTAGTAGCTCCCTAGAGATAAACTGATCATAGAACCATGGAATGGTAGGGGCTGGGAGGGACCTCTGGAGGTCATGGAGTCCAACCCTCCTGCCAGTGCAGGGTCACCCAGGGCAGGCCAGACAGGAACAGATCCAGCCAGGTTTTGAAAGACAAGCCCGAGGCACGTTAAAACACCCGATTCTCATCAGTCTCCATCACCCACCTCGACCATTACCAGTTGTTACCAAGGTATTCCACGCTGGGCAAGAAACAGGCACTTACAGCCAGTCCTATGCTGGTCAGGAATTCGGATGTTGTCTGCTTGCTGACCTCTCTCTGACTTCCATCTGTGCTGATGGGACCATTTGGAACTTCCAGAATATATTCCGTGTCACGTTTCAAGCCGACTCAGATTAAACAGATGGAACAAAATAGCAACATTGGTTGCATTATTTTTTATTTATTAACTCTTGGACCTTTTATGGGACCGCCTTCCTTTCAGCTTGACCAGTGATTCCACAATTGTTAGGAATCATAAAGCAGGTCAGAAAGATACAACATATACTTTAAAATAATTTGAACTGCTGGGTGTTACTCGTTACTCCTCAGGCTTGTGGGTTGCAGGTTACTATATATAGACATATAATTTTTATACTACTGGCCTACAGAATTTTACTGCAGTGTGATAGATCTGGTTCAGCCTCGAAAGAGGATGGGGACTGGGGATTTGTGTAGAAAGTTTGCAAATGCACGTGAGCACCACACCTGTCACCCTGCATTCAACAAATGCCCATCGCAGAAGCTGCAGTTCTGCTAAGGGATGTCCTGTGACTATTGAAGATGTCCAGAAAATCCCACAAACACAGTGTGGTATTTGTGAACAAAAGGCCAGAAAGAGCAGGGCAAAACTTCAAGTATGTAGCAGGATCAATGACTGCATTGAGGCAGCGTTTTCATAAGGAAAACAGCACTGAAAAATGCCTGGGCTGCATTCATTTGATTTTTGAAGAGAGTCCTTTAACATTTCACTCCCAGATTCTGCTTTAGTGGGCTGAGCAGAAGAATCTCAGCAGTTTAATTGCTTGTTTGTCAGGCCACTGCCCAGCGTCACTGGACGTCCATGGCCGGAGGAGCAGGAAGAGCTCCTGTCACCATACAGCTCTGCCTCAAAGCAAATGCCTTTTACAGTGCTGGAGTGCTCTTCCTATTGTCTATTGTCAGCATCAAGTTGCTTTGGAAGTCTTCTACAATGGTGGCAAAAGGAATTTAGAAAAAGGAGCATCTCCTGCTGCCATGAGAAGAGCAGACCCTGCAAGGAGCTTTGAAGTGCCAGATTCTGTCCTGCTGCTCCTCCCTATTTATTGAGTGCGTGGGGACGTGACCCTGGAAATGACAGCTTCTTGACACTACAGACAATGTTTAACTTGTAACACTTGTCTGCAAGCTCTGTGCTTGCCTTCCCTCTTTGTCCCCTTGGGGACCTGAAGTAAAGGTCAGTTATGAAAGATGAAGATTTGAGCTGCTTCTTCCCCATTTAATTTCAGCCACCCTTGGAGGTCAGAAGCAGTGAAGGGAAGATGCCTGTTCAAGAATTTTACTGAACTACAAGCAGACCCTCGACTTCACGTGTCCGTGAATGTCCATGAGTGGGTGGGTGGCCACTGAATGCCAGGAAGACAGTGATGAATGTCTTGACAATCAGATCCATCATCCTGCTGCTGTGGCAGGGTTCCTCTCCAGCAAGAGATTTATTACAATCTGGACAATCTTCTTATTATCTGTGTATCTATACAATCTATTTTTTACAAGCCAGACAGAAAAAAAAAAGAAGTCAAGTGTTCCAGCCAGGGGGGAGGGGACAATATTGGCATCTATGTGTGGTGCCTGTCTGAAGGACACTTGAGGTGGTGGGACTGTCCAGTAGTTGGCTGGTGGGGAGGTCACCTGGGAAGGCCACGAGATGATGCGTTAGGGTGATGTGGATGTTCAAGGGGCCATAATTAAAAGTTCCTGAAGGCAACCCATGCAAGAAGAAGAGAGAAACCCTCCAAACTGCCCCCAACAGGACACGTCGCCAGCCCTTTGGCTTTCTGCAGCCTCTCTTCCAGCTGAGACTGTGAATGGCACAGTCTCATCTTTTTCAAAAAACAGTGAGTTCTCTCCCACTCCATGTGATACATCCCTTCCAGTGAAACCAAACCAGGACAAACCAGAAGCAGCCATTAAAGCAGAGTCTCACCCTGTGATCTCTTACAGTAACAACAACTGCGTTACCTCCCGTACCTTCTCAGGGCTTTTATTACTTTAAAAAAAGATGCCCTAGAAAATCCCAGCACAGGAAGATCAGTTCTGAGAGAGGTTTGTCTGTGTTTTTATTTCTTTTTCCTTTTTCCACCTACATCCAACTTGTAATCTCAAAGAAATAAGCTCACGTATTGCTAACCTGAGAAGCGTGGCCTGGAGGTTTTATGTTCATAAACCAAAGAGAAAGTCAGACTCAAAACTGCACTTAGTATTTCTTTCTTTTTTTTTTTTTGTATGTGTGCTTAAAGTGAGTTAAAGGAAGCTCTGAAATTAGGTAAAGGCAGCAGCAGTTTACACACAGTAAACACACTGCTCACTCTGCAGTTAAAGCCTCTGAAGGATGGCTCTGAGTAACACACCAGAACACTGTAAATCCACTAGCATGATTTCACTGCAAGCTGCATTCCTCCTTCATCAGGCTGCTTGTGGTGGCTCTTTTCATGAGCAGAGAGCAGTGGGTAGATGGTCCATGGATGCATTTTGAGCTCACATGCCTAAATTTTCAAGTGCCTATTAAGTATATAAATTAGAAAACCTGTATCAAGAGAACAACTGCTGCAAATGCCAGAACCTTTTTATCCTGGAAACAAAAGAAGTGAAACAGGCTCTCCGCTGATTCCCTCTTTCTTCTCCCCCATTAAGAGAACAGAGAGATGATTGCAGGTTGATTCACACTGTTCTGATTTTTTTTTTCTCTTTCAATTCTTATTTTTAGCATCAACCCGGGATTAATGGGTGCTCATCTGATCCACAGCATGGGAATGGCAAGGAGTAGAATGCAGAATGTGAATCAGGATGAGCAGAGGAGGAAGGCAGCGAAAGGAACCCCTACAGAAGTTCTGCCTGTTTGATTCTTCGGAATACAAACGATGCACAGAGAAAGGTTTTATCTCAAAAAGACCCACTGTCCCCTCCCCACCTTGCTTTGCCTATGCACAGAGGAAACTAACCTCTTCTCTGCCTTGTCTGAGTTCTGTTTCGTGACTGAAGAGCTCAAAGGATGTGACAGCAAGGAAACGGGAGCGAGCCGAGTCTCAAATCGAGATGATTTACTTTTAAAACCACTCCAGATGCAGTTCCCTCCCGAAGGAGCTCTCGTTTCACCTAGGTTGCTACTGCTAATATTTAGAAGTGTTATTTAAATTTTGCATTTGTTCAGTTACACCGGGGAAAAAAAATATTCTCCTTCCCAAACAGGAGCAAAAATTTGCCTGTGGGCAGCTCACAAAGAAACTCTCAGCCTTCAGGCAGCTGCCTTCAGCTATAGCAAAAATGCTTAGAGGCAGAGACCCCAGATGAGGTGGTATCCACAGGATGACAGAGGCCCGTGAGCAACCAGGGTGCTGAAGGTACCAGTTACATCAGTAACGGGAAGACACAAAAAGCTCTGCCTACACTGACACACAGAAAGTGCTGCTGGTGAGACCCATTTTGTCAACCCCAGCTGTTTCCACTGTGGTTTTGGTGTATGACAGCTTATTTCTGTATGACACCTTAGGGAAGTGTACAGGGTCTGGATGGGGTTAAGTTTCTTCACAGCCCAAACCATGCTGTGCTTTAGATCTGTGACCAAAGCAGTGCTGATAACCCCATGTTTTAGCTATTGCTGAGCAGCTTGCACAGCATCAAGACGTTCTTTGTTTCTCACTCCACCTCCACAGTGAGCAGGCTGGGGTTGGGCAAGAGACTGGGAGGGGACACAGCTGGGACAGCTGCCCCTAGCTGACCAAAGGGATATTCCACATCATCTGATGTCACTCTCAGCAATAAAAGCTGAATTTTTTGAAAGTAGGCACTGCTTGAAGACTGACTACATCAGTCTACTGGTGGGAGGTAGTCAACAAGTACCTTAGCACTTGTTTTCTTTTTATCTCCTTTACTGTTCTTATCTCAACCCATGAGTTCTCCTGCTTTCACCCTTCAGATTCTCTCCCCCATCTTGCTGGGGGACAGTGAAAGAGTGACCAGGTGGGGCCTTAGCTGCTGGCCAGGGTCAAACCACCACCGTGGGTAATATGTAAGTGATGTTCTTGGCCCAGAAAATAACTTGAGGCACACAGCTTAAGCCATGTTAACCAGATAGGCAAGAATTGAGATACGGCCTGGAGATGAATTTGTCAGGATTGCATTTGTCAGGACACATTACCCTCTAGTCCATTTTTAGCAGGGATTTTGAAAATTGGAAAACAAGAGGTGGGGAGGCTGAGATAATAGTGAAAAACACCCTGGACAACGGGATGTGGAAGGAGACAGGTCCTAAATTACACTCCCCCTTACAGCAGAGTGACAGTGTTGATGCGTACAGTCAAACCACAAGGCCACTCAGACCAGTGGATCTCAACTCTGTTTTGCCAACCACCCTACAAACTGCAGCTCCCCATATTCCAAAATTCTGTGCTGCCACAGGCCGCATCTGTGCCACCAGGCATGTCTTCTAGGTGAGTCTCTCCTTCATTTTAACCACACACAGTCCCTAGTGCCAAAAAAGTTGTGAAATGCTCCTAGAAATAATCTACACAGATCTGGAGAGGGCAATTGGCAAAGCAGCAGATGAGGGGAACTGAGCAGAGGAGGGGAACTGAGGCAGAATCCACAAGAATGGGAGGGAAAAAAAGCTACTGTGCTCTTCCTTTGCTTCTGCTGAAAACCAGTGACCTGCATCACAGTTCCACTGCCTCTACAGGTGGATTAATACTCAGCTCAGAATGGACCCTGCAGTGCCACAGAGTAACGAGGTTGCCTACAACTCACTGCTACCCAGGGAACTCTAGGAGGTAGCACCAACACTGATACACATGGACCTGTGCCCTCACAAGCCTGCTCCTCTTTCTGTTTCCTTCTTCCTCTTGAAAAGACACCAGCACCAGAGGAACACAAACCAGCAGTGCCAGACACATGCCTTCTCTCTGCAATGTATTTTCCTCAACATTTGTGTTTGCATCAGTGTATATGGTTGTAGGATGGATGAGTTTTCCTTTTGAGTGATTAACCCCCAGACTGCTCTGACTCCTGGGGCTGCATGCTTGAACTGGAAGATCACAGTCTGGAGGGGAGTAAGCCAACAAGAAACAAGGGAAGACATCACAGGTGCTTCAAGAATTGGGACTTAGAGTTTAAAAGAGGGTCATGGTGGGGAAAATCATGAGGGAAGGTTCATTCTGTTACCCAAATGAGAAGATGAGGCTTAAAAGGCACCAGATGACAGCTAAGGGTCACGAAAAGCAGATTCTGCTGGGTTAGTGAGCATTTTCCAAAAGAAGCCAGCTAGACAGTCCTTACACATTGACCAAAATACCCAAGTATCACTAAGCATATGGTAGATCTATTTTTAAGCTTTATGTCCATGTCTGAGGGTAAATATAAAAGATAATTGGATTTGAGGAGCAGCTCACAGCACGACCACAATGTGAAGAGCCTGTGGTACACAGCTAAACTCCAGTGCATTCAGCCAAACCCCACAGTGGTCACCTTACCACACCACTTCCAGCAGGACCTGTTGAGTTACTCCCTGTCCCAGTCGGGGACAGCAACAGGCGGGAGCTGCAGCACTGGCAGAAGCACAACTTACTACCAGTTGTATGATGCTGCTACACCTGAGCTACCTGTGAGTCGTGTGCCGCTTATCAGAGGAGCCAGAAAATCCCTGCTCTAGACCATGTCTCAGTAGGGAGGGAATAATCACAAACCAGAATGTCACTGGGTGTTTATAGACTGCAAGGGACCGACACTCTCTGTGTAAACAGCCAACACTGCCTGTGATCCAATCCTGAGTAGTAACACCCTCTGCAAGGTACACACACCCTCTTCACAGACACGTGAATTAAAACCACAGCGTGTGCTTCCTGAGAGGCAATTTCACAAAACCTATATCAAACAGGAGTCCAATCAGGCTGGAGACAGAAGGAACAGAAAGATGCTGATATCTGCAAACAGTTTAAGAAATTTCCTAAATGCCTACAATGTTACAAGCATGAAAAGAATACACACAATGAAGAAACCCAACAGCTGGGTTCACCAGGGAAGGGAAAATGCATATGAAATGTAATCTACAAAATTAGCACATCAAGAGGAAAAGGAGAAAAGATAATAATCAGTAAAAAAGCTAAAATTAATATATTGAGGAAGCAGGAAGATGCTAGGAAAAATAGAATCAGATATATGATTTTTAATTTTTCTATGCAGATTCTGAAAGATGAATCCTGCACAATAAAAGTAATACAGTTGTTGATAACAATTGCACACAGGTGAAAGGCTGGGTGATCTCTTTGTGATGATGGAGTCCCTGGAGAGGGGACATTAAGTGGTAGATAGATGACTACACGTGCTTCAGATTTCAGAAGGTTGGATTTGGAGCTGCTACTGCTGCACCTAAAACAGTTCTGGCTGACGTTGGGCCACTGCTTAAAAAGGATATCAAGTAATTAGAGGGCAGTTGGCTGAGTTTTGAGTATTTTGCATACTCTTGTTCTGTAGAACATCTTTATGAGGAAACCAAATAGTTTGAAGCTTATTGTGGAGTGTTTCCATCTCTACATGGAGAGCATGACTCCATAGGTGGGGAGCACTGTATGAGGTTGGGCAAAAATCTCAACCATGCTTTATAATAAGGTCACTTCTGAGTCCACAATCACTGAGTGCACTAAAAAGTTGATAAATGAAGGAAGCCGAAGTGTAACTATAAATGGGAAACTATTTTTAAGCAGATGGTTTCCTGTGGGGTTCCCACAGATATTGGTGATCATCCCTTCACTATTTAATAGTAAATCACTTAATAGTGATCTGGATTAAAGTTAAGCCACTGCAGTTAGATACAAGACTGGTGACAGCAGAAACCCAACAATCAAAGGACAAACCTGACACAGAGCAATGGTGGTCTGCAGAACGTTGAGAAAAAACAGTTTAGGTGTTAATATGGCCAAGTGCAGAAGCACCTTATTAGAATAAAGAATGCAGGCTGTACTTACAGGCTGAGAGGGAGAGAGAGGACTCTATCCTCCGAAGCAGAGACTGAATATGAGACCAGGGGTCCTGGGAGGCAATCAGCTCTACATGAATTCCCCACACAAGGCTGTGGCCAAAAGGGCTAATGTGAGCCTCAGCTGTACAAACAGATGAAAATCAAAAGATGAGTAGGTAGGTCTCAGTGCTGCTGGATTTGGCTCTCATTGCTCTGCTCTGTGAACTGCTGCATCATTTTTCAAGTGCTGGAAAAACGGGAAGATTGCTCAGGGAAGAGAGATTAAAGAACTGAAAACACTGGGTAGCAGAAGGCTTTGTTTTAAACAAAAAGCTTAAAGGGAATTTTGTTATTTTGTTCACAATATAGGACTATTCATATGAAGAATAAATTTGATAACAGTGGGCTTTAATCTAGCAAAGGTGGAAAACGCACTGGAACTGGAAACTAATCCAATCCAGACTGTGAACTTGCAATTTTGTTTTGCTTTTTCAGCAATGATCCGTGATGGACAATTAACCAGTAATTAACCCTTTAAGCAGAGGCTGTGATGTACTGTCCAGCTCTGCAAGTCGAGAAAATAACCACGCTTGATTGAAAAGGAATCACACCCATGCAGCTTGGGAAAAAGGAAAGGAAAGGCAGGAAAGCAGGAGCTTCTGCAGGTGAGATCTGCTGCGGGCAGAAAGCTGGAGGTCAGGTGTAGGGTCACCGTTAAGAAAGATCCCTCTCCCCTCAGGGTAGCATCCCTGGCAGCCTTCCTGCTCACGGTCTACAAAATACCCCCAGTGGAAAGCCCAACCTTCTGGGGCTGAGTTGCCACCTAAGTAGGGATGACACCCAACTGTCAGTCTTCTGCATCTGCAGGCAGCTGCCTCCGAATTCTCAGCACCTGGCTCTACACACAACCTCACTGTGCAAAGTTCCTTACGCTGAGGAAACAACTTCTAGGAAAATTATGGGGGCTATTACAGCTTTGCACCAAGAGGGTTCCTGCAACTGCTTGCTTCCATAATTCATTTCATCTGCTGCTGCTGCCGGGATCTCGTCCCAGGGCTCTGTCTGCGGTTCTATCCCAGGATCCTGCAGCCACAGAACGTGACCTGGGAGAATTAGGTTGAGGGAAGGAGTCCTCCATACCTCACAGATTATTTTCTCTCCCAACTTCACCCTTTCTAGATGAACTGGTGGACTAGGTACCTTTTCCAGGAAAACAAGTCAGTGCCTTTTAAGTGGGGCGAGTGGATGTGAGGACCACCCCACAGGCACTTCCCAGCTCACTCACAATATCCACGTCTTCTCCTTCCCCTTCTCCCAGCTGAAGGAACTGGGTGCTGCCAAGAAACCTTTTGGCTCTGTGTCCCAAGGATGGGGTCTGCCAGGTGGGCTCCCGAGGACCACATGCTCAGTGGGGGTCCCAGGCTTCATCCCACCACCTGCCAATATTCCAGTTGGGTGGTTTTAAGGACACTGTGCAAGCCTTGTCCGTGCTGTCTGTCTTAACCTGGGCCTTTGCCAGAAAGTATTCATCCTGTCAATAAGCAGAAGTAGGGAAGGCTGGGGAGTGTTTGATTTGTGCCAGTTGCTGACATCAGCTCATTTTAAGCTTCTGGAATGCACCCACTTATGACTGAATGCTGCAGTGTAAATTCTGCAAATAAAACAGATAAAATAATCTCCATTACTTGAGCTCAGCATTGGTCCACATATGCCACTCCAGAGATTCAGAAGGCATTATTTCATACGAACACTTAATTATATTTAATTAGGATTCTACAGATATTTTTCTGTTCAACAGGTGGGAAAAACTACACTTTTGAAACTTGCAGTCACTTTTAGCAAACAATGCCTGCTAAACCACAGCACACATAGCAGAGTAAAAGCTCAACGCTATCTTACAAGCACAAAAGAGGCTTCATCTCAAGTGAGCTTTTGTAATACAAAACTGCAGAGTGAACCAAAGCAAGAAAGTTTGTGAAAAAATCCGTGAGGAGAAGGCTTGTCCAGGTGTGGTGTGTATATTTAGACATACATGCACATGTGTGTAGTCACACTCGGAGCACTGGCTGATCTCTGCTATACCTGCTATTCCTATCAACAGAGCTTAAGACTCAAAACTGTGATTGACAACTTTGTAGTCACTAAAAGAGCAAATGTTTTGGGAAATGTCACCGAGAGCGAGGTTTCAGAGCTACTAACAAGAGATGATTCAGAGCCTGCCTGCTGAAATACAGTTTGAATTGTGCATTTTTGCATCTTAATATTTTTCTGTCCTCCTGGGTGCATTTTTCCCCCCTCTTCCTCTGGCACAACCCCAGCTACATCCTACAGCATTAAGATGCTCTGGGTTGACACATGCAGCTGTGTTTTTAAGCCTTCTAAAGGCTTGCTTATGTCAAAAGATATATCATTACAAAGCTCACATAGACTAGACTCCACAAATTTATTTTTATAGATGAAGTAACCATGGTAATCTTCCTAAATGTAAATGATAGAAGCCACGTAGATGCAAACAGCTTTAATACAGGGATTAAAAAAAAATCTTTTTGAAATATGAAGCAATACATCACGTGAAACTCTGGTCCTTTTCCTCCAGACACACAGAGAAAGAATTAAATGGGAGAATGTGAGACTAATCATCCCATCTGGGTCTGTAAGTCACCCAGACCAGATGCAGAAATGGTATGGAAGTTAATGCAATGAACCCCAGAAGTGTCACTTTCATAAATCTCAAGAGGCATCATTGACCTGAGGCTGGCTGCAGTTTCTGCCCCAATTCCACTTTAATGTATTCCTGTTTGACCCTCAAGCGACAGTGCTGCTGGAGAACACGCTAAGAAACAAATGCAGGCAATTGCTTTGACATAATTCTTTTGGACGCAGGCAGATCAAATGTGCTGATGTCAACAAAGACCAGAAAGGAATTTTACCCATTCTCCTTTCCTCACTGAAGAAAACAGTTAAGAGAAAACAAAGCACAACCCACAACCCAGCCAAACCTATGCCCACCTCTCAGCAGCAAAACTCAGACATGCTGTGTAAGGAAGGGAGTATCAAGACAAATGTTTCTAAATTATCATTTTGATATGATTGACAGGATGAAATCTTCCTGCCTTGCTAACCAGTTAAATGCCCAAACTCGAGCAACTTTGAGGCTGCATAGCTTAATGGCAGAGAACATTGAGGCAACACTGATTTTCCTGCACAGGGACAGCAGGAAAAAAAGCTGGGGATATTTTTTCCATGGGAAAGATGAATCATGGTAGCAAAACAGATCAAGGAAGCCATGCTGAGTTTCCTGAGAATAAAAGATTAAGCTAGATTTTCTTCTCTACCTGGTTGCTGTTGCTACTGAAATGACTTCTGTATAAAAGGAAAGGAGAACACACACCCCCCCCCGACGTCAACGGTATAGTTTTTCAAAACTCATAAGGGAAAACACCAGGGTTGAATGGGGCTTGTCCCTTCACTTTATGCAATGAAAACAGAACACAGAAACACATCTCAAGCTTATCCCCTCCTTCCTCTTTTACTTCCTCTCCCAAGAAAGGCTTCCACCTCTGCTACTCCCAATTTCCCTTTTCTCCCAATCCTCCAGCTCCCCATCAGTCCATGCAAACAAATTGTCTGGAATGGTATCATGCAAAAACCAGATGAGATCATCAAGGCTTCCCCTATCTGTGCACCTGGAGGGCTTCCAAGAAAAGCAAGTCTTGTGAGGGGATGGATTCTTACTTCTCTTTTCCACAGATGCTTTTGTGGGTCACTCTACCACACAAACATCTGCATCTGTTATCTGACCACAGGGATAGAAGGATAAAAATCACCATTCTGAATGTCCACAAGGAACACTGTCTCTGACAGAACAATGATCATGTATTACAGCCACTGAAACTACAGAACATCAAATCACCCCTACACAAACTAAAACCAGACTTTTGTCCCTCTTCATCTACCATCCTTTATGCAATCTTCTCCCAAAATGTGTCCACATAATGTGGTCAACAGTTAGGCTGATCACCAGATGCTGCAGAACCTCTTCAGTTATGTTGGAACCTGCATAAATGTTGTAATATTCAGGAAGTATGAGTTTTAAGACCAGAAATCATAAGGCATTACGAAACCCTTTAGTCTCTGGAGTGTGTGGTGTCTTGCTCCTTCCGTGATCATCCCTAAAGAAAACTTAGGAATCACCGCTCTAGAGTCAGAGGACAAAGGCAGACCAAAAAAAGGACTGAATGTCCTAAGGAATTGCTTGAATTTCTCATGATGTCATGTTTTGAGGTGGTGCTGTAGGACAACTCGTGGAACAGGGTTACAGACTGGTACTACTGACAGAGATAAAGGCAGCACCTGCACTCTAGGATTAAGGCCCAGGAAAAAGAAAGGGTAAGACACCCACGAGATTTTGTCCACATGCAGAGATGATACAAAATGAAAAGCAAGAACCAAATGCATCCAGATCTTCACACTGTCGTTTGTGTGAAGAGTCAAAGTTCCTTATCACTTCCATGCTGCAAAGGTGTGGTTGTTAATGACAGCCACAGCAGTCATCACATAGTTCATGCAGGCTATCTTTTGGGAGCATGAAAGATCTGATCCTCTGCAGGCTTCGGACACCTCCCTCCAAACCTGCTCATCTAAGGTGACTCCAGTCGTGAGTGACAGGAGGTTATCAGGTGTTTGGCTGCTGAGGGCTGTTACCATATTTTTACAAGAGGAAATGTTGCATTCCATACGTAAGAGGACTACACTTACAAGAAACAATGCAGGAAAGTGATCTAATTTCTATTCTGCTTCCTTCCTTCTGCAGTGTGCTGCATTGAGATGTTTGTTCCAATACAGAGATACCAGTTCAAGGCCAAAATTGTATTTACTGTGATGCTACAAAACAAGCCTGCAGCTAAACTGTAATTCACACACCTCAAGCTGTTGTACTGCACTCACGTTCTTACAAGCAATTTAGGGTAGTGGGATTAAAATCTCTCTTTTCAAGGTTATTGAGCCTTTCTTATCCATGAATGGATATCTGCACCATAGCTTTAAAACTCCTGGGAACTAAAACCACTTCCTGAAGACGCAAAGAGTGCATCAAGCAGGAAGCATCAATTCTAAAGAGATTTTGTTGCAGTCTTGAACCTTAGTAGTGAAAATTGTAAGACAACAGCCACTGTGCTGCGTTTAGGGAGACAGCACAACACCTTCACAAAGCACTGCACCCACACGGGGATACTACCTGGCTACCACTGCTTAATAAAGAAACCCAGCCAGTAATTGAAGAAGTCCGAGGCAGCCTTTTAAGAGGAAACTTTCAAGGATTCTCTTATCTGTTTATTACTGGGACTGACAATACAAGTATGGAATAAATTATAAATGGCCACGTGGAACTGCTTCCCGTCTGCGAGCAAAAAGCTGCCAAGAGACTCTACACTGCTAACAGGGCAAAGCTGCACTGGGTGGGCTGCTGAGGGGGGGAGCTTTGAGCACCAGCAGCTTCGCAAGCTGACCGCTCAGTGCCAACTGCTCGGTGCTGAAGTTCTCGGGATAGGTTAGCCAGATGGCTCAGGAAAGGACAGTTCCAGTTGTGTAGCTGTAGAAATAACACCCAGAGTTCCATGCTGTTTGAGCATGGAATATAGAGAACCGTTAAAAAAACATCCTATGTTTTTGGTGAGATAACGGGACTCGTCACATTTATGCACGTTTGAGAGGTGGGGGAGTTAAAAAGATGAAGTTATGTTTGGTTTGTTTATGATGTCAGTTGGGTACTTTTCTGGCGAGGCAACATTGGCTCTGAAATGCAGAAGATTTCCCTAAGGCGGAGCTTCTGCTTTTTGCTTGCATTTGGGCATTTAAGCATCTTCAGTGAAGATTTTCTTGAGCGTGAAAAATGAGGCTACATGTTTTCTTTTGTATATACTTTTTCAGAGCAGTTTTTCAGATGCCAGGAGCATAAATGTAAACAAAAGAAAACAGTCCCAACTTTGTGAACCTCCCAGCACTATATTTTGTACGCTGGTGCTTTTGTTTTCTTGCAGATTCAACATTGCTTAAATGGCAGTACCCTGGATTCACCCTGCCCCCAAACAAGTTGTACATATTAGTACATCTGTTTTCTCTGTAAAGTCTTTTTGCATTCTTTGCGGGGCACAGGAAGGATGTGGGCTCCTTTTCACATTCAAATGAGGCAAATTAGCCTTTGCCTGGTTCCTACAGTATAATGCTTATTTTACATTTAAGCGTGAGAAAAGGGGAGGAAATAAAACCCAACACGTTAGGTGGGTTACATACTTCATTTTGGTACAAGCCCCACGTAGCCTACTGTTGCAAACTGCTTTCCACAGGACATAACTTCAGGATGGGGTTCAAAAGTTTAATTAAGAAAAATACCTAAATATTTTGCATCATGAAATAGCAGCCACGGATACATTAAACATGAGAAAAGGCTGAAAATGCCAACCTGAATCAGCAGGGATCAAGCAATCCAGGAAACCCTGAAGTGCAGTGATGGTAAATTCCTGACAGAGGTGACTGATCCAGCAATGGGAAATGCTGTGCTGGACCTTCTGCTTACAAACAAGAGTTGGGACACTCACAGGTCAGGAGTAGCATGGGCTGCACTGCCCAGGAGATGGCAGGCAGTCTTGTTTTCCAAAAAGCCAGATCACTCCCCACACAAAGAGCAGACTTCGTCTTCTTTGGGGATCTGCTTAGAAGAACCCTGTGGGATACAGTCTTGAAGAAAAAAAGGGGTCCAGGGCAGCTGGCTGATTTTCAAGGATCACATTCTGGGAGCTCCACAGTCATTCATCTCAATAGACAGGGTCAAGCACAGACAGCAGGAGGCCCATGTGCATGAACATGGAGCTTCTGACTGAACTCCAACATGAAATGGAAATGCACAAGAGATGGAAGCAGGGTCAGATAGGGTTAGGAAAGCCAAAGTCCTCCTGGAGTTGTATCCAGCAAAAGCTGACAAAAACAGCAAGAAGGGCTTCCACAGGTATATCAGCAGCAAAAAGGGCCTGCTGCTGAATGGGGTGTACGAGTGGTGCACCCCAGAAGTTGATACTGGGGCCAATGCTGTTTAACCTCTTCATTAGTGATCTACACCATAGTAGAGAGTGCATCCTCAGAAGGTTTGGGAAGAGTGGCTGATATCCCAGATGGTTGTGCTGCCATTCACAGGTACCTTGACAGGCTGTTGAAATGAGCCAACAGGAACCTTATGAAGTTCACCAAAGGGAAATGCCAAGTCCTGCTGCACTTGGGTGAGGAATAACCCCATGCTGGGGCTACCTGCTGAGGTTTGACCAGCCAGAAAGCAGCTCTGCAGGAGAAAAATCGGGGTGTTCCAGTGGACACCAAGTTGAACATGAGCCAGCAATGCTCCCTTATGGCAAAGGCAGCCATCACTGCCCTGGTCTGCGTCAGAAGAGCATTTTCAGCAGGTTGAGGAAGGTGATCCTTCCCCTTTACTCAGCACTGGTTAAGACACGGCTGGAGTGCTGGGTTCAGGTTGGGGATCCCTGAAAATGTGAGGCTCCCCAGTACAGAAGAAATATGGATGTATTCAAGTGGATCCAGAAAAGGGCCACAAAGATGGCTGAGTGTTGGAGCATGCCTCCCATGAAGAAAGGCTGAGAGAGCTAGAACTCTTCAGACTGGAGAGGAGAGGGCTCAGGAGGATCTTTTTCATGTGCACAGATATCTCAAGGAAGCTAGCTAAGGAGACGAGGCAAAGTGTCTTGGTGGCGCCCAGTGACAGATAAAGGGAACAAATCAAAATACAGGAAATGCTGTTTAAACAGAAGAAAAAAACCACCCTTTTTTACTGTGAGGGTGTTGAACACTAGCACAGGTTCCCAGAGAGCCTGTGGACTTTTGTTGCTGGAGATAACTCAAACCCCAGCTGGACGTGACTCCGAGACACCAACTTTAAGTTGACCCTACTTTGAGCAAAGAGTTGGAGCAGGTGATCTCCAGAGGCCCTTTCTAACCCCAGCAGTTTGTAATTCTGCCAGGTCACCTGCAGATCTGCTGCATTTATTAAAATCCTCCTCTTGCTTGTTTTAGAAACTAGAGACAAATGCAACAATGCAATAAGGTAACAAAGGCACCGTACATGTTTTGCAGGAAACGGTGTGGTTCGAATTCCTGCTATTTTTGGAACCTGTGCTTTAATCCTAGTGGTAACGTTAAGAGATGGGATGCAAGAAAAACTGAACTGCTTGGTAAACTGTGGTTTACCACAGGCAGTTCACACTAGGTGGAAATTCTGCACACTCTCTTTAGGCTGCAGCAAATTTCTGTACACTTTATGCACAAAGTAACGTGCTCCATATACAGGGAACTGGTATGAAATCGTTGGGTGCAGTAAATTTACACTTGGCTTTACTGGTGGCAACTTCCCAGGGCAAACAAGCCCTTCTTTCTGCTGACAGGTTTGACCGAGAGACAAGTTTTGACACACCTCCTAATGCAGGGAAGTGCTTTGTTCAGCTCACTTGCGTCCTCATCCATGGTTCTGGGATGCACCGGTCCTGCAGCAAGCAATGGGCTGGGTCCTTGGTCTGGGGACCTGCAAGACCCACGTCTGAAGTTCCTGTTCTGCTCACAAGCTACCTCTCGAAATAAGTTACTTGTTTTTTCTTGGTTCCCCCTGCCTTGTTTTGGCCTGAGTCATCATACAGTGACCTCTTTTCTCAGCCTGTGTGAGCGCAGCCCTGCCACGGCCTCCCACCCACCCCAATGGGAGTCCTGAGGCCTGCTCTGGCTGCAACAAGGAGGCCACAGAGGAGCAGCAAGAGTTCCTCTTGCTCAGAGCTGACACTGGTTTTCCAGACACCTGGTTGCCCAGAACTCACAAGCACCTAGTGTTCTCACTTCTCTCCCATCCAAAGCCAAAGGCATCCAAATTGATCACTCTTGCAGCAGACAACAGAACGGTGATGCTATTACGTGTCTTGGCCTGAACTCCCCTTCTCCTTCTAGCTCTCTCCTTAAAAGAGCAGCAGAAAGATACAGCTCAGAGACCTAAAGTAAAGATAATCCATCATGGATTTAGATCTGGACTCCCCCACAACAAGAAGCTCACTCAGCATCAGGCTCTGGCCATCCTCAAGCAGCAGGAGCAACAAGCTCGATCCGACCCCGATGCCTTAAACACTGGGTTACTTTCAGAGGGGGATGTGGAGGGGCCTGAATAATTAAGAGTTCTCAAACAACGTGACTAAAAAGATGTTTTAAGAGTCCTAGGAACAGCCAGTTTCTCTCTTCCTGAGGCATCCACAGCACTTTTAATCCATAATTTCCATTGTAGCCTGATAAAATAATGAGATTTATTAGTCTAATCACATGTCCTTTCTGAAGAGGCTGGGAGAGTGCAGGAGAGGGAAGAGAGAAAATTAGTTATCAGTCACCACTTGCCAAGAGTAGATGAAGCACTCAAGAGCTATACAGCGATGTATGAATGACTCAAGGGAGTTTCATTTATTCCTTTTCTGCTAGCTTATACTTTTTTCCTCCTGTCCTGCAGCCCTTGTTGCCCTGCTGTTCTTGATCACAACCTGCCTGCAGTGGACAAGGCGGAGGGTGGAAAACAGTTCCGGATTTTTCCCCTTCCATCATGAGATTTTGTTTGTACTCCCTTTCCCAGAGCTCAAAGCACGCCTGATTTCTGGGAGTGGAACAGAGAAAAAGAAGAGAGCTAATCCTTAACAATGTGATAAAAATCGCTCTCTCACACAGATAACTGGAGAAGGACTTCAAAAGAGCTGTCGTGCCAAGCACCTGACAGCAACACCCGAAATTGCAGCCAACCCACACCTTCCTGCTCACAGACACAACTTGCTCATTTTCTCCCCAGCCCTCCCTCTTCTCTAGTAATTCTACCTGGTACAAAGCTGTAAGTTACCCCCAGCACACCCTCACACCAAAATGTGCTGTGCTTTGAGAGGCCACTGTTTCCCAAATGGAACCACAGCCAGTGCTGCGTTACGGTGGCAGTCACCTCATCTCTCTCTCTTTGTTGATTTTTAAACATAGTCAGTAAAAGCACGTTAAGCAGTCAGGAGAGGAGGGATAGGAGAACAGGACACGTGTGGATTTGATGGCTTTGGTGCAACTGAAGGCACTGAGGAGCGGGCAGGTGAAGCGAGCAGCTGGGAAGGGAGGGGATGAGGGGGCAGCAGAGATGCAGAGAGGGCCAGCAGCTTGTGCTCCTAACAGCAGAGAGCCAGCTGGCACCTACATGTTGCTGGCTGCGGGTGGGCTGTGAATATAGCAGAGAAGATGAGCCTTTAGGGGAGGAGCTGCCTGATAAATCATTAATGAATGAAAATATGAAGTAATCTGTCTGCCTAGGAGGCAGAGTCATCTAATGATGAGGATGACGGGCTAGGAAGCTGGAAATGAGGAGCCTATCTCACCCACAAGATCACTAGCACATGAGCTCTGCACAAGAAGATACCCCCACCTCCTTACACTGAAGAACTGCCTTAAAATCCACACAGAAACCTCAGGATCTAGGTGAAAACACAGTAATGAAATTTACAGCACCCCTTGCAAAAACTTCTCTTCTGTTGCAGGCAGCGCACAAAGAACCAACATCCCTTCTCAGGGCCAGCTTTCAGTAAAATAGATTTTCTTCCTTTTCAAAGCCATGACAAAATCTAGTACAACATTTCCCCAGCACCCGTGGCATTTAATTTGAAATTGATTAATTACATACACAGTACTAATTACCCATGAGTATTTCTTTATCAATTCAACTATTGGTCGGAAATGTCAGGCCATGTCTGCGTGTGGACAGGGACACTCTTGCTTTCTCCGTGCTCTCCAAGATGAAGAGGGAAAAGCTCCAGGGGTGATGCTGAGAGGTGTGTTTGTGTTTCTGGGGATAGCCACAGGGGCACCAGACACAGGCAGCCAGAAAGCGATGAGGTTGGCAGGGGCAGGAGGTTAGCGTGGTTGCTTTGGCACAAAGACCTAGCAGGATGTGTCATGCAGCACAAAATCAATATGGACCCTTCAGGAAAAAGTAGCTGTTGTGGTTTTTTGTACAGTTCTCAGGCTTATTTGGAAAGATCCTCACAAAGGTGGTTCCAGATTTGTGTGAAAATTTTAGGTTTCCTCTCTTTCCTCTATTTTCAGGGATTAAAAATCTTTGCAAATAAACACCGAAGAAAGACAGGGCACAAATCAGTGTGAATCCATCTAAAGTTGGTGCATTTGTGGGTTAAGAGATACAAGTGCTTTATCAATCAGTATACTTTAAATCATCATTTTCCAGAGTGAATGATGCATAGATTGCAGAAACCATAAATAGAAGACACATATGGCCATGGCAGAGCCAGTGTATCTAGAAATCTATCCACACACCCGAGCAGATCTTTGGAGTTTAACTGCACGCCTATCTGCAGCTCTGAAACCCAGCTTAAGTACCCTGCCAAACACCCCTGAGCCACCACAGGTTATCACCATTTACCAAAGCACCAGCTCAGCCAAATGTACAAGGAAATTGCTAAGAAGCAGCTAAAACTACCTTAGACCTACAAAGACCAACAAAGAAGCAGGAACCTCAAGAAGGTTCAAGAAGCTTCCTGAGGCTGTTGCTGTAAATAGCAGCTGTGGTGATTTGAGGATGAGCTCCCTGGAGAGGCTCTCGGTCACAGTCAAACAGTTTTCCACTCAGAACAAACAGAATGCAGGTGAGATGGCTTAGAACACACAAAGTATGATTTCTCACATGCATAAGCCTTCTGCTGGTTATTGAATGCATTTACATAATAAGTGGGCTTTGTAAATTATCTGCTGATGATGTCACGCAGATTTAAATAATCTCCAGCACCAGCCTCTGTTATTTGCAAGCCGTATCTGACACTTTGCAAAAGATTTAACTGGGCTCCATTGAAGAATCCTATTTTTCAAGCTTTTGTCTAATCATAAGATGAACAGCATGTATAAATTTTAATGAATGGATTGGGATGACTTCAGATGTTTCCAGAGCCTTGCAGGAAACAGCACACCAGAAAGAATTACTTTTGTAGATTACAGAAAGTTTAATTGGAGACTGCTGGCCACGTTAAGCTACAGTCAAGCTTTTTAATGCAGCAAATGTCCAGCACTACCTGCCACATAACCACAAAAGCACCTTTGGTGAGTCACTCACTAGTTTATGTCTTGCCAAACTATCCAAGACCAGATTTCTGCCAGCACTGTTCCCGACAGCTGCTCTGAGATGCTGAATGCACTGCGATGCTTTCGACTTGTGTACCACCTGCTATTTTGCTCATGTGCTCTGGGTTTAACAAAAAAAAAAAAGGCCAGGAAAAAAATAAAGCTCCCTTCACACTCCCCCGCTCCACTGACACAGATGAGCCTAGGACAGATGACCTGGATTCAAACTGGTTAAATACAAGACAGGACAAGTCTTGAGCAGACAAAGCAACCTCCAAGGGGATTTCTCTCAGACTTTCACAGTTTTCTGGTGCTTCAACTAACCCTGGCTTGCAGAGCGTATTAAATTTGCTGCTCTCCCTGTCTAGTATCATTAGAGAACTGTCTGTCAAAGAACAAATTTCTACTAGAGCTTGTTCTGAGCGCCGGGCCTTAACTACAACAAGAGCTGGTTATGAACCTGAAGAAACTATACAGCTAATTACCATCTGTGCCTAGGGTATCTTAATCCTCCACCATGGAATGGAAAAGATTCTTTTAGATATATAATTTCCCCTCCCCTGTTTTCTTGTTTTAAATAAGGGAAGTTCTTGTCTGGATGACAAGTAGAAGCATCTCCAACCCAGAAGAGCCTAGAGCTACACCTTAAAGCTCCTGGAATTTATCCCAGATGTAAGAGATCCAAAGGAAAAAGATAGCAAGACACTGAATTGATTCGTAGGTAGCTTCAAAATGAGCAAAAATATTCTGGGAAAAAAATACCATGAGAATTGCTGGTCACAGTGTAAGTGAAGCAGCAGCAATAATTCGACACAAATTCTCTGCACAGCAGCACTCTCACAGCTGCTGCTGAAGCTGTATGGTGGCCTGGAGTAGTAGTGGGCTCACAAGACTGAGGAAAAGTTTTCTTAGAGAAAAATAGGTGGTTAGAAGTCACTGCTTAGGGATTTTTCATTTCCTTAATCAGAAGTACAACTAGGAAGACATTTAATACAGCGATAGAAACTTCTGAGGTAAAACAACAGAATTATTTAATCCAGCAATTACAAACCCCCTGCAATACATGTGACTTTTGATGGTGTCTCAAATATGTGCCTCAAAGGAAAAACATAATTTCCTTTTTATTTCTAGAAACTTCAAGGTCCTGTAAAAGTGGTTTTGCAACATCAGAAAACAGATTTGCATTTCCCACAAAACTTAAAGCTCTGGTCTGACATACAGTCACCCAAACAACACATACATAAAGCATGGGGAAAAGCAGATGCAAGTTTTGGGATCTAAACTGCATGGGAAAAGCAAAGTAACAAAGCTGATTTGAATGTGATGTCTCCCCAAAGCCCTGGGGTGTGTGTGTGGGGAGCAGTCCGAGTCCCTCGGTGTCTCTGCCTGGGAACAGATCCCTTCCCAGAGCTCTGCCCAATATCTACCTGCTGAAATGCCTTCAAGGTGGGCTGCTTTCTGTATGCTGTGCAACACACAGTCTTTTTGCACACTGCTGCAAGAGATGTTAGACAAAGGGTGCTCATCTTTTATTGAGTGTAATCCACGTGGAACTGCTCAGAGCGAGGCAGCGGCCACGGTCGCGTGCAAGAAGCACCATCCTTAATAACAGCAGCATATTCCACAAGTGAGAGCAGACAAGTTGCTGCAAATAACTGTTTCTGGATAACATCTACACTACACGCAGAGGATGATACACATGTGGAAGGCACATGGTGCACTAACACAAAAATGATGAATACTTTAGTACCAACATGCAAGAATTGTGTTTGACGCTCTCAGTGCAGCTTGCATCTTCACCAGACTCTCAGCTCCTCGGGGTGAGCAAAAGGCTATGCAAGCAGATGCTTAATTTAACACAAGCTTTCCTTCTGCTTTGCCAGCCTGGAATAGTTCTCTCTCTCATCTGAAACACCAGGTTTATAGAGCAGTCCGATCCAAAAAAGAAAATGAAGATACATTCTGTCATTTATAACTGTGCGTGCTAATCCCCCCCAGCAGCTAATGACACAGAGGGAAGCTGGTGGTTAGACTCAAACTAAGCCTTCCTGTGTAATTACACTCACTTAGAGGGCAAAACTCAAGAGCAAAGCATCTCAGAAAGCAAATGGAAGATCTCAGCCTCCTGCAAAGACACTTAGACACCAAAATGGTCATAAAGGTTCTTAAAAATACAACTGTGAACATTGCATGGTCTTCCCAGGCAAAAAATACTCCACTTCACTCAGAGGGAAATTCATTTCTCTGGGGTTTGACGCATTTGGCACAATCACCATGGTAGAAAACAATGAGAAGTCTACAGCATCTATCAGCTTTCCATCTTTATGCTTTCTATAATGTCTACAGATGTATTTGGAGATATCCTGCTCTAAAGACAGCAGAAACTCGTGGAATGGATCTTCCCTCAGCCTCTGTCTTACAAGAATAAAGACATGGAGTGGCCTAAGTATTTCTCATCAAAGGAGGTAAATGGAAATAAATGGGGGAAAGAGAGGATTAATGTTTGTTAGTAAACAGCACACAAAGAGAGACTAATACCCTACTATTTCAGAATTAGCAGAGGGACAAAACCTCCTAATGCCACTCACAACCAACAAACCATAGCTTTTGCTAAGCAGCAGAGGACAAGAAATGACCCAAAATCCTGGTTCCAAAGTGTGCAGTTGAGGTTTCTTTTCACAGAGTTTTCTTTCTAATGAGCATCTTAACTGGATGAAGGGAAGGTTTTTTAACAAAGAACCAAAGTAGTTAACATTTCTGAGATCCGTGCATATTTCTACCCAGTAATTTCACAAAGCACCTAAAGTCTCAAGCCATTTCTGTTTTATCTTTCTGCCTGCAAAGCCACGTGATTCCATTATCATTTCTGCACAAAATAAAATACAAGGTAATAAATGCAGCTTGATTAAAAAAAAAAAAAAAAAGCAAAACTTAGGTCAGTGTATCAATATGGTCTGAAAGGTTGTTACAGGATTCAATATCACCCTGTCAGACTAGAGAGGCAAAATTCCCAGCACAGTATTCAAAACCCAAGCAGTCTGGGGTAAGTAGATGTTCTATTTCTCATCCTTGACACAGGCAAGGATGCACACCATCTTCAAGGCTTCTCAAGCTTTTGCCAGAGGGAAAATTTCAAAGCAGACTTCTCTCTGTCTCATAATACGAAATGGGCTGGGCATGAGTGACATTTGCACAATCTTTGAGTATTTTCTCTTCCCTAGAAACAATAGGAGCAATCTGACTTGCTATATTAGATATATTCCTATAGGTGGGTGGAGAACAGGTGTAGAGGGCAAAATGGTATTAGAAGGCTGTGTAAAACTGTTAGCACTGGGGTTTTCATGGTTCTACCTTCAGCCTGAACAGAAACCCCTCACGAATTTAAACTCACAGAGCATTTTCTAAAATCACCATCAGTGATTTCCTTGATAACTTGTTTTGGGAAGAGCTGACTCCCCCAGACCAGTGGAGGCTGCATGGGACCCCCAGTAGCCCATAAATGCTGTTCACCATTGCTAGCAGGGCAATGCAGAGCTCTCCCCGATGGAGCTTTTCACCTCAGCTGATGAAGAGTGACAGATCAAGCAGAAATCTCTCCCACCACTGAAAACTGGCCTTCAAGGTCCACTCATCTTTCATTTTTATTTTGAAATGGGCATTGTAAGACAGCAACGTGGGCATTATCAGAAGATGCACTAATACATGATCTTCACACTGGTTTCTGTTCTTGGTTTTTCCTGTATTATGTCCCAGGCTTTCATTTATCTTTGAGCTTAGCAAACTAATTAATATAAATAACTCAGTGTCCAAAACCAGGGCTTTGTTAATCTGCAGTGAGATCTCTCCTCTTCTTCACACTGCTTTATATGCAGTTTCATTATGTTCATGCCAGATGAGCATTTAAGCAAAAAGGAGGAGTAATGAGAGATGCAGAACTAGAGCTTATGCTTATGCTACGAGGTGGGAACAGACACATGTGCCTAGAGATCCCTATCAGACTCTTACTGAAGAGATAACTTGCCCATATACAAATATTTAGTGCCCAACATAAAGTTTCACAAAAAGCCCAGAGAAATCTCCTCTCTTCTTCCATGTTATTTAAATCACAGCAGCATCCTGTATCACACACACACACATTCCATCCTCCATTTACTTCCAACAACCTCTGCTGTGCTTGGCTGATAAAATAATCTTCCAAATGACCGTAGCTCTAAAAATGTATGAAATCCATGAAGTATTGATGAGGCAGAATTAATGTCAAGAGAATTACATTAACCGCCTTGCTCCCCCTGTATTTCATAAAAGAAACTCTAGAAGTAAAGCGGTGCTCTGGCTGTGCTACAAAACACAGTCAGCAAAATCTACATCCAGCCACACACCTTAAACTCTACCTAGAGATGTATTTATCAACAACATGCACTCCTTCAGTACGAGGCTTATCCACAGAAATGGCCCTGTCTGATGCCCAGAAACCACGCTCAGTGTTCTTTCTAATCTCATATACAATTTGTGTCCGACACACAGCCCACCGTGCAAACCAGGCACTGGGGAAGAGCCCTGCCCCTCTCTGGGCCCTTCCTCTCGTTCCCTGTGCTGGGAAGCTCATTAGCTGTGGGTTGAGAGCATTACCTACTAAGACCCTGTTGCTGCCTGATTATAAACTTGGCATAAACAGTCCCAAGTTTGGCAATATTCTCCATGCTGGATGTTTGCCGGGAGATTCTTTTCTGTCTCCTTGCTTTGTTGCTGTTTTGGATTTTTGCCGTGACTTCAGCCAGATTTTTTCAAGCTAATTCTGAAACAAGGCATGGGAACCTGGAGTGATTTGTTCATGGTAAAAGCTTCAGGTCAGCCCTTGAACAGCTCAAGAGGTTTTGTGATTTGGACCATAAATGTACAAGGTACCGAGGCAAAATCTTTGTAGTTTGATCTGTGCAGAAAACTTCCAAACATGACTAAATTACTAATTTCTGAAAAAAAAACAAACAAACTAATTTCCATTTGCATGAGCTCACTAAGGAGGTGAAGCTTCCTAGCAACTAAATTCCTTAGAGATCCCACCTACAATGCTCCAGGGTCCCGCTACCAGCTGGATGGGACCTGCCTGCGCTGAGCTGCACTTAACACTTTACTATTGAATGATCAGAGCTGGATGCAACGTGGTTCCACATCTCAAGCTGACCTCCTAACAGGTTGGATGGTAGTGGCCCCGTAGTGTATCACATATATGGTTTTATTCAGTTCCCTAGAGGGAAGGAAGGGGAACAGAAGGTATGGGAACATTCCAGTGTGATGGAGCAGGAGTTTTTATATCAACTGCAGTGACAAAAATCACAGGATCACAGAATGGTTTGGGTTGGAAGGGACTCTTAACTCATCTAAGTTCAACCCCTCTGAAGGGAGCTGGGACATCTTCAACTAGAGCAGGGTGCTCAGAGCCTCGTCCAACCTGACCTGAATGTTTCCAGGGATGGAGCTTCTACTACTTCTCTGGGCAGCCTGTGTCAGGGATTCACCATCGTCATTGTAAAAAACGTCTTCCTCATATCTAGTCTAAATCTCCCCTCTTTTAGTTTACAACCATTATCCCTTGTCCTGTTGCAACAGGCCCTACTAAAAAGACTGTCCCCATGTTTCTTATAGGCTCTCTTTAAGTACTGGAAGGCCACAATAAGGTCTTCCAAGAGCCTCCTTTTCTCCAGGCTGAACTACAACTATCAGCCTGTCCTCGTAGGAGAGGTGCTCCAGCCCTCCGATCATTTTCATGGCGCTCCTCTAGACCTGCTCCAACAGGTCCATGTCTTTTTCGTGCTGAGTGCTCCAGAGCTGGACACAGTGTTCCAGGTGGGGTCTCACCAGAGTGGCGTTAGAGGGGTACAGTCACCTCCCCTGACCTGTTGGCCACACTTCTGCTGCAGCAGCCCAGGAAATGGTTGGCCTTCTGAGCTGTGAATGCACGTTGCTGGGTTGTGTCCACCTTTTCATTCACCAGCACTCCCAAGTCCTTCTCTGTAGGGCTACTCTTAATCTCATCATCACCCAGACTTTGATACCAAGGATTGCCCTGACCTAGGTGCAGGACCTTGCACTTGGCCTTGTTGAAAGTTCACATGAGCACAATTCTCCAGCTTGCCCAGGTCCCTCTGCTGTGTCAACTGCACCACTCAGCCTGGTATCATCTGCAAACTTGCTGATGATCCTACTGATGTCCCACCTGATCCTACTGTCTTTGTCACTGATGAAGATACTGAACAGCACTGGTATCAGTATGGACCCCTGAGGGACACCACTTGTCACTGATCTCCATCTGGACATCAAGCCACTGACTGAAACTCTTTGGATATGGCTGTCCAACCTATTCCTTACCCACCAAACAGTCCACCCATCAATCTGTAACTCTCCAATACAGATACAAGGATGTTGTGGGGGACCAAGTCAAAAGCTTTACAGAAGTCCAGATAGATGGCATCCATAGCTCTTCCCTTGTCCACTGATGTAGAAGTTTCATCATAGAGGACCACTAGGTTGGTCATGCAGGACTTGCCCTCTGTGAAGCCATGACAGCTGTCTTAAATCACCTCATGTCCTCCACGTGCCTTAGCAGATTCTGGGAGGATCTGCTGCATGATCTTCTCAGACACAGAGGTGAGGCTGACATCAGCAGTTCCCAGGGTCCTCCTTTCTACTCTTCTTGAAAATGGATGCAATATTGCCCTTTTTCCAGTCACCAGGGACTTCACCTGACTGACAGGGCTTTTCAAATGTCACAGATAGTGGCCTGGCAACCACATCAGCCAATTCCCTTAGGATTCTTGGATGCATCTCATCAGGTCCCCTAGACTTAAGTATGTTCAGGTTGCTCAGGTGGTCATGAACTTGATCTTCTCTTACAGTGGTAGGGACTTTTTCCCTCCAGTCCCTGTCTTATGGTCCATCAACTTGAGAGGTGTGAGAAGAGAGGTTGCCAGTGAAGACCAAGGCAAAAAAGTTGCTGACCACCTGAGACTTCTCCTCATCTGTTTTTACCAGCTTGCCAGCCTTGCCTCAGTCTCTAATTCTTACCCATAAGACCTGCTCATAGCTGTTCTTCAGGGACAGCTCCTCACACTCTATTCATTTCTTGACACAGAGGGCAACACCTTTGCCTGTCCTTCCTCACCTGTCTCTTCTGAACAGACTGTAGTCATCAATATTTGCCCTCTAGTCACGGGAATCATCCCACTGAGTTCAGTAATGGCAAGCAGGCTGCAGCTTTCTAGCAGCATGGTAGCTTCCAACTCCTCTTGTTTATTAAAGCAACACCTGAATTTTCAAATATAATGCTTTTCTTGGGAGGTCTCGTGACCTAGATTTAAAAAACCCAACAAATTTACCACTTGTAAAATTGTATTATGGATCTTCAAGCTGCTGTAGCAACACTGATCTGCTGCAAACATCTCTGCCATTGAGCCAGCTAAAAAAGGTGGGAGGTACAGCTGCGTGCAGTGCTCTGCTCCATCTTCTGTCTTAACTGTCCTTCCCTATTTCCTCACCAGACCCTATTTAACATTTACCACACCCGGTGGCACCAACGTGCACATCTTTTGCACAGGCTAAACCAGACTAAAATGGAAGGAATTACAAGCACAGCACAGCAAACCTTGGGTAACTCTGTGACGTTTTAAAATGCTCAAGCATTTCCACACACTTTCCTTCCTAAGGATGAATGAAAATCTTCAGCCCATAAGAAAAGATAATGAAGACATGCAACAGAAGCACATTATGAGGTGGATCAGCACCTAAATTAATGACTCCAGCAAACTAAAAGCTACTAGAATAGGACCAAAATGCAGCAGGTCAGACTTAATTACAGAGAACTGCTAATGATTCTGGCAAAGCCTCTTGAGGGCATGGCAGAAGACAGGTAATAAAGCAAAAGTTACCGTGGGTTATTTTTGCAGTGAGAGTGCATAATCAGATAGATATCTTACAGAGAACACATCGGTGCTCTACAGTGCTTTGTCAGAAACTTGGCAAGTGTGAAGAATCACCAAGAGAAATTCAGTAGTATTTTTGGATTAAGGATGTAAATAATTGTATTGGACAAATTGGATGCTGAGGAATGCAAAGGGCGTCACAATATTTCTAAAGGCAAAGAAATTTAATATGCATAAATATACTGAAAATTGGGTTTTATATAATTTCTTAAAAATCAAAGCAGATACTACCTGCTAATTCTTTTTTTAAAACAAAGAAGAAAAATCTGACTGTTCTTAACGAGAAAAAAAAACAAAATAAAACACAAGCTGAGTGTCTTACCAGAAGATAGCCAAATTTTCCATGATAATCCCAGCAACTAGAAACAGCCAAAACCACTGCTGAAGATGTGTATTTGCTCCTTGTCTACAGGGAAGTGTTCAGATAGAAGCACAGTACCTCAGATTTCAGCTGAAATGTGAAAATCCCTGAACCTGGGGAGATATCCCTGCCTAAAATGCGAGTGAAAAGAGGCGCGGACGTCCAGGCCTGTGTGTGAAGTGTTCCCAGCTTGCCTGGGAGGAGGAAATCGATAGGGAAAGGACGAGCACACAGAGGTAGGAAGATGCAGGTCAGGTTTACGATGCAGCAGCCCTTCTACTCACTCCACAGCTTAACTGTCCCCTGGTTTCGATGGCTGTAACCAGCTACGGGTCTGTACAGGCAAGAACAGAACAATGTACAGTGGAAGTCATGCTTGTAAATATAAACAACTCTTAGGAAGGGCAGGAGCTTCAAGGGGAGTCTGGACTGGTAAGGAGCAGTCTAATTAGGGAAAATAACCCAGCACAGATTACTCCAAGGTTTTCTGGCCTACATCAGCCGTGCTTCTTGGGACTCCTGGAAGTAATTTAAGTATTTGACATGGAGGGGTGGCCATTCCACGACCGCCTGCCGACCACTCTGCAAGACAGGTCAAACCTCTAGTCCCATGTAAATATCCACTCTGACATCCACAATGCTGCTTTACAGGAATCTCATCAAAAGAGATCTCTTCTTACACTGCTCAGAAAGACACCATCAGCTTAGCTGTGGGAGTTTTAAACTCAGCCAAGATTTCCCTCCCAGAATTCAAGTGTACTTCCCTAATCATCTCCTAAGACTACTATGAATTTTGGATCTGGAGGCTGCATGACCTTTTCTAGGACTTTGATACAAGATGAATAAATAACTGCTCAACCTCTGAGCTCAGCTGCTGTGTCAAGATAAATTCAAAATATTCTTTTGATGTCCAGCCCTTCTTGGATTCAGGGGGTTAGGGACAGAGACTGGGCAAAACTGTCTCCTTATCTTATATTCTTTGTAATTATTTTTAAACTCTCTGGGAATTTGGAGTGCCACAGGCAAACCTAAAGTGAGGTCATAGATATTTCAGAGGTCCTTACAGATGGGAAGGTTCCTGATTATTGTACCTCAAAGTAAGATTTTGTGAACATTTTGAAGTGGGAGGAGGGGAAGGAACAGCTGTGAAAACAAGCAGAATCTGTTTGTATATTATAATGGCTCTAGGAAAACAATAAATTCTAGGGCAAAATCTTAGAGCATGGAGTGGTACAAACCCAGCTCCAGACTGGTTTGAAGAAATTCCAGGATGTTTACAATCCATCACTGAGAAATGTCTTTCTTCATGGGCTTATATCTCTCTAAGCAAGTGAAGAGAACAAGCAGCTTTCAGGAACATCAGTTTGTTTTCTAACCTCCCAAGTTTTGAGATTCAATCAAGTCAAGCAGCCATGCTCTCCAAGTCTGAACATAAACTATGGGTTGAGAAACAATGCCCAAGTAGAACCTCTGTGAACCAGACTGTTTTTTTTTTCCCCCTCCAGTAAGATTTTGTGATACTCTCCAGGACTCCTCCCACAGGCAGAGAAGATGAAAAGTCCACACTGATCAACAGCGAGCAACAACAAGCAGCAACAGGAATCACTTTTTCACTCTGAGGATGGTCAGACATGGGAATGGGTGCCTAGAGAGACTGTAAAATTTCCAGCCAGTTGAATTTTGAAAATCGAGGCTCTAAGCAACCTGACCTTATGGACCTGTTTCAAGTAGGGGTTTAGAAAAGATGACATGTGGCACTTTCTTCCAACCATAATTACTCTGTGATTCTGAGAAACACGTTGCTTCTGTCTCTTGCCTTTTGTTGCTCTTGAACTATGCTCTTTTATTAAGGCCAGCCATGGAGACCAGGCTAGTTTCAGCTGATGCATCTTCGAAGGGAAATTAAACCACCACAACCTGACGATCACATCTGCTGATAATTTTTTCTTCCTTTGTGTTTCACAGCATCACTATTTCTGAACCATGACTCTACTCCTTGACCCATGAGCACCACAGCTTTATCACACTCCACATGAAGATCAGCCTATCTGTAAGGACACTGGAGAACTTTGAGGATCAAAGTATCATTAGTACCACCAAAAAGAAAACTAGATGTAGATCCTACTCTCTCCTTCAGTAACAGAAATCAGCACAAAATCTCATGGACTAACAACCTCATGCTCTGGTCTGTGGCTCATCTTTGGCCCTAGAACTAAATCCTAGTTAAATAACTTGTATTTCCCGGTACATGGATATAGGTGCAAGCTGACAACATGCACAACTATCAGAACAGCCAAAATGAAGACAGAAAATTGCTTAAAAGAATGAACTGCAGTACAGTTTACCCAGGTACCACTGTGAAGGACTTCTTGTGCATTTGGCCAACTTCTTTGTAAAATTCTGATCTTGGTATCTTTTCTTATCTCTAAGAATTTAGATTCTGCAGAGGGCTGAACTGTCTGCATTTAAACATCTGCTAGCTAAGCCAGATCTTTCTGTATGATGTAACAACATCTGGCATTTTTTTTAAATGGCAGAAAAGAACGAGTGTTCTCACAGAGCCAGTCTTTGATTTCCAGTCTTCTACCCTGCAGGCTATCCAGCTCTGAAGTCTTCTGCCAGTAGAGAACAAGCCAGTTTTCATCTGCAATCTGAACAGTCTGGCTGAAGAAAAAGTATCAGCCCAAGACCCCGACTGGCCGAGGGAAAGAAGGGTCACAATCTTCTGCTGGGATTTTTTTCCCCAAGGGTGATGGTGATGGATTAGCACTAGCCAAAACTGTTTATAGGAACACTCTACCAGAGGAAGAACAAGACGAGCCTACAAACTGCTCCAGATCTGCTTACTTTTTGCCAGCTGGAAGTAACTCTTCCAAGTCAGGATTACTACGCTCCAGTTGGGGCATGTCACTAATCACCTGCCAGATCTTCTCCTCTTCCTTATTCTCACAGCAGCACAGCTCAGCAGCACAGACCCAACACACACGACATGCTATATTCCCACAGTGCCCCTGCAACCAGAGTCTGCAGGCAGCTGGTGCCTCTGGATGTGCTGCATGCAGAACAGCCAGCGAGGCAGCAAAGCTTGTCACGTGGGATGGAAAGAAGGAATGGGAAGACTGATACAGCACACAGGAGCATTAACTACTTCCTTATCTCTCAGGCATAAGCAAATCATCCTAGCTCCATGTGGCAAGTGTAGCAGTCAGACTTTCTGGGAATGGATGGAGAGATTTCAGAGCAACCAGACACCCCCACTACTTTGGGAGATATGTGCTCTCTCTGTCTTACATTTGTTCTTCATTTTTTTACACCACTAACATGTTTCTTTTTTACCCTTGTTTTTAAACTAGGCTTCTGTGTTTCTTCTACTCTAGGCTTTCGATCAACCACTCTTCAGCAGAATAGAAGAGCTACAAACACAATAAAGCAGATGCCACTGGAGCAAATGAAACTATATTCCTTGCCCCGAGGCCTAGCATGCTGTTTTCTGTCAATGCTTCTCCTAGCACAACTCTCCATAGCAGAGGAAGGAAAATACATATAATCAACTATGTCTCTGTATTTCCCACCAGCATAAAAAAATTCAAACTGAAAACAGCTAAAACAATCTTTCTGAATTTCTCTTTTAAAACAAAAATTGATCAAGACAGCGCCACTTACCAGAATCTCCCCCCCAAAACAGAGCAAGTTTACATTCACCACATTTCCTCAAAAATGGCTTGGAAACATGCCCTGTAAAATAAGAGAGAAACAGAAAGAAAAAAATTAGTGACTGGAATAACACATTACACTTTTTTTTCACTCTGCTAGCATGTATCAACAAACTTCCAGCATTTTTCCTGGTTTAGGGAAGGAAGCAATTGGATTTGAACCTTCACAACTAATTATTAAATACCACTGGTGTTATGCAAAATATTAAACCAACTGCAGGACTCCCTCCAACTGCTCAGACAAATCCCTGTCCCTGACATAACAGCTATTCAGACTTCAGGGACATGAGGTCAACAACGTGAAATGCACATACAACCAGTGTGCCAATTATTTTAGAATGAGCCCTAAAAAGATTGGTCAACCCAGTACAAACAAACTGGTTTGGAAATGTGATGAATTTAAGGCTCTCAACAGCCTTCTTGTTTGAAGATGACACAAAGAAAAGGGTTTGTTTTAATTACTTTGCGTTCTGTAGAAGAACAAAGAGGGAGAAGTCGACACACTATCCAGTCTGACACACACTAGGGTCAGTTTGAAGAAGATGGGGAGCAGAAGTGACAAATGCCATCATTTTGCCAAGCCTGAGTAAATTTCAAATGACAGCTACTCATTTTTCCTTGAGGCGAAATCTTTGAACGAGAACAACCCATGGAGCACAGTCTAACAATGATGTTAAAATGTTTGGTTTGTAAACTAGAAGATGGAGGTGCTACAATTATGCTGGTGTTCAGGTTTGGGAGCGATAACTGTGGAGAAGGGCACACCTTTCAGTGCCCAGGTGCCCACACCAGTGATGCCAGACTGAATTTGAACCACTTTAAACTCCCGTTCCCCCCCTAAATACATGGCTGAATATTCTGTGAGGCATCTGGGAAATTATTGCTAGATGAGTAAGTTTACAGCTCTACAAAGCTGACTGGGAGCCCTGCATTATTGATCATGGAAAGCTGCCTCAGCTGCAGAAGCAGCAGATCTCTGCACCACCACTTCTCCTGAAGGATGCTGGAGGCATCCGCAGGAAGGGAAGAGGGAATGGCTTCTTAGGTCAAATTACTTTTACTTGTCATCATTATATGAAAAGTAGCTAAGGAAATAAAATTTCTATTAAGAAATAACCAAGTAAATCTTCCCTAAAACACAGCAACTGGATTACACTGCTCTAAATCCTGATCTCTGATCTCATAAGGCTGAGATTTCATTTTGGGTGAAGAGTTCAGTGTGGGGGGAGAAGAAAAAAAGAATAATTACAAATCACAAGAAGCTGTTGTGAAAGAATTTAGGAACAGATATTTTTACTACAAATCAATGCATCATCTTCTCTGCTTGCTTGCTTTGTTTAGTGGTTGAAAGAAAAACCCACCTGGGAATATCAAAGAATAAAGAAAAAAAACCTCAGGACTTCCTCCTCCCCCAACAGCTTTTGTAGATCTTGGTAGAATTTGTGAAAACACTGAAAAAAAAGATCAGACTTAACTGCTTTTCTCAGGTTCAGAGATGGTGGTTATTATTCCAGTGCCATCCATTTCCCTCCCTAGCTTCCAGGCATTTGGCCTGGAAAACAAAAATCAAGCCCAGAAACTCTACTTCTCTCTCTGAAGTAATTGGATAACCTCTGCATGCAGAAAAGTTAGGAGCTTAAGAGACGAGGCAGGTCCAAAACAATCCAATAGCACCTCAACTCCGGATTAGCTCATTATTTTCTTCTACACCAAGAGACCGATTTAATAACTCCCCCAGAGAAGTGACAAATAAGGGGAACTCTGTACTCTGTGCTGCCAGTCCCATGAATACTTGAAAGACAGGGGCTGGCACTGCTGCCAAAAGGGGCTAAGCCCGTCCTGGCAATGGTGCAGAGCTTCTGGACGCAGCCCCAGCAGCGCTTGCATCCTCCCTCCCCAGCACAAATGCCTCTGCAGCAACAGGACTGGAGAAGCAACTGGGATTAACATGAACTGGGTAAATTCTTTAGCTCAGTTTCCAAAGTAACTGTAACTCCCCCCCCCCCCCAAAAAAAAAACCAACCCCAAACTAAAACCACAAAACAACAACCAAACATTTTTTTTTTTGCCTAACTGGAGGTGAGGTCTGGATGTGGCTTGTGGAGAACACCAGATTATTCACTCTTGCTTTGTATTCAGTCTGGGGTCTGTAGAAAACTGGGGTTTAGCCTTTATGATTTCCATTCTAACTAACAATGTAGGAGAAATATTCCTTTTTCTGGAAGGATAATGTTGCTTATCTCCAAATTCTGACCAGCACTCTTCAGAAAAGCTTTGCTGACTTTGGAGAACACAGCCCAGGAAATGCATAGTAAATTAACGTAGGCTTCAAGGCACACCAATTTTGTCCTTTGCAATTAGTATAATAAATAGAAGAGGTGATAAAAGGTTTTTCTGACTAGAATTACTAATGGAAGACAGTTTGCCTTCCAAGTTTCTGTTCTTTGGATAAATGAAAACCTGGAGGTAGCCACCTGACTGTTGTATTACCTGACTGTAATAGGGGCACTTTCTCCAGGTAAGTCTATTTTCACAAGTATTTCTTTTAGGAGAGGGCATTTACCACAAGAGGGTTTGATTTGTTTGTGTTCTGAAGTGTTGGCCATAAATGTACAGAAGTAGATCCTAATATCCAGCAGGCTGGCACCAACTGGACAGCATATAGGAAAAGTTTATTTGTTCCCCCAGCCAAGGGAAGAGTGGGGAAGGAAGAGGAAAGGCTGCAGGTGAGAAAAGTGTTGAGAATTGAAATCTTTTCTGAAAAAAAATCACATTGAACTCCCCTTCTACTCACCATCTAAAATCAAACCAAGAACAAGGATGTTTTAGAGTACCATCAATTGAACAGTATTAAATTTAAGCAACCTCAGCTTCCTTTAAGTAGCTGCAACTTGCTGCACATTCCAGATCAAAACATTAACAAGAGGGTCACCCCAAACTGTGACACTGCCAATATGGAAGCTGGGTCCAAATGAAAGCTCTCCAAGCATCTCCTCCTAAATGGTAAGACACGGTCAAATGCTTTGCACACCAAAAGATATGAAAAGTTGCTCTGAAGCTCAAAAAGATGATTTGAAACTTTAAAACTAAAACACTCTTGGGCTTATTATAATTACCTGTCAGGAACACCCTTTCCCTGTAAGCAGCACCACCTTCATACTGGAATTCTTTTACCAAAAACCTGTATCCTCTTCCCAGTGTGGCTCATATACCAGCAACATTTTACTTTTTTTAAGGAAAAAAGTATTTTGTGAAACAGAACGTGGTGAGTAGCACAACCACATGTCATTCACATGTTCTATTTCATTACGTGGTCTGCTTTGTGAGACAACCTCTGTTTTTTCTCATCAGTTTCCAGACCTATTTTTTTCGGTTCATACTGGGATCAAAATCAAGTGTATTACCACTGGCAGAAGGGAAATCACCAACAACACACCTAGGAACTACCTCTTCTCAAGCCTGCACTCCCAAATCCATAAACACCCAGTAAGTTCAAGGATCTTTGGATCAAGTCTACCATGAACGATCACAGACGTGAAACTAACACCGCCTGGACTTTTCAATAAAGTACAAAATTACTCAGTGACAGTCTACCCACCATTTAAAACCAGTAAAAACATGACTGAAGGCATAAAACCAGTTACACGAAGGATTCTGGTCTGATCAGTGTTGCGGTTCATGTGAGTTTATCCAGCTGGAGAAGGTGGCTGACTGAAGCCATAAGTGGGCTGAAATCCTTTTCAAATGCTAGGAGATCCAAACACAGAAGAAAATCTACATAACAACAAACATCTGTCAGCTTTCTGTTAGGAGCTTCTGCCACTGTTTTGTCAATCCTCAAGCAGATGAAAGCGTCCCTGGTTCTTGGGCTGCTATTTTACTGGGAATAAGGTTTTTCAGGCTGAAGAACAGTTTATAAATGAACATGTCTGGGTCAGGGTGTAAATTCCTGTAAATGAGCTGGATCCAGCCTGTGCTTAACAACCTCCAAGGATGGGGCTTCCACCACCTCCCTGGNGCAACACCATTAGAAGACTCTACTAAAACTAAACACCACCATTCTGGTGGTTCAACCTCCCATGCAACAGTACCAAAACTTGACAAGGGGACAGTGGCTACAAAACAATCATCCTGTATTTTTTTCATATGAAAGTAACAGGATTTCTAAACCAATTACTTGAAAGCTTCATGCAGTTGCAGGATGTAAATAAGGATAACTTGGTCCCTCTCTTAAAGGAGTCCCAAAGGAGATTAGCAGTTTGAAAACAAAACTATTTGTCTGCACCATCAAGCTAGTGGCTGTCTAAAACCACATCTTTCAAACTGCTGCCCTTTCCATCTGGAGCAGGAGGAACTCATAAACAAAGTCACTGTGGCAGCAGCAACAGGTCCCAAGAAACAGAAACCAGAGGAGAAAAACATCAGGGAAATACAGAAGCTTTGCCTAAACTTTATCTACTTTTCTACAATGGAGCTATGAAGAGAAAAAAAACAACACTGCAAACTGTTAACGATCATAAACTGAACTGCTCCTTTTCTGTGCCACCTCAATCTCCTCCCACATCAGATCTATTGACTGATTTTCAACAGACACACTGCTGTCAGCTGATCCCCATGTCCTGTGGCTAACAGCCCTGCTGAAACATGCTGCTTGCTCTCCTCCTCCCTGCGATGCTTCACTCTCATGGGCAGTTCAAGCCCCTCGACAGTGTCAGCTGGGTACTGCTGATATTAGTCCTTTTCTCCTCTCGGAGTTTTCAAGCAGGAGAAACTAAGCCAAATGCTCCTTGCATTCACAGTTGCTTTTCTGTGCATCAACTTGCTTTGTAACACAGCAGAGCACTAAAAGCATAAAGGAACTGGGATCTGAGAGCATCAGAGCACCATCTAATGAAGCACTCCCACGTGGAAAGAAAGTGCCAATACCAGAAGAAGGTGCAGATGTGTACAGAGAGGTACCAGAGGCAGATGCAATGGATCAGAAGATGCCAAAAGCATTAGGAAAGACTCGTTGAGACAGCCAGTGGTCATGGTGAGCAAGCAGAGCACGACACTGCGAGGGTACCAGTGGCAGACCGGAAAATACAACAGCATCCCACGGCCTATTCCTAAATACTGTGTTTTGAAATCATTCTCAGAATCCTACAATTTGTAGCATCCCTTGTCACCCACGCTGCCTGGGAGAGCCAAAAGCCAGCGTGTTTACTGCACACCTCAGCCATCCTGCCAGAACGACGTCAGAACCACTCAGCCCTGGGTCAGGCGGCCGTCGGCAGTCACGAGGGCTGAGCAATCCATAGGGGAAGCTCCGAGCCCGCTCCATCCCAAGCACACACTTGGACTGTGAGTGTAACTCCTGGATGAGGAGCATGTGAGCACAGCAACACGCTTTAGTTCTCAAGAGTAGAAAGATGACCTCGTTGATTGCAGGAAGAACACTCATGTTTCTCTTTGCAGAAAAATGAGAAGTACTATGCCCCAGATAATTTAAAATAAAAAAATAAGTGAATGGAGGCCATGGTTCTAAAAACAGATTGTGATCTCCAATCCTCTGAGCTGGCTCCTAGGAACACTGCTGGGTACCCCTGGAGCTGAGGGAGGGCGCTGGCAGCCAGCAGGGCAGGGACGTGGTGACTGAAGCCAGTGCTGTGTCCCTCCTCCATGACTTCAGCCTGCACATCCTTACCTGCCCGATATCCTAGTGGCAGCAGTGAACCACTTCCACTGTCACAAATAACATCTCCCATGATTATCAAAGCTAAAAAAGATAGCAAGGGAAAAAAAAAACCCAAAGCCAAGCATAATGTAGGATTTTAGAAGCTTTTGTTTTAATAATTGATTTTGTAGTTTGTGTCTCAAAGAAGAAAATGTTTTTCTTCTGAAGATACGGGACTGACCCTGAAATACCTTTAGCAGCAACTGCACATTTATAAACCCTCTGTGGAAGCAGTAAAGGTCATTTAGAAATGCAATTACACTGCAATGTAAATAAAGGTTTTTATAGATGAAAATCTGGGTTTATACACAACTGCTTTCACAAACAACTTTTCCTGTCCCCCTTAAGAGAGAATCTTACTTATGCAATAACCATGTTTGTGCTTTAATCAGCGTCCAGGGCTTTAAATAAGGACATTATATAGAATCACAGAACCACTTCAGTTAGAAGAGACTTTTGGGATCATCAAGTCCAACTGTCAGCCCAGCACTGCCAGGTCTCCACTAAATCATGGGCCTCAGCACCACATCTCCACATCTTCTAAACACCCCCAGGGATGGCGACTCCACCACTTCCCTGGGCAGCCTGTTCCAGGGCTTTACAACCCTTTCTGTGACGAACTTTTTCCTAATATCCAGCCTAAACCTCCCCTGGCACAACTTACAACCATCTCCTCTTGTCCTGTCAATTGTTACCTGAGAGACCAGACCAACAACCATCTCACACCAGCCTCCTTCCAGGTAGTTGTAGAGAGCAGTAAGGTCTCCCCTCAGCCTCCTTTTCTCCAGGCTAAGCCATTCCCAGTTCCCTCAGCCACTCCTTGGAAGACTTGTGCGCTAAGCCCTTCACCAGCTTTGCTGCCCTTCTCTGAACATGCTCCAGCGCCTCAATGGTGAGGGGTCCAAAACTGATCAGAGCATTTGTGGCCTTACCAGTGCTGAGTAGAAGGGGACGATCATTTCCCCAGTCCTGCTGGCCATGCTATTTCTGATCCAGGTCAGGATGCCACTGGCCTTGCTGGCCACCTGGGCACACTGCTGGGGTCACATTCAGCTGTCTACAGACCAACACTTCCAGGTCCTTTTCTGCCAGGCACCTTTCCAGCCACTCAGCCCCAGCCTGGAGTGTTGCAATGGGCTGTGACCCACCTAGAGGACATGGTCCTTGGCCTTGTTGAACCTCACACAACTGTACTCAGCCCATGGATCCAGACAGTCCAGATCCCTCTGTAAAGCCTCCCTACGCCCAAGCAGATCAACTCTCTCACCTAACTTGGTGTCATCCTTAGAATTGCTGAGGGTGCCCTTGATCTGCTTATCCAGATCATTAAGAAAGATATTAAAGAGAACAGGTCCCAGTACAGAGCCCTGGGGAACACCACTCGTCACTGGCTGCCAACTGGATTTACTTCCATTCACCACAACTCTGTGGGCCTGGCCATCCAGCCAATTTCTTACCCATTGTATATGCTCAGCCAAGCCACGAGCAGCAAGTTTCTCCTGGAGAATGCTGTGGGAAACAGTGTCAAAAGCTTTACTAAGGTCTAGGTAGACAATATCCTTTGAGCCTTTCCTTTATCCACTAAGCAGGTCACCTTGTCATCGAAGGAGATCAGATTAGTCAAGCAGCACCTGCCTTTCCTAAACCCATGCCAACAGGGCCCGATGACATGCTTGTCCTGTATGTGCCACATGATGGCACTCAAGATGATCTGCTCCATCACCTTCCCTGGCACCAAAGTCAGGCTGATGGGCTTGTAGCTCCCTGGATCCTCCTTCTGGTCCTTCTTGTAGAGGGGCATCACATTTGCTAACTTCAGTAAACTGAGACCTCCCTGGTGACCCAGGACTGCTGGTAAATGATGGAAAGTGGCTTGGTGAGCATTTTTACCAGCTCCCTCTGTAGCCTTGGGTGGATCCCATCCTGCCTCATCGACCTGTGTGCACTGAAGTGGTGTAGTAGGTCACTGACCATTTCCTCCTGGATTATGGAGGGCTTCATTCTGGTCCTTGTCTTCCAGCTCAGAGGGCAGGGCACCAAGAGGACAACTGGTCTTACTATTAAAGACAGGGGCAAAGAAGGCATTAGGTACTTTGGCTTCTTCCTTGCCTTTGGTCACTATGTTTCCCATTGCATCTAACAGAGAATGGAGATGCTCCCTAGTCCTCCTTTTGCTGTTACTGTATTTATAGAAACATTTTTTAATTGTCTTTTATGGCAGTAGCCAGACTAAGTTCCAGTTGGGCTTTGCCCCTTCTCATTTCTCCCTGCATAGCCTCACTCCATCAGGGTCTGCAGTCAGGCCCCGGGAGCAGAGGAAGGCAAAGCATGCCTGCAGAAGCTATGCCACCTACACGTGGTCACATTTCCTGATGTGAAATGCAAACTGTTCAAAAGAGACTGAAGTTTTGCAAGAGCGAGCAATTTGTAAACCTATTTCTTTATCAAAGAAAGGTCGTGAACAGTAAACTGTGTAAGAAAAGAATATAGCACCGTGATTAAACCACAAACAATGAAGATGCTGCAAGTTAAACTTAACTACAACGAGCTGAAAATAAACTGCTTCCTTCTTGCCATGTTCACTTGAATCTTCTGAGAGGCAGGAAGGGGGAAGACGGGAGCAGGCAGCAGTTTCAGACTTGTGGAGCTTATCAAATCCCAGATCGGATGATTAGAGCCACGCTAAGAAGAAAACATCCTCTCTCCCCACCTCCCTCCCCAGAAAGGAAGCGCAGCCTTTAGGACCAATCTGCAGTGTTTGTTTGTTGGCTCTTTAAAGGATTGCTCTGGAGAGCATTTTTCCTAAGCTGTTTTTATCTCTGTCTGGAAGTTTCAAAATAAACAAGAGTACTGGAAATGGAAGAACAGAAAATATGACATTCTGGTTTATTTTATTTTATAGTGAGACAAGTGAAACAAGTAAATAAGGTCCTTGGCTGTCATACAACACAAAGCAGGAGGGAATAAGAGCTCTAAATCTGAGAAGCATCACTGCAAGACCTAGGGAAAAAAATCACTGATGGGCTGAGGGTGGGAAAAACTGAAAAAAAAAGAGGGCCGTCTCTCATGCTGTTTTATTGATTATTGAGTTATGTATTTTAGTGATGAGATTTCATATTGGTGAGTTTTATACCCAAGAAAGAAAGAAAGAAAGAAAGATCAACCCAAAAAAGTCCCTGTATTTTGACAGTTTACTTTCCAAGAAAAGCCCTGCTCTCTAGTGGCTTTCAAAACAGACTCTCCCATAATGAAAACCAGGAAATTAAATTCTCAGGACAACAGACCAGAAGTACAAATGACAAGATTTTGCAGTGAAATAATGCTCCAGCCTCAAGCACAAGATCAAGTCTTTATTCTTTCACGGTGCCCTTAACCATGCCAGGTGTCCCCTTTAGAAAGCAAGCGTCCCAGAGTGAACCAGAGGAAACACAAGGTTTGGGTAGGATTGTGCTACCATAATACAAACTTCTTTGCACTGCAAAAGCCTCAGAAATGCATTTATTTTGCCAAGGTATTCTACAGACTCAAAATACCATTACTATTCCATGTAACACCTCCATAACTTTTTTTTTTTGTCTTTTGTTTTTCAAGATTAAGCAAAAGCCTGAGCAGTAAAACTAATGAATCTAAGTTTTCAGCTTATTTGGCCTTGTAATGCTAACAACCTGAGTCCCTCCTGGGCTGCATCCCAATGCTCCTGGCTCCCCCGTGCCCCAGGGTGCCCGGTACCTGGCTACATTTGTTGGGGGAGCCTTGCTGCAGCTGCTGGATGGCTGCTTCTGGGGTGCCTACAGCACCCCATCCCTACTGCCCTGTACCCAGCCTGTCTCCTCACTGCAGCTAATGCCTTGCAGTAAGGACCAGGAAGCCCAACGCTTCCCCTGAAGCCCTTTCCCTGGATGGAAACAGTGTGCAGAGTTGGGAAGGGTTAGACTGGCGTGCAGACACACTGCAGTAACAGCCTAACCCTCACTTCCTCAGGAAACGAGGCTAAAAAATCTGAGTTTTCTCTTGCTATGCCCCCTCTCCCTGCCCCCAACTATGCAGATGCAGCATGAAAAAAGAAGAAAAAAAAAAGCAAAAAAAGCCTAGCACAGACATAAGGCTTAAGGGCTATACTATATCCCCAAACAGCATCTGGATTGCTGTCTCAGGCATGTTTCAGAAGTGTCATTGGCTTCCTGTTTAATATTCGAGTTTTATTGCTGCACAAAGTCAGCCTCCACTCAAAGAGCAATATATTACTCTTACATCCTCCAAGCACACCGTTAATGAGGATATTCTGGTTTCTTGATATTCAGAGACCTTCTGTTGGCATCGGCAGAAGATCAGCATATGCTTGAGCGCACAGCACCCGGAGAAGTCAGCTCTGCCTATTAAAACTGAGCCACGGGATTAAAAGGGACCTTGAATGACCATCTAGGCTGCTTCCCCACTCAAGGCAGGATCAACTGTACTTGTGTTATTCTTTTAATTAGGCCACCTGACCCAAGTGGGGGAAAACAGATATGCTTTGGGGTCCGAGTCCCTTCCCCAGCCTGAGACCTCACCCCTCTGTTGCTCTGGTCCACCCCCTGCCACGCCAGTTGGTCTAGTAAGAGATCCCTGCCTGCAAACCCTGCCTCTCTCGCGTTGCCATGGTTACGATGCTGCTATTACGATGCATGTCGAGCCTATTTTTAAAAGGCTGCAATGACAGAAGGTGCTGGTTAAGGCCTTTATCTCAGGATGGTCTAAATTTTCTCCAGTGAGTGCTTACTCTTTGTACAAGAGAAGCGCTGCACTCTGAAGGTGAAAGATGAGTGGTGAACTGCCTGATGCTGAGGGGGGAGAAAAAAGATAGTAAAGAAAAAATAGAGTATTTTAAAGGACAGTTGTAAAAGACAAGAAGTAATCCTGCTAACATTAATAGGGTGGATTAGGCCAGCAGAAAACCCATAACTGCTTGTTCTAAAGCAACACTTGTCCACTGGAGAGACCAGCATCACAAGCAGTTAGAGGAGCCCTCTTGGAACTGGCTGATGGAAAGCAGAGAGGGAATGAGTGACTTTGGTGATGAGGATGAGCACCTTGTGCTGAATAAAGAGGGAATCCATAAAGGAACACATAGGGAAGGCTGCTGTTTAAACATGAAGAAGCTAAAAATATTTCTTTTGCAAAAGCATCCTGAACAGACAAAATTATAATTGGAAGAGGCTGGAGAAAGGGGTGTTGCATTCACTGAAGACATCAAACAAGGACTCAGGAGTGAATTTCTCCTGTGTGGTCTGGATAGCAGAGGGCATTCCTTAACAAGGCAGTAAGCAGGAAGAATCTGCTGATCTCGGAGTAAAGACAGAGGGAACTGGGAGATGGACAGATTTTCGCCTGACTGAGCAACACTGGTGTTGTCCATGGCAACTGAGGCAGGAGATAATGGGGTGAGCTGCAGGTGGGGAGGAGGAGGAGATGTATCAATGGCTATCTGTTTAGCCATGCTGAATGAGGCTTGATGGCTTGGTATCCACAGAGAAATGAAGACTAATTAAGGTTATAGCTTGTACAAGGGGGCAGTTCCATAGGGAACGCAGGGAGAGTTATGCTCTAGTCCTAAGAATTATAAATATGTGTATCTACTTATATCTATGAGTCTGTCATGATTTTTGTATAAATATATATGTTACATCAATACATATTCACACACATATATACGTAGCAGTTCTGTCCATAGGCAAAGAAATCTGATTGAAGACAAAACAGAAGAGACACAGAGTCCTGCACACCCAGCCAAAATCAGAAGTAGCAAAAGGCCTCTCCCCTTATTTCTTTTCCACAGCCATGACAGGTAACAAAGTAGGTGGCAGCAAAATGCTACTGGCCCTTTCAGCAGTCGCTTATTTAATGCAACACTCCTTACTAAACCAGGGATGTGTATTTTGGTCCAGTGATGGATGCATGTGTAGCCATGTGTCAAATGCGCCAGCACGCTGAGTGCTGGAAACAAATGGCACTTTCAGAGCAGCGCATCTGGGTCACTGCCTGCTCTTGCTGTGCCTGGGAGGACCTTGGGGAAGAAGAACAGAACAGGGAGGAGCAGGCTGCAGATTTGAGGAGCTGTGCTGGGAGGGCTTATCTAGGCCACTGGCTGCAAACTGGATACCCTCACCTTGGGACAAGAAGAGTGCATTTTCTGTACTGTAATGGCAAGCCTTTCGTACTCTAAAGTGATGTGGTGGCACTGGTTTATTTTCTGCCTACTCTCTGTTTTGCAGGTGTAATCAGGATTTTAAAAGTACATCCAACCTCCTCTCTGCCCTCAGTAAAATCGACTATAAATCCTTGAGAAGTAACAGACAGAAAGCACTCACAGGCTCCGCTTTTCAGCGCCGTTACTAGTTTGGACTCGCGCATTTAGGAAATCTCACATTTGATTTTTGACCTAGAATCAAGTTCACCCTGCCTCGCCGAAACACAAGACGCACCATTCATGCGGCGCCCGGAGAGCAGCCTCCAGCTGCAGAATGTGGGTTACCAGAAGCAGGAGACATCTGAGAGGGAGCATTCAGAGCAGCACGTGTGCCACTTCCAGCCGCGAACGCGTTCGATTATGAACTCTGCAAACTGTATGAATGGCACAGGCTGACGGTACAATTCCTGGAAGTATATATCCATCACGACCAAAAAAAAGAAGGATGTGCACCTGAGAGCCACAAAGAGGCAAGAGAAGTTTATTTTTCTTTCTTTTTTTGAGTCTGCAAACAAGCTAACTAATTCCCCCTCCAAAAAAATCACGTGCGCAATCTGGGAGCCACTGCAAGGGCCAGTTGTGGAGATTTCACTGGTAATCAGCAGCAGCAACAGCTAATCGATAGAGTTTAAAAGGAGCCAGTACATGCCAAAAATGTCAAGTTCCTTTTTCCTGCGTATTCTCTTACATCTAATGGCAAAGTGTCAACAGAATTTGGGACTGCGACAGCCCCACAAAGCCACCGGCGCTGCAGCTGGGCAGCCTACGTGGAAACGCTGCCTGCCACATCAACGTGACCTTCTTGCCACACACTGCAGTTGTCCCCTTGGGTGACAAACAGCTTATTTGGTCTGCTTCCTCCCTCGGAGTTACATACATGCCCATCCACTGCTTCCTCCACCTTTAACTCACTGACAGGGACATACAGCTAGAGCAAGTAGCTTGAACCTCCTCACACATGAAAAGGTATCAAGAAAGGGAATTCATTTGACCTTGAAAGGGTAGTGAGAAAGGGAACTCTATTTGACCTTGTCATACAAGCATGTGAGGAGTGAAAACAGTCCAGTGTCCACAGGCAGACAGATGCATTGGAAGAAAGGACAGAAAGTAAGGAGAGGGCACTCTTCCTCATAAACACACGTGCTTTATCAACTGCCTGAGCTCCAGATCACTTCCCTTTTCCAGACAGACACCTCTGGGTCACATCTTTCAGCTCTGCTAAGATTTCAACAGCTCACTGGCTGCCATTTCATGCAAATAGAGGGAGGGGAGGTTGACTGAGCATCAGGCAGTCAAATGCAGAAACACGTTAAAATGGGAGCAGAACATCTCACAAGGAGAGGGCTCCCAGTACCAAGACTATGTAAGAGGAAAAAAATAAAGCACTGCAGTTCAGCAGAGTGACAGATGTGCATCATACAGCTGGGACCGTTTATGTCCGTAGAGTTTCCGCTGCACTAGCAGTAACAGAAGACTTTTTCCTCCTGAGCAAGCTCCTTCTCACTCCAGGATTCACAGCGGAGCAATTACAAGCTTCTTAAAAGCCCTGCAAAGCTTTCAAGGCTTGCAGTAGCTACAGCTTCTGACCCAGACTGACAACAGCAGATTGCAGAGCAGTAGAAAACACTGCAGCCTAGCTAAAGGTTTAAACACCAGTGAGCACGTTCTGCCCTACTTGCCTTAAAAATGTCCAGCAGTCCTTTTGCTATCAGTGATGTAAAAAATCCAAGCGGTAACAGGTCTGTGAAGGTTGAGTCCCTCACTCCCCCAACGGAGCAGTGTCATCCTCCCCCGTGTCAGGATTGCCACTCGTTTTGAGGGGGGAAGCACCAAGATCCGAACACGCACGTACAAAGCGACAAGGGCACACAAAGCATTTTGTAGCCTTGGAACAAACCCCTGTTTGTAGGATTCACGTAGTGAAAGAATTTTTATTAACAGAGGAAGCTATTTATAGCAACTCTCCATAGAAATGAACTGTCTCTTGGTTCCTGGCCTCATGAAATGCAGCTTTCTAACTGGAGAAAAAACTTTCTTCACTCTAAAAGCATGGGCAAATGGGAGCACGGGGAAGCTGCTCCCTGACATACACCCTGCCAGTTATCCTAGAGAGAAGATGTCCTTGTGCTGCCAGCACACAAGGTCACTTACGGTTTGAGCCCCTGTGCAGTCACATCGCTCTTCCCCAGCCCCCTGGGCTGGACAGCCACGGTCACAGAGCAGCCTGTGCCACTGCCCGCCGCACACAGCTCTGAGCTGGGCTGATCTCCCCAGGCTCCCTGAGCCACACACTTTTCATCAGGGGCTCCTATGCAGCAGCAATCCGAATACACCTAATGGTGAGCACAGTTCCTTCAAAAGCCCAGCGACAAGTCAGGAGGGAGGTATCTCGATCCCGCCCCAGCTAGCCCTTCAACGCCAAACCTGTGTTCACATATCCTCATAGTTCTTACACATACTTTAATCCTGATCACATACAGCCAGCCAGCTAGAAACCTACACTCCTCACCGTGTTTGCAAAATCAGCACACAGAAATCTCACCTACTTGTAACAAGTGACCCAGATCCACGGTCTGCTTACTATCCAAGCTTAATGAATTATTTCTACAAGTTTGCTCATACAAGAAGCTAAGCCAACTGCGGGCACATGACTGTTCTTAATAAAACAGAAAGCTCTTCAGGAAAAAAAAAAGGGGCAAATAAGAGCAGATTTGCTGTTTCAAGGAACAAAAAAGTAGGTGACCAAATAAAGCAGAAACTGAAACATGCACATGCTAAGAGACAGACCCATCGTTTCTTTTGTTTAAATATTTCCACAAATGAGATGCAATGAATTCTCCACACCCATACCTGGGAGCGGTCGGCTGCTTGAGCCATCTCAAGACCAGAGATATTTGTCCAATAAACTGCACCCTGCTGTTCAGACCTGACGAGTGGGGAAGAAAAGGAAAAAAAAAAACAACAAACCACAAAACCCCCATGATTTAATCTGCAAAAAGTGACTACTTTTTTGGCAAAAGCTTTATTTCGGACTAAAATAACCTTTTTCAGGGTGGAACCCTGCATAAACTCCCTGTCCCCTGCCCTTACGAAAACACAGGCTCTCACTGCACACCCTTGCCCCTAAATTTCATCCATCAATAGCTTTGCAATAAAATCCTTCACAGATGGTTCCCTCAAATTGCTTATTTCCAGTATTTGGTGCTGACACTCTTTGCTGGCTAAAAAAAAAGGGTATTTTAAATCCAACAATTGTCCCAGTAAAGCTAAATTCAACTAATGGGAACCCTGAACTGAAAATAAAGCTCTAAAAGCTATAGGGTGCACATAGGAGACTTTATTAAGCTATAAATCTGTTGATTACAATTTTATTTTCTAAAGTCAGAGTTATCTTAAGCCAGTTTCTTGCCCAACATAATAGCATTTGGTGTCTATAATGAAAATTAATTTATATCAGGGTAAGTTTACTTCTAATGTTAGATTAACGTTAGAATTGGACACAGTAAAGTGTTCACATTGAAATAATGAAACACAATATGTTTTCCTTTTCTTTTCATGACAAAATATTTGGTACTGTCCAACTATCTTGCTCCAAAGTCCCTGAAATATTTGAAAAGAAGAATTTCTCCTTTTGTATTTCACAGAGTTGATAGATGACATCCCTCACTTCACCGGCGCAGATCCACTACAGACTGGGAGTGCTGGTGAAAGAAAAAACCTCAGCTGTTCCTATCCCTTAGATGCAGAGGCTGTTCTGCTGCAGTTCTTCACTCCTTCACAAGTCATTGCCTGTCTGGTTGTGTTGCACTGACCACTGCAACCTGTAGACACTGGGATTTAAACTCAATCACTCTGAAATGTTTTGGTTTAAATTTTGATATAGTGGGAAGTGAGCTGCACTGGAGAGCAAGCACGAGCAGAAGATCTGGATGCTGGCTGTGCCATGGCAGAAGACCTATTCTGAACCACAGCCTGGAGGGAAAAGCAAAGTTTTCTATGTCTGAGCCATTTGGGAAGGTTGGAAGGGGATGAAGCAATGGTGCTGTGCAGCCAAAGCTGCTTCTAAGCTCTTGTCCTGCCCTGCTCAGCTCTTCCACTCTGAATCTGCTTCTTTACAGGGGAAATCAACTGCAAAATGAGAACGTTTTCCTTGTGGCAACTGGTATTTTTACTTCTCTCTCTGTCCAGTGTCATAGGCAAGGAAGGAAGGAAAGGGAGATCCCACTAGCTTCAGTTATTTATTGAGATTTGCTGCAAGTATTAAGAGGTCTCAGTAGCTCTGTTACCCAAAAGGTAAACAGCAGTAGTGACGCACTCCAAGAAAGCATCCCCCAAGCCTGCTCTGAACAACAAAAATAGCTGCTGCCAGCACCAACTGTCATGTGTCAAAACTCAATGCTATTCTTGGAGCAGATGCAGGCTCAGGAATTTTTCTTTCTTTCTTTTTTTTTTTTTAAGAGAAGTAATTTCAAACCGGTCCAACCGACACATGTGGTGTGTGTGATGGTCTTGGCAGCCACTAATTTTCTAAATGATAATTACTGGCAGTTTATCAATCTTAACACTTTCAGACAGGCAGTTTGACAATGTTAACGGATGCTGCTGAACGAAAATACAGTTCCCACGGGCTCCCTCAATGCACAATTTTTCCTTCCTGCCAGTTGGAGAATTTCAAGTGCTCTGCTATGATCTGGCAAATCCTCCCCCTGACCCTGCACCGCTCCTCAGATCACTGCCAGTGAGCTCCATTACATCTCCATAGAATACACCATTAAAAAAAAATATTCATTTTTACAATGTATTAATTGTGCCCCCTCTGCCACGTGACTGCAAATAGCTCTGGCAAACAACTGCACCTCAATGAATAAAAAGTTTGTTTGACCAAAGAGTAATTGGAGTTGCTTGGCACTGAAGATGAATACAGCAATGCTCCAGCTGACACATCTTGCACAGACAGTCCTATCAGGTCTCCTGTACTCACTTGTAATGTGCAAAACTCAGCAAATAATCTTTCTTGAAGCTTTGGGCTTAAAAAGAGCAAGATTTCTGGGCAAACTGAAATCTCAGCTTCTGTAGACACTGAGTGACTGAAGTTACCTACTAGCCCTTCACGTTTACTGAGCCACAATCAAGTGGCTTCAGAGATGAACTTTGACAAGTTCATTTTTTTTCCACTAGCAGGTACAAAATTTTATTAAATACTTTCAGAGGGACATAATCAACCGACATGTAATGAATACTAGCAAGAAAAAAAAAATTGATTGCTTTTAGACTTTTTTTTTTTATATAAAACTTGAAAACTGGTATTCCACAGCACATTAAAAAAGTGTGATTCTAGACCTGGTGAGTTGAGCAAGTTAAATCACAGATACTAGACCTCTGAAATGTCCAAGTGCTACAGCCACTTTCAGCCAAACCTTCAGTGCTCCTGGTGTTATTGCTTCTGCTAAGCCACTTCATGCCACAAAGCATCCACGGGGTTGAAACAGTCATCAGCTATGTGTGGTTTTCCCCTCCTCCAGGTTTTTACACCCTCTGTCTTTTAGAGTTTCTAACAATAATCTCTCTGTGCCAGCAATTTCAAAGTTTCTGCCACAGAGGAGTAATGTACTTTTTGGTTATCATTCTGCATCCAGAGCTCACTGTTCTCATTGCCAGGGAGCTCATGGAATAGGATCTTCACAGGGCAAAAACAGATGCTTTGTATCAAAAAGACTAACATCACCAAGGACTCTGAGCATGGAAACATTGAGTTTGTCCAGTCACCCTTCCTGCTAACACCAGTGGGCAATGTGACACTCATTTCTACAGAAGCAGGCTCCCACAGATAGGGAAAGCACATAGAGCTACTTCTCACTGTCTGTAAACTGCAAGAGTTTCCCTTTCAGGGAGTAGCAGAATACACCACAAAAGCTGCATTCAGAAAATCACAAGTATTCTCTTCTAACATCAAATACAACACCTTAGTGAAAATATATGGCAGGCCTTTGGAAAGGTAAAAGGGATAAATAAAGCATTTAATCTTTTTGTTTGAAAGCCTCAGGAATAAACTGCAACCTTTCACTGCACCTTAACAGTACCACAGTGGCCTGAATCCCAAGGCAAAGCAAACTCCTGGAAGAGAAAGAAAATGAACCCAAAACCCCAAACAAAGGCAAACCCAGCATATCCTAGAGAAGTAAACCTGAGTGCTTCTCCAGATGAGCCCCTTGATTGCCTGTCTGTCAGGGATGCTGCTCTTTGGCTCTGAAGCCAGAGTGCCTGTGGCAGGTCCATGCCTATCACCCTCACCCATTAGCACTGCTGCTCAAGGCACGATGTCAAAACCAGGGAAGATGAACACGGTGACTGTCGTTGAAAGACTCAGGGACAAATCCAGAACAGGTATTTAGGGATCCATCATTTAAATCCTGTTCAATATAAGTTTAAATCCTTAAGCACCTCATTCAGCCCTACAACAGGGAAGCCAACATATTGAGTAATCACGTTCTTTCAACTCTGTGTTCTTACTTCCATGAAAGAAAATGTTGCTGAATAACTAGATTATGCTTCTTATCTAAATAGATGATGAGAAAGCCTGTGTGACTAAAAAAAGAAGGATTTAAATATTTAGCATTTGTAGTTCTGAATGTAATCTGCACTAAAAAACACCCATCCAGACAGGTAAGCACAACTGCCAACAGCCATTAGGCATTGCATGTAAAACATGGAAGAGTTCATTACCTGACTGACATGGATGATGCCCATGCAGCTCTCAGCTTGTGGAACTTGTGTGTCAGTCTGCTTTCTCTTTCCCTTTGAGCTGCTTCCCTTGCAGCTTGCTGTAGCTGTGATTAGTCATGGATGCTTGGAAGATGACTTGGTAACAGCAAGGTAGCAGCAAGGTCGGTGGGTGCGTGTGCTGTTTGGTTTTGTGGTCACTCTACAGGTTCATCAATGCACCCAAAACCAATACCCTCTGGGCCTCACCATGTGCAGCAGAGTATACAAAACAAAGTCAGGTAAGAACTTGAACAGGCTTCTGCAACTAATGTGGATTGCAACTCACTAAATAAGAGGGGAATTTAGGTGCTAATCATCACCTAGCATTGTGTTGGAGACAGAGGAACAGCAATTTTAAGCTCTCTTTCACAGAGAAAAAAGTTTCCTTCCTTGCAAGCCTAGATACATTGACAAACTGTTAGGGACCATCATTGCTTTAGCAGAAAGGGAGAAGAACAAACCCTTCAATCCATTCCCCTCCCAGATGCTGTGTGGTCTCTGAGATGCTGACTGCCAGTTCTCCCAGCTGTGTGTTTGCAGGATACTGGAGGAAGAGGGAGAATAACCCAGGGCTCCCCTAGAGCACTAACAGCTTCAGCAACACACAATGCTCTCTTGCCTGTCATTTAGTAAGCGTGGCCAGATCTCTCATGAAGAGAGCTACCAGTTTCAAAAGCTTTACTGGAGGGCTGTCTCATGGGAGATTCCTTCAGACACCAAGATCCTGCTGAAAGCACCTAAGCAGCTCATTGCTCCTTATCAAAAACAATGTCCCCCAAAGGAAAACACTCCATTAAGTGTCCAAAGAATCTCACAGTCCACATGTTTGCCCTGCTCTTGAGACCAGCACTGGCAAAGGGTAAATAATTTGGGGTTTCACACATGCTCTTCCTCAACCCCATGAGGTAATACTGAAGGCTTCAGTCTATTTAGAGGATACATGGAAGAATTAAAACACCACCATTCTCCACACCCCCCAACTACTCAGTGTATATATCCTGGGGAAACAGCAGTTGCAGAATTTTAAATTGCTGGTCTAATGCTTCCTCAGAGCCTCGGACAGAAACGTTAGGAATATCTCCTACTCCTAACAAAATATCCCTTAAAGTTGGTATGAAATGACTATTCTGAGCTAGCAAAGCATATCCAGTCTGTGAAGCACTTTGAGACCTAGGTGAATAAGGAGTGGAACATTACACAAAAGAGCACTGAAATACTAAAATAAATGAGCTTCTAAATGAAAATTATTACTTTCAGTTTTTCCAAAAAGCAGTTAGTTACCCCAGGTATACAACTTGGCAGTAGGATTCTCAAATAATCCCAGGAAGCACAGGTTGTTTTGTGATGGCAGCACCTCTGGGTTCCCCATAAACAGTCAGAAGTCAAAATCATTAGGATTCTTATTTCTTTGGAAGCCTGATGCAGGAAAAGATAGTTGGAGAAGAATGAAATCTTAAAAGCCCATCCGAATGGCCCAGAAGACAGACATCAGTATAGTCAGAGTGAGAATCTAACTTGCTCTCTGCTTAGCCAGACACTTGGTGTGTCACTCCCAGTGCCCAAACTGGCTCTCCTTGTGGGACGGTGATCTTTGCTGCCAAGGCACTGCACACCAAACGGCCCCCTCCTTTGTGCCTGAGCAGCAGGTTCTTGAGCAGCACCACGAAAAGCACCACTACACAAAAGGAAAGCCAAAGCTATGAAGCAATTACCTCTTCTTCCTTGAGGCCACATGATTCTTGAGACAGCTACTGTTATTGCACCATCAGTTAGAAGCTCCTACGCAGGAGGCTGATGGCAGCTTACGCCCTTGACACTTACCAGCAAGAACCACTTCACAGAAGCAGATAATCTTTACCCTCTATCCACTAGCTTCCTTTTGCAGTTTAAAAACCAGGTAGACAGTACAACGCCTACCTGCAGATTTGTCTTTACACAGCTCTGCCTGTGAACAGTGACCTCATTCTCTCCAGCAATCAATTTTTTTTCTTGTTAGGAGTTGCTGCTTTCAGCTCCATCACCTCTTGCTCTGCAGTCACTCCAGAAGTCAGGTGGAGATACACGATTAATTCAGATACTGACCATATGCCATAAGGTCAGAGCTTTTATTCCAGTGCTTCCTATTCACCTCCACCCCTTCCAAGTCCACCACTACCCATCCTGACTGTGACTTGCTCCACAGCGGAGCTGTGCGTAGGATGGCAACTCGACAGAAATGACCTCTGACCTGCTTCTCATTTTCTTACAGTGAAATACCAGTCGTTTCCTTGGAACATTTGTTCAAGGTTTGCACAGTGGCCATTGCAACACAAGTCACCTTCAGGATTTTCTACAGGAAATAAGTCATCTGCAACTGGAAAGTCACATGCTTACGTGTGAAATAGTGTTACAGTTACATCAGTGGATAGACAACAGGCAACTGTGCACAGGTGACACTGTGGGAAGGACACGGTTTAGAGTTTGGTAGGGCTGACAGTGTGACACCTCAAAGAATCATAGAATATTAGGGGTTGGAAGGGTCCTCTGGAGATCATTGAGTCCAACCCCCCTGCCAAAGCTGGATCACCCAGGGCATGTCACTCAGGAATGCATCCAGATGGGGTTTGAAAGTCTCTAGAGAAGGAGACTCCACAGCATCTCTGGGCAGCCTGTTCCAGGCTCCATCATCCTCAACAGGAAAGAAGTTCCTCCTCATGTTGAGGTGGAACCTTCTATGCTCAAGTTTAAACCCACTGTTCCTTGTCCTGTTGCTGGGCAGCACAGAAAAGAGACTGGCCCCTTCCATTTGACACCCACCCTTCAGATTTTTATAGACATTAATAAGATCCCCTCTCAAGACTAAACAGCCCCAGGGCTCTCAGTCTTTCTTCATAGGGGAGATGCTCAAGCCCCTTAACCATCCTCATAGCTCTGTTGGACTCTTTCCAGTAGATCTCTGTCTTTCTTAAACTGGGGAGTCCAAAACTGGACACAGAATTCCAGGTGTGGGCTCACCAGGGCAGAGTAGANCCTTTGGTAAATCCATACTGGCTACCCCTGATAACTTTTTTTCTTCCATGTGGTTGGAGATGGCCTCCAGAATGAGCTGCTCCATCACCTTTCCAGGGATGGAGCTGAGGCTGACCAGCCTGTAGTTGCCTGGGTCTTCCATATTGCCCTTTTTGAAGACTGGAGTGACATTGGCTTTCCTCCAGTATACAGGCACCTCTCCTGTTCTCTGTGATTTTTCAAAAACAATGGACAGTGGCTCAGCAACAGCATCAGCCAGCTCTTTCAGCACACATGGACAGACCCCATGGATTTGTGCATAGCAAATGCTACCACACAGGAAGGAGCATCTTTAAGCATGAGTAGGCATTAGCCAGAATACTCCTATTGCAACACATCAGCTGGACTTTACAAGGACTGAGCATACTGATGGCAGCCTTGACTTGATGGGAACAGGCCACCTCACGTTCACTGCCACTTCTACTACACCATGCAATGACACAGGAGTATTTTCAAGTAGGGACAAGACCTTGGTTACTGTAACAGCTCTGTGTCCAGCTTTTGCTGGACAGGATCCTACCTGGGTACAGGATACTAATCAACTATATGTTCATCAGAAGTTGGGCAGGTTATTAATAGATGAATGTAACACAAGCTGCAGAATCATTTGTAGTCGAGATCAAAAATACACATGGAATCTTCTTGTAAGTAAAGTTTTTGGTGCTTTCGTTTTTGGGGGGTTTTTTGGTTGATTAGTTTAACTTATTCTGATTATGGGATACTGATCCTGCTGAAATTTATGAAATTATACTTATGTATAAGAAAAACTACAAGTAAATGGAAAAGGGCATCGTGACCGGGTGTTTTAAGGACAGAATTTATCAGGACGTGGAGAACTGTGAAGATCAGAGTAAAGGATGGTGGCAAAGTTGGGTGAGCTTTAGATTTGCTTCCTTTTTCCTAGCTCCAAATGAGTCTGGAGAAATCTGAAGAAATTAGCTCTCTGAAGTATTACTTGCACCAAGACAGTTCTCAATGCAAAGACTTTCCTGACTTTGCAGGTATTTGGAGACTGTGTCAGTAGCTCAAACACATAAATCAGGCCGTTTCCTTCCCTATACCAGCTGTCCAAAAGCATTTAGGAAAAGAATACTTGCTTTTTCCCCAAACATCCAATAATACAGCACAGATCTGCAGAAATAAGGATTATTTTGTACAGGTTGCAAATACGAAAGTGAAACAGGAAGGGAAGAACAGAGGAGCAGACAGATCTGAGATTTGAGAGCGCTCTCCAAAGAAACCTCATTTTTGGGACATGTACACTGAACAAGTTCTCTCCTCTGGCTTGCACTGCAGGAGCACAGTAATGCCTGACCTGAGAGGATGTCCTTGTCAGTTTTCCTATGGATCATGCAGATACTAAAAGCAATAATTAAAATAAATAAACTCAACATCAGATTAATTCAGCAGATGAAGTGAAGTAGCTCTCCTCAAGGCCTTGGACACTTTGAATTCACCCTCTCAGTTCAGTCATGATGAAGGCAGCACACTCTGCTTTTTGGCTAGTGTGAAAAAGGAGAGGTGCAGAAGCAATGGCCCCGTTCCCTGAGCTGAGGGGATGTGACTGTCTCAAGAGCAATGCTGTTGCGCTCCACAGAAATTACATCAGCCACCTCCAAGGTTGCCACTTATTTATGGGCTCTTAAGTGAGATTAAATGTCATGAGAGAAAGGAAAGACACACCTTTCACCTCCAAAAGGACAGGATTTGGAGATTTCTTAGTGAAATCACTTGGCCAAATTAGCTAAAAAATATATTAGACCCACAAGTGAGATACCTGGTGTTGGAAACCAAGACCTGCACAGTTCTTAGACCTTAAAGTCTTAATTCAAACATCTTCAGACAGAATCTTTTGTTCATCTCTCCTAGGAGCCATTAGAATGAAGGCAGTGACTAAGACAGCAGATGGTGCATTAATATATTATGTACACATACAAACATATGAATTCCTAGGAAATAAATCTCAACTTCTGAGCAAAATAAGGATAAGAAATGATACTAAAAGGTACAGGAGAAGTTCATTTGGATCACCATTATTTCTATTCATCTTGAGCCATAAGCAATAAAGAGATACATTCATCTGACCAGATGTCAGAATTTTTTCCTGTATTCCTCACTGGGATGTGGAGTGGGGCAAAACCAAAGAGAAGCTGTGGCTGAAGGGAAGCACAGATCCTCCAGCTACTTTGTGGTGCTGCGTTCTCCTTCTGGACCAAGATCAGGTGTGCCATGTCTGGTCAGCCATGGGATCCTAGACCCAGAGCTACTCACTGAGGTTCCTGGAGCTCATGTCACGGAGCAGGACAGGATCCCACTGTGGCAAGAACCTCACACACAAAACTCCCTGATCAGTTAAGGCTGATATCCTTCAGTGTGCAAAGAACAAGCTGTAAACTAGGAAAACATTCTGATCACCTTACATCAGGGCTACCAGCTCGGCACAAAATTTACTGTGTGCCAAGTTTCCCACTAGAGGTATTTGCTCCATGGTTGTCAACTTAGCCCACTCCCAATACTGACTTTTTAATACTGCTACACCTCTGTATAGCTTTGGTTGGGTGAGTTGACAAAGTGAGAAGGTGCTGAATGTCACTGCCTAGCTGAGCTGTCACACACAGCACGCAGTGTAGCGGGAATGAGTAATGAACACAGCTCAAAAAAAAAAAAGGGATGTAAAAAGGATGTTTACAGATTTCCACATGGATGTGGTCTATTATGAAGCTATAACTTCCTATCTATTGAGTGTTTACTAGAAAGGCTGAGAATTAAATTAGAGTCTTTTGTGGGCAGGAAATGTTCCAATGAAAATTAAACAGATTGAGCAATTCACTGTCAAAATGGGAGGAAACACTAACTGTGAAAGAACCAAAAGCTGACACGGTACTAGAACACTCTTGAAAATCAGGAATAAAGATCTGTCTGAGGCTTGCACTTCCTTGGGACTTTATATGAGATTTTATCCAGCTCTCCTCGATTAGCTGGCTATAAAGTCCAACAGAAATCTGACAGATTAACAACTGTGTGATTAGACACAAGATTAATTAAACACAAAACCATGTGTTTCAAAAGCCTATTCATTGTAAGCATGACTGATGAGACATCCAGATATACATCCCCATTTCAAGAAAAGCTTTACACACCCATACATGAACAGAGAATTTATAGGAAATAATATGCAGTAATATTTCAACCCTAGGCTCACACCTAATGACCAAAACACTGTTTTATTTTTTCCTGTAAAATTTCCATGAAGTTGCTTTAATACAACCAGACAGCACCAAGCTTGGGAAAGAAAGACATAATCCAACAAGATTCTGTATTTAGAATTTAAATATCTGGTTTACCATTTACAATCTAACCTAGATTTTGGAAGAGCAGAATGATATGTTATGTGTGGTGATTTTAATCTAAATTCCACAGGAAAGGCACTTCCCATCTGCAGCTGAGCTCTCGGTACACACCCAACGGCTTCGTTGGAAATCTGCTCTTCAGCAGCCAGCAACAGCGCTGCGCATGCAGCCCTGCACGCAGCAAACACAAAGAGCTCTTAACTGTTGATGATAAAGAGAAACCAGCCCGTGAAAAGGGGCTGAAAATGGTTACATGCAGACATAGGTGCCCTGCTTTGGCTAAAGCATCTTGGAGGAACGCCACAGAAGGGCCTTTTGGCCAAAGAAACTGCACCGGCAATGCCTGCTTGAAGTCCCACTGATTTGAAATGAAGGGTTTGCAATTAACTGCAGCAAGTTCCTCACCAACCTCCAGATTTTTCTTATTCAAACAGGAAGACAAAGAGTCTAGGCTCAGCTCATAGCCGAGCCTGGCAGTTGATCACCCTGGAACCTGTAACCTCCTCCACCGTATCCTCCATCGTCACAGGAGGGTTTATAGCCCTCGGCGCTGTGATGGAAGCTCCACGTGGGAGTGGACAGAACTGAACTGGACGTAATCAGTTGTTAATGGTGCTGCTTTGATTTTCAGATCCTGTGTTATGTTCATACAAGCATAAATTCATCACATATGCAAGTATCATATAGGTCCTGGTACCCAACAAACGTATATTGTCCAAATTACTAACTACAGAATGGTTAAAAAATATGCTAACAAAATTAATTTCCATTAACAATCATTTGACAGGGCATCAGAATATTCTGGGGGGGAAAAAAGGAAAAGGTTTAATTCATTTCCATCCTTCCTTTTGCCACTCCAGAGCTACGTAGTGTTAATTGTTTGGCTTCCTTACCACAACAAAGCTGGGATTCCTCTATGTTTTCACCACGATAAATGTCACCTTGACACGTAACCAAGGAATGAAACCTGTGCTATCTATTTCTATTCAGGAAGGCAATTAAAAGAACAAATAAAAATCAGGTTTTGCTTTCAGATTCCTGCCATTGAGAAATGGTGAAAACTAAACAAAATCAAGTATCTAGTTACTTTTGGGTTATTTTAGAGTGGGCTGTCTTGAAGTTTCACATCCAGCATGGCCAGAGACCAACAATGACAGCTCAAGAGAAGGGATTACATCCTTAATCCACACAGTGTAAATGTAAATGTTAATGGACAGGAGTTTCAAGTAATGGACATTTGGAATGGAACTGAACATGCATACAAAGAAAAGTACTGCAGTCCTTCAAAAAAACCCTAACTTCTGCAAGCAATTCTTTTCTTGCACTCATGCACTGATGGTAAATATCTTAGAAGATAATTTCCCAGTTGGAAGTAACAAAAAGGGTGAAACTGTACTCGTTAGAGTACACAGAAAGAAAGCAATAATCAAAAGCTTCATGCATGCTTAACAGAAAACTTTGAATTGCTCTTCATCTTGCTGGTTGAATATAAAAAGAAAATGATATTGACTCATTATACTTGGATTCACAAACCAACCATTTAAATGTATTTTAAAGGTTAAACCCAAGGTTTTAGACTCATTCAGAAGATCTTTTTACACTAAAAAGGGAAGCCAAAATGAAAAAAAATAGAAGAAATAATAATCCCAGAGGCCTTAATTAAACACCAGAAGTGATAATTTCTAGGATAAAACAGAAAACCAGCTGGAAGCATTAATAAACATATTGCTAAATTAAAACTTTCATGTCAACAACATAAAAGGTAATCTCCAGTGCAGTTCTCCACAAAAAAAAAATGAAACAAATCAAATCTATCCACTCAGAAACTCCTATTACAACAGTTTTTGTACTTGAAAAACTTAAAAATGCTTGTGTCACACAGAACTGGGGAAACCTAGCAGCCCTTCCAGCAAAGAAAATGCCTCTGAAGTTGCAGTGTTTCGCGTGTGCAGCCTGCGATGCTCAGCTTAGGTTGCAGAAGGTCAAAGTTGCATTCCCAGGCACAGAGAGAAGATGAGAAAAGCAACTTGAAACAACAAACTACTAGAGGTCAGATTCAATGAAGAGAAATCCTCTTTGCTTGTGCAATTAAATCTCCCATGCCTCCATTGAGTGGTGAAGAAGTGAATGGAATTTAAGTTCAATGTGGCCAACTCTCTCTCTGATTAGTGCTACTGAAACCCACACAATAAATTACTGAATTGCTTCAGTAACCAAAAGGATTCCAGCTTTCTTATAGCTGCCAGTGACATACAGAGTCACAGAAATGTTTAGGTTGGAAGGGGCCTTTCAAGGTCATCTAGTCCAAAACCCCTGCAGGGAGCAGGGACATCTGCAACTAGAGCAGGGTGCTCAGAGCCCTGGCCAACCTGACCTTGAGTGTTTCCAGGGATGGAGCTTCTAGCACCTCTCTGGGCAAGCTGGGTCAGTGTTTCACCATCCTCATTGTAAAAAAAAAAAAGTCTTCCTTAGATCTAGTCTAAATCCCCCCTCTTTTAGTTTAATACCATTACCCCTTGTCCTGTCACAACAGGTCCTGATAAAAACACTGTTCCCCTTCAAGTACTGAAAGACTGCAGTGAGGTCTCCCCAGAGCTTTCTCTTCTCCAGGCTGAACAACCCCAACTCTCTCTGCCTTTCTTCATAGGAGCAGCACAGTGGAATCAACGACCTTCAGCAAATGCATGAGTTTGATGGCAAACACTGCTTCCCTTCTATCAAAGCCACACAAATTTGGTCTGAATAAATTCACAGGAGGAAGGGCAGAAGAAGCTGATGCTGACACAGAGATGCTGACCAGGAGGAAGAGTGGAAGCTGAGCTCCCTGTCCCACTGCCCAATGTCCTGATGTGAACCATGAGATAAAAGGAGCCAATTCCGTCAAAAGAGGCAAACATTTGTTGGCATGAAGCCCTTCATTTCATTTCCCAGGACTTGAGAGTCCTGAGAAATTTCAGCAAATAAGGACCGATGAGATGAGCACGACACATAAAGCCTTACAAGAAAACTGGGGAGTGGGGAGGGGGAGTGCTGAGCTGCTCCAGCACCAGACACCACACCAGGCAGCCACCTCTTGTCTCATTTTCCAGCCCAGTTACCAGCACTGCACTAGCATTTTCCTTCACCAGCGCTGAGTTCAACCTCCAAACCCACCCTGCTGCCACCACAAGCTCCACCTGCAGTCTGCACCTCGTGCAGGATGGAGTGAGCTTCCTCTCCCCACCGAGATACCGATCTGAGCTCACTAAGCTACTGAACCACACATTTCATCTCCTCTGCCCAGTTAACTTTCCAAGAGCTACAAGATTTGAGACTCCCAACAGAAGAGAGGCAGCGAGGGTTTATTCACCAACCTGTACAGCCACCTCAGCTTTACCCAGGGCTCTCGTGTCAGAGGACTTCACACTTGCTCCTTCCAGCTCATCGCACCTCCTGGGGGGAAAGAGGAAGAGGAGGAGCCTCTTCTGTGGCTCTGGCCACATGCCTCAGCACCAGCTAAGCCAAGCCATAACCACTCGCCTCATTTTAACGGGGCAGAAATCAAAGAGCTAGGCTAAGTTCAGAGCCTGACAGCACCAAGGAGTGCATTAGCAAGCACGTCACTGCAACCTCCCTGACAATTAGAAGTTGAACTGTCAGAACAGGCACTAAAAATACTACAAAACTGAGTGAAGAAAAATTCTGAAATAAGCTGAGGCAACATAGTGATTGTAATACTGCTTTCTGTACTATAAGCCATAAAGAGACTTGTTTGTAAAGTCTTCTGTTTCAAAAGTTTGAAGCAGTACATTTACACAAAATTTTCTTTCAGAAGGTGGAAGTCTGGCAATTTTGACCTGATTTTGCCATTTATTTGATGGCTGCAACACTGAATATCCTGATGAAAGGAATCTCAGCTCAAGCTCACACTCTCATTTCTACTTCTTTAAGCTTATTCTGCAGCACATCAGAGAGCTCCGAGACATCACCGTGTCTCCACCCTCTGAGTTACAGCACAGATACTGCTGCTTCTTGGGATTTCAAACGTAATTAAAGGCAAACTACAACAAAGAAACAATGGAAGAAAGAAAACTGTGGCAGAAGCGACATGAGTCTCCTGCAAACAAATACATGCACATTCAAATCTGGTAAAAGGTGAAGCTTTTTCCGTGTGCTATGTTTATCTTACCTACAAGGCTAATTTGAAGGAATAACCCCAAAGCTCTTTTATCCCAAGAAAGCAACATGGCTAAACTTACTCATTTTGTTACAAATCTGCTAGGTTTCAACACCCTTCCAGAATTTAATGTCTTCCTATTCTTTTAAAAAATTGTGGCAGGGACAGAGTCTGATTAAAATGAAACCCAACTTCTGTGGTTTTGCTGAAAGTAGATTGATACTCAACAGGATGAAGTTTACAGCTACTGGTTTAGTTGTTCGTTATTAGTGGCAGGTCAGAAGTGTCCCTGGCTAATATTAAGGAAAATGCTACCAAAGAAACAAACAAAAACAAACCAACCAAGCAACAACAACAAAACAAAAACTAAGAAACAAAAAACAAACCAAACAAAACCCAAACCAACAATCAAACAAACAAACAAACCCAAAACCAGCAGCAGCAGCAAACTTAACCAAATAAGAAAGAAAGGGAAGGCAAATTTCTTCACTGGTAAGAGAAGCTGTCTGGTTTCTTGGAAGTCTAAACCTGCCTCTAGTCTGTGTGCAAGAGGCAGAGAGGGTTCTGCTGGAGAGGTCTCACCCTCCCAGCACCTCACTCCTGTAACCCACCCAGCCATTGCAGCAGGTGGTTGGGAAGTGCCCTCAACCCGAGACAGCCAGAAGGGTAGGGGGACAGTCCTGGGAACATTCAGCCATGGAAATCAAGCATCACAAGTAGCTCTTGGGCTGTGTCTTTCTGAACTCCATTAATAACATATGCACCTGGTAAGGCCGAGGGTGCTTCTTCCCCAATACACCAGTGCTCCCTAAGAGGTGAGCTCCAGGACCCCTACCCCTTGCTAACAGGGTCCCAGTGAGCTGCAGGTGAGCAATGGTGCTTCAGACAACACCACACTGAAAGAGATCTCCACAGAGAGTCCCCTTCCCTCCATGGCATGTTGACAGGACAAACCCACTTCTTTCCTGTGTGTCCCATAAAGAAGCTGATAGTGGTGTGCCAGATGAGAGTCATCACTCCCCAGTCTTCTCCCCCAGAGCAGAAAGTTACTTCTCAAGCACTTAACTCATCACAAACCGAAAGCAACGAGGGTAATGTTAGGCTGGAGATGAAATAATTTCTGTGCAGACACCATACTAATGATGAAATATTTTAACATAAGCCTGGTATTATTATTAAGGGTGAAATGCATAACTTGTCACCGCCACCATCCAGAGCATTCAGTTTCCAGAGCGAGGGAAACGCTGATGAAGCACAAGTAGCTTGTAATTTTATCAACAGCTCTCAAACCTCCCAAAATACTTTTAAACTACATCCATAAAAATTACAGACCACAGCCATATTTGCCTTGTGATTACTTGAAAGCTATATAAATCTTCTCTTTGAAGCAGAAATAAGGTTTCTGAAGTTTTCACCAAGTTTTTGGCCACAGATTTTATATATAACAGCACAGATTTAAAACTTCTTATACCCTGACCGGGAGCGTTTTTGGAAACACCCTGCTTACTTCTTGGATGGGTTTCCATTTGACTCAATCACAGTAATTGTACAACTCTCATAATACTCAGAACTAGTCAGAAAAGCAGAGAATATTGCAGAAATTTCCACTTATAGATGACTGGGCTACAGATTAGTGATCTTGCAACCAGGAGTGGGAGAAGTCATTCTCCTCTCTTCAGTATCACATGGCAGAGGCAATTAGAAATAACCTCAAATGACATGAATTCTCTATTCCTGATTTCACATGTGTGTGTATATATATCCTCTTATCTTAAGCCTTTATATTACCCTCAAGTCCCCCCTCTGAAAAACTAACACTGCATTTACATTTTCAGTCCCATCTTTCCAGACACTGCATTCACTGCATATATTCCCAATGTTTGCAAAAATTGCTTCAGGACCACAAGAATCATGAAGACACTCAGGCCCAGATCAGCATCCCCTTCAGAAAATCCCACATGAAGAGATGGCACTTGACAACATCTGGCAGCTGCAGAACCTTCCAGGCAAGTTAGCTGCTGGTGAAGGTGGGACATGACTTGTCTCAGCTCTGGATGTTGCAGCTCCTTAAGGAGCTGAAACTCAGGTAGAAGAGGCATTATGGAAATTAAGCCACAGTAGAAGGAACAAGTAGGAGGAATAAGTTCTCCTGCTGAAGTCATCATGAGAAATCAGTGGGACAGGAATCGGTGGTCCACTTCTCTGTACCTTGTTATGCACAGAACAGAACCTAGCTCTGCTGTATCACTGGCAAGGGTGTTAAAAGGGCTACTCAACATCATGGGTAAGGTTTTATTACAGCCTAATTACAAAGGAGGTAAGAGAAGGTTTATTGTCTCCTCCCTGTCTCCTGCAGTATCGAAAACCCTCCCAAAGCAGGACGATCTGGTTCAATCAGTGATAGCTACTGGATTTGTTGTGCCGTGCGTATGACCCTGGTGCCACAACTCTGCTTTTTGTTTAATATGGAGGAGGAAAACCAAAAAGATTAAGCCTGTGTGATGGTACCAGCAGAATGGCCCAAACTGAATTCTGACATGCAGACTTAAAATCCCAAATCTTTAAGAATAAAACTAGCCATTTACACTCGGGAGTACCTGTTGCTTCCCAACACACTGCTCTGAATTCCTCAGGAAACATTTGCAACTCTGGAGACTTTTTGTGCTGAAGTTGTATGCACTGAGTTTTCTGAGGAGCTGCAGCCAAAACAAACCCGGTCATTTCCAAGAATGTAGCTGGGTGAAAAAAAGGAACCTTTTATTCGGAGAACACAGGGCATTGAAACTATCCCAGTGTAAATGCTTTTCACTCCCCAACTTGTGAGTACTTGAACTTGGAATCCTGAGGCGGCTCTTCCGCAGTGCTTTATCTGCGGGTTCTTCTAAGTCAGGTGAAATAAATACATCATCCTGAGCACTGTTCTGAAGAATTTTCCCATTTAAAATTGGGTATGAGGGAGCGGATGGCCAGTCTGCTAAATCCAGGGACAGAATTAACACTACTCAGTCGGTTTATAAGCACAAGTTTAAACAGCACTTCCTGGCACAAAAAGATGGTGTTGAGATGTACAAGTATTTTCATCTCACAGATGTAAACAAGTTCAAATAAAGCCCGTTGAGGGCTCTTACCAAATGGAATCAGAAGAGATATTTACTTGAAGGAGACAAGAGAAATATTTAAACTTCTCTCACAGTCCATGTAATCTTCTGGAGAAACTTTTGTTTCTATACATCAAGGACATGAAGTCGATGGATAAAATAGACCATGTTCTGCAGCATCTTCTCTTGCTCTCAAAAAGGCTGATTCCCACTTTAATACAAAGCAGAATTCAACTGCGACCTCAGCTTAGCATTAATGGGGACAGCAAACACAGCACCCCGAGACAGAATGCCTATAACATACATAACTTATCTGTACAGAACAAGCTGCCAGAACAGTTACGTCTTCAGCAAACCAGACTCAATATAAAAAGGATTTACTTGCGTGGAAGAATATTTGCAGTCTCCATGCAGTTTTACTTTGAATAGATTTAACATTTAACTAGTTCAACCACATTAATCCTTGAGCTCCAGCCTCCTGCAGAAGTATTTTTAATTTTTCATTTAGAACTAAAACTGACACTTGCAGCAACAAAAGGTGGAATTTCAAAGAACTGCATGCAAATTTTAAACCACCACTATCTAAATAAATATGAAAACCTCCCAACAGTCGCAAAAAAAAACATTCATAGCAAAACTACACTTTTCTCATTTATATCAGAATGAGTTTTAAGCTGTAAAAGCCAGAACTTGCTGCAGCTTTTTCTTAGATAGGAAAGCCCATCACTTTTGAAGTGTCCCAAATGCAAAGGCTAAATTGCAGCAGTAATGATGAAATACTCCAGTCAGAAGGAGCTCTAGACTGAAAATGTAAATGAGACACCAACTCAGCGTGGCTACTGATAATACAAGTTAATTAAGAGCAGTTTTGAACATTTGTCCTATTTCTTCACCATGATTTCCAGGTTTGCTGAAGAGCTGCCTATTGTGCTGCACACCATGCTCCTGGGTGCAGCAATAGCTGCCCTTCAGGCAACTCTTTTATTTGGTACTTTGAATTTTCAAGTTCATCTTGAGATAAAGGCGTTGAAAAATGGATTAAAGGAAAGTGTGGTTTCCTGCCATTAGTGGAGATGGGCAGCTGGGTGTTTGTGTGGCTAAATCCACCTCCCATTGTCTCCCATTCCCTGCCACTATCCACTGCCCCCTCCTCTCTGCTGCAGGCCACAGCTTTACAATAAAAAAAGAACAACCCCAAAATGCATATAATGCTCCCTCCAGATGTTAATCCAAGAAAGGAAAAAGTGGTTTTTGAAACAACTGAGAACAAAGACGAGAGCCCCAAGCCAGTACAACCCCCACTCCAAGCTGGTTAAAAATACACCAAAGTGTTTTGACATTTTACCACGTGTACATACAGACCAGCATGCAGACAGGTTGACATGTTTTCCTACCCCAAGTAACTCCTACGTAAATTGCCATGGCACCTGACCCCAGTTCTGCTTCAACAAAGTATAACTTGCTCTTTGTCTCACTGTAACTTTGTCCGTCTCGGAGGGAGACTCGCACAGCGGCTCCACCATCGCTGTGGCTGGCAGAACTTCCTTGGAAGACAAAGCCTCCTCTCTGCTTCGGATGGATGTGAGAGAGGGCTCTACCTCCTGCCATAGGGTCTGGTTCTTCAGAACAGCTCAGGCACTGGCTTCTGACACCGAGTCTTAAAGTCTGTCCCCTATCAACCTAATGAGATGCCCTCAATAAGCTGCAGCGTCAGTAAGCCCAGGTCCTTTCCATTGCCTGGACTGCTGCAGAAGAAAGGAGGCTGTCTCCTGCTCCCCTCGTGGAGAATCCCATCCCTCTCCAGCAGGCAGCACTCCACCTGCCTCTTGCTACCTCTCCAACAACCTGTCTTGAGAAACAACCACAAGGGCCTGTCATCTGACTACTGGGCCTGAGCTCAGAATTTCCTTCACCGCCCAAAGCTCCACCTTCACACTTCCCCAAAGCTCCTTTCTCCCTCTCTCTTTTTCTTTTCTTTGTTTTGTTTTCTTACTCTCCCAGGTAAACCTCTCTACCACATTTGTGTCTCCCAGATAAAAATTCTCATCTCTTCTCCCACCAGTTGAAACTTCTGCTGTCAATGCTGCTAGGCCTCTCAAGCAAGCACATCTGTCCATGTACTTTGGAAGGATTCACCCTGCAAATAATGTATGTGCTTGATAAAGCACAGGTATGCATAAGAACAAGTTGCTGAACAGATTTACTACTCCAACAGGCATTAACCTCCCTCCTGCTTCTCTCTCCCCAGCTCAGTCCCTCTCCAAGGGCTTGTATTCTCCCACTGCCTGCAGTCACTTCTGTGTCTCCTTTCCTGAGCCATTGTGTCCTCAGCTTGGTTCAACCTTTCCGTATTTCAGCATCTTCACCTCTCTCTCACCAGCCTCATACTCTGACTAGGACAATGCAAAAAGCATTATCCCACTCTTTAAGGACAACGCAGGTAAACCAATATGTTTTGCACTGCTACACCCCAAACAGGCAATATTCTGCACTATTAAAATGTATATTGCTGAATGTAATTATAGCACAATCAAACAGCTTTCTAGTCAATGAATTTACAGCATCTCTGATAGTTTTGTTAAAAACCTTGACTTCTCGGCTTCAATCCACAGGTTTTATGGTTGTTTCAAGGGTATGTTTTTTTGCTTTAATTTCACCCTCTGCAGACTCTTTCCTGTCCTGGCTGTATTTTTCCTCTCCACCACCTCCTCCCTAGAACCTTTTCTCAACCTTTAATAAAACAAAACCCACCCATATTCTCTTCCTCACCTCACCCACGCTCAGAGAGACGCCCGCTCAAACTCCCAGGCTTGCTTGTGATCTGCCTCATGCACACTCGTACTTGAGAGCACTTCCAGCAAGCTCTGCTCCCCCGAGCTCCATGTAACACACACTGCAGTGAAGGGGGGGGAGAGAGAAGAAAAAAGCAAGCCCACCTGACCACCAATGCTCTTTCTGCTTTACCTTACAAGAGCAACACTCCACCAGACTTACAATTTCCATAGAAAACAGGGCTGGCTGCAGCTATGCTCTCCAATCCACTCAAAGTAGAGAAACAGGTTTTATTTCCAAACAAATAAACCACCTCTGCCGAGGATGGGAGCAAAGCAGGAAAGAAAAGGAAAGACTGCAAACGTACCATTTCTGGTCAGTCTTTGCCAGTGGCTATTAATATCTCCACTCCATGCAAAGCCTACGCTACCAATCCACTTCAATGTTATTTTGTTTAGCAAGAAACAGCACCTGTTTCCTCACCGCTGGTTTCCTGACTGTAGCAGGCTCCAACAAGGGTTCACAGATCCCTTACTGGCCACGTAGCAAGCATGAAGCTTTCCACTTGCCACTTTTCTGTGAGCTATAAAATCAGGAGACAACGCTACTCAATTCATTTTTCAGTTAAACATGTCACACTTGATAAAGTCATTGGAACACTGAAGCACAGATTTTTTTAGAAGAAACAAATAACTTTTCCTTCTTATTCATATTTATGCAGTTTTCTGACTGCCACGCTGCCAGCTGTTTAATGGCTGCCTTTCTGCCTTGTATTTCTTTGCAATGTCAGCACAAATGACTAAAAAAGTTCAATTCACATTTAAGAAAGAATTTGTCTGCAAACACCTCCTTTAGCAAGTAGAGGTCTAATGTAGTTTCTTCCTTTCCTATCTTCTGTGCATCCTCCAATCTCTCTCAGCAGCACATTTCATAGTATCCTATCACACCCACCGCCAGCATTTCCAAGATGTATGTATTTCTCTGAAGTCTCCTGCCCAGAGTCAGAGAAGGATGAGGATGACTTGACAAGTTTGGGCTTTCTCATGCCTCCTAACAGCTTTAAGAAGTGTTTTACCCACTTATTTTTAAACAGAAGATAGACTAGGTTATAAAGTTAAAAGAAATTAGCCTGAGAGTCTTAAGTCTCAAATGAGATGAAGGAAGTGAGGTCATAGGACTGGAGCTCTTCACAGAAATGCACGAAAAAGAGTGGTGGTGGTTAATAAAGATTGTGCTGATAAGTGCCAGAAGCCAAGTTCTCAATTTCCCCTAAATGTTTCAAGTATAATAAGGATTAAAATAAAACAGAGTAACAGTGCTGACAGACACAGGACTGCTTGTTTATGCCCTGACTCTGCTTTGTGTTACCTGTAAAGGACACTATGTTTTAATCTAAATCCATTAAGGAGCTGCTTCCCATTCTTCAACTGAGGAGCTCTTAGCACAGTACAGACCAGACTTCCAACTACCAGTATTTAAAAACACCAAACCAAACAAAGCAAAACAAACACAAACCCAAAACCCAAACAAGCAAACAAACATGCACTTTGATCACCAAAACCCACACAATATGAACCAAACAGAAAAACACAAATCCAAGCTGCAAGATCCTCCAGGGTGCCAGGCTTCCTCACGGTACAAAAGACACCAGCTTTAACCTCTCAGGAAGCAGATCTATGGCTCAGACCACTTCCCCCCTCCTGACACGTACAGCACCATCCCACCCACGGGGGATGTGAGGAATCCAGGAATGGAGAACTGAGAAGCCAGTCAACACCTACAGTCCCACCAGCACCAAATTTCCATTCTGCCTTGTGCCTCGCTGGTTTCTCACTCGCACAGAGGCTCGTTTGTCACCTTTGCCACAAGCACTGCAGGCAGCAGTGAATGAGTGTGGTTTGCATGTGCTGACTTGCAACACCAGGCAGTGGCTGGACCACTCCAGTTCCAGTCTGCTGCCTCATACCTGAGCAATATCAAGCTTCACTCCTTGGCTTTTGCTCCCCACCATCTCACTGTGTTCAAAGATCAATTACAAGCATTTACATGACAAAAATATTAAGGTTATGAAGCTACAGGCAGAAGCACTGGACCTCCCAGAACCGTACTGGTTGTGCTGCTTGTGTTTGCCTGCCCACCCCCAACCTGCCCATGACTGAGCTCTGATGCAGTTCTTAATTAAAAGATCACACTGCAAGTTTTCCATAAAAGCAGTCTCCTTCAGTGCCTGAAATGGCTGGCACTTATTCAATGTGGTCATTTAATACTTTTTTTGCTTTCTGACATTCACTGTCATTGCACAGAATACTCTGAAAGCACAACCAGCTCACTCATGGGGCCCTGCACTGCTCAGCACCCCAGTTTTCTCTCACAAAGCATGTTCTTTTTTTTTTTAATAGCATCCTAAGACACCAGGAGTATTATTGGCATTTTATGACAATTCAAAGTGTTCTTTATTTAGGTGCCCAGTTGGAGACAGCTGAGGCCTGACTATTCAGTACACTCACAGCAATGAGACCATTGACTTCCTTTGCAGTTGCACGCACTCAACACTTCTCCAACCACCCCAGAGGCTGTTAGGACAGCTACGCAGCAAAACAAGTCCCTTCTTATAACAGCATGTGCTTAAAAGGATTTTCTTTCTCAGATACCTAGCAGATCCTTGCCTTTTCCTTTCTACAGACATCCCCACCTCTTCCATGTGGCTTCTGTGAGACATGAAGCCGTGATTCAGCAGGTGTCAGTCTCTCCTGTTACTGCTCAGGCTGCTCCTGGATGCACTGAAGGAAGCAGGGATCTTCTCCGCTGAAAAGCCTGGGATCACATCATGCAACTAACACCCAAACTGCAATGCACACACACTAATGTTGCAAGCACTTATGCATCCTTGACTTAAGACGAAAAAAACCCAGAGTCATGGGAACGTTCTTTGAAATGAGGCTATTTTAAGACTGTTAAAAGCAAACTAACCTTTCCCATCCCGAGAAATTTTCATCACATGGGTGTCTGAGATTAATCAGCAGGCTGATGCGCAGGCTCTCCTTTTTAAGCTCAGGGAGAAACTGGAAACTTCATTCTGCTTCTACCTCTGTGCTAACCAGAATTGAGGGGGGGCAAGGGGGCACACAACGGTTCATTTATCAACAGATTCCATGGGTTGTACCTACCAGCAGAAGGGAAGAACTCAAGCTCTCAAACCCTCAGTTCAATTGCCTCCAGATCAGACAAACCAGATTCTAGATTCTGCAAATTCTTCCCCAGCTTGCCTGAAGGTCTTCTCCCTGCTGTGGCCTATTGAGAGGGGCTAGAGAAATCAGTCGAGCTGGTTAAGAAGGAGAGAGAATGGGAAGGAAGTACACAAGCAGCCTTGAAAGTTTGAGAAGGCTTTTACAAAGAGGTAAATTTTGCATAAAGTGACAGTGTATTTTGCTAGCATAAGTAATGCAGGCTTGCAGGACCCTTTCAGTTTCTCCATGTACACTGAAGATAACAGAGATATTTTGTATTAATACCTATGTCAGATGGATATAAGAAGTTCTGCAAGTGCAGAAGATAGCAATTGGGCATGCTGGAGATGCTCTTCCCTAGAAACATTCAGGATTCAGTCATAACCTGTGCTCACCATTTCCTAACTCATACTGCTAGGTCAGGAATTATTTAAGATCCCTTCCCATCCTAAGTTTCCACAATGTACAACTTTCTGCCACTCTCCAAAGAAAAGAAGGGCTTGTGCTGGATGCAAGTAGACAGAGCTAAACCTACTGGAGTTTAGGATGCCATCACCTCTGTGGTGAGAGCTGATGTCCACACAAAGAGCTGATGTCCACACGGAGAGCAGCCTGCAGCTCAGCCAACCTACAGCTGTCAGGGTGCCACGGACAGATGGAGAGATGGTCACATCACCCTTCACCCTTTTCACCAAGAGCAGGGCCCACACCCCATTCTGAGCAAGCTGCCCAGGCACAAGCAGCCTGTGATGGGCAGACACATCCCTTCTGTTCTCTCCCAGGCTCCTGTACTTAACAGGAGGATAAAACCAACACAAACCATGCCTCAGTGTAACTACAAGAGTCCAACTCAGAGGTCTGTACAGAAGAGTGCTACTCCATTGTGTTTCCTGCAGAAGGGCAAGCCCCAGACCAGTAAAACATTAAGAAAGGGGAAAAGAAAAAGAAAAAGAAGAAAGCATTGTCAAGCCTTGAATACATCCATGAGAGCCCTCACATGGGCAGATAAATCTCTTCCACTGTATTGGTTTAATAAAAGAAAGCATCCAATTAAGCCAAGGTGGCACAGTCTGTGCCCAGCCCTACCCAGTAAGGACTATTTCAGGCTGGTTACCCACAACAATGAAAAGAGTAAGAGATGGTCAACAGAACTGATAAATCATCCAGTGTTTAACAGGGATTCCCAAGAAACACCAAGTTTCTCACCCCTCAAAAATGGCAGCAATATGCTTCTTTCTCTCCCCCTATTTCTCCTTCCTACTTTTTCTGTAGAGGATGCTTTTATCTTGAAGAAATCCAGTAAAAGCAGGAGTGCCAAAAAAAATCAGCATGTTGAGTGGTACCTTTGCTGATGTTGAAAGTGCAGAACAAATGTGAAGGGTCAAAGCTTGATACTCTCAGAGGAAAGGGCTGGCTTGTCAAACTTGCTAGATTAAAACACAGATGGAAAACTCAGCCTGGAAACAGAATTCAAAAATTTTGACTGCTCCCCTTTCTTCTCTCTTCATCCCCAAATTTCTCTTATACCAAGTAGTTCCCATAATTGTCACTGAAATCAGATGGCAAGACCTTCAAGGGACCAGACAGATATCTCCTGGAATGGAGAATGAAGGAAATACAAAGGAAACTTCACTTTCAGGATGTTAGAAGTCCCTATGCCTAGGAAGATGGGATTGAAAATCAGTTTTACATGTTCTACATATTACCTGTGTGAATTTAACTATAGTAAGGCATTATTTCTGGTTACACACAAGTCAAGCATCTTTCCTACCAGACTTGAGGTGGAATGTGACTCAGACGCAGGTGCAGTCAGGTCATGTCACTAAAATGCCACAACTGTCTGGTGGAGCAAGTCTAGGAGGTTGCTGGGTATGTCTAAAAGGCAAACTGGCTATCAGATGTTAAAATCCTCTACTGAGCATTGCGAGTTCAGGGGGCTTGGGTTACTCTTGCTCTGTAAAAGCCTGCTCACTAAGTGTACTGATAAGATTCTGCATTGTAAAAATCCAATTGTTACATCAGGTAACTTGTGGCTACAGTTTTGAACTTCACAGAAATAAGGGTCACTGAATTTAAATACCAAGCTGTAATCACTGGACCAAGAAAGCTTTGTTTTCTACCAATGCATCTTCCTGTTCCCCTCCCTACTTCCTAGTGGTTTGGATCCTTGAGCCTTCCCTTTCACCTGCCCTTTCCTGCCATGTCTCCTGACACCCTAAAATGATGAGAGAAGAGCTACAGCTAATCCAGCAAAACTCACATGCTGACTTGGTTTGGCAGCCCTCAGTTGTCTGACATCCATAAGCACCGAGTCTGACCGTCCCTCCTGGAAGGTTAAAAACAAGTCTCCTCTGCCTACCTGCCTCTCCCAAAAAATCTGGGCATGAAGATCATTCACAGCTGCCTTCAAAATTACTCTGAGAGATCAAAAGCTTCCAAGTTTGAAGGACAGGTGAAAGAACTGTGGAAGGCTTATGCCAACGGGAAATCCAGAATATACAAAAATCCATGCTTTTAACATTTATTTCTTCAGTAGATTAAAAAAGACACTACACTTTCATACTTTTAAAATACTGCAATATACAGTCAAGTGTATTGGGTGGTCTCCCACAGCACAGCAAGAGGGACAGGAGGCTGCAGGTGCAGCTTCAGGAAGCCATAAAAAAGTACTCATTATGAACACCTGAAGAACTGATTCTGCTTCTTATTATTAGGCTTAGTTTGTCTGATAAATATTCTTCCCAAAGAAAGCAAATTTGTACATAGGGAAATAATGAGAAGGTATTTAAAAAATGAAGCAAAGAAACCCAACAAGGTGCCAACAAGGAACTTAAAATTTATTTTAGGATTTCTGGCAGCTCATCATAAATGAGCTCTCCTAGGATTACCAAAATTAGGTTAACAGTTTCTTGTGAAGATCAGGTTAAAAAGAAAACAAAAAAAAAAAGAATCAAGTAGTAGTGCCAAGGTTTATGCTGTTTTTTCAGGGCTCAGCCACTGCTAACCAGTAAAAATCAGCCTCCAGGTCTCTCCCCTCATGAGTCTAAAAGGGGTCAGATTCCTCCTATAACATGTTCTCTCTCTCACTCTCCAAAAAACCAATCCCAAAACACACAGCAAACCCCCAAAACAGTCAAACCCAGCTACCTATCTAGAGAGGCAATGGCATCTACTATAGCTCCAGTCAGAGCATGTGGCACATGCTCAGATTCAACCTCACCAGCAAAGGTCATTAGAGCTGAAGTTATTTGAGACCCTCCCTGCCCCTGCTGTTTTGCTTTGGTTTAATACCTTGTATCCCTTGTTTTGCCTCTTCAGCAAATGTACTAATCGATTTTAAGTTGCTAAAAAGTAATTCTTGACAAGATTGACACTTGGAAATTCCTACTACAAAGGAAGAGGGGGAATAAGGAACCACCTTAAAAGAGCCATGGATAGGTGATGCATGTAAGGAGCCTCTTCCCAAGCAGTAAACCATCATAAGCTTGTCAGAGAATAAAGCCACGAGATGATGGAAAAAAAAAAAAAGAAATAATAATCTGACTCCCATCTGTGACATAAAAGCAGGAATTCTGACAGTTTTGGTTCACACACGTGTTGTACACAGGCAGTGGGTGTGCTTGAACAGCCCCAGGGCAGCTATGCTGGAAGACATCCACAGCTTCAGGAGGCTATGGTACCTGGCTGCCGAGGAAATTAGTGGGTCTGTCTGTCTGGGCAGCACTGCTCCTGCTTGAACTGTTGCAAAACAGGAAAGAAAGGAATTTGAGATTTCTTATTACTGCTAAAGAGCACACTGGGATGGCCTCAAGTGCCTCATGCTGAGCAATGCCCCAGCTCTCATCCCTCCTTTTATAAAGGCTTTTCCTTCTTTTTTTATTATTTTTTTTATTTTTTTTTCCCCAGAGAGATTAAAAATGATCTACAAAGAAGTCAGTGTGCTGCTTGGAAACATCTGCCAACATCAACAGAAGAAGAAAACTGAGAACATCTTTAGAATCAGGCTCTATTACACCCATCTACGTACCAGCAATTTCCAAACAGCATACATGAGCCACAAATCACCTTTACCAACCAGTCCTCCAGACAGGGCAATCAAAATACATATATTACAAATACCTGAGTCACACTGGTGGAACTGATCTCCAGCATGATTTGAGTATCTCTGATTTAATTAGAAGGTGTTAACAAGCACACACACATTTATTCCATAAGAAAAAGCCAGCAACCTTTGTGATCTTCAGCGGCAGCTTCCACCGGACCAGGTCAGACCAATGAACCATGGAACATCTCCAGCTCGAATCTCCAGCCTCTTCTTCCTCTCCTCCAAAGCCACTACACTATTTAGGCATTTGGGGTTGGCGACACTTGCTTCCAGTCCTGCCACCATCAAGATTTTTTGGCAATGAGTGGTCAGGGCCAGGATGCAGTAGACTGAAGGTGCTGGAGTAGGCACTGATCTCCTGCTCTCATTTCCCACAGTTTTGACCAAAATAATAGATTCTATTCTTTTTGGAGGACACCTTTTGTGACTTCTCTCGTTTGCTAACAATAACCTAAGTTATCTTGCATAACCTGTTTAAACAAATATTAAGTATGAGCTGATTTACATCCCCCTCATCTTCCCACTGAAACTATTTTACTCAAGCTGCCACCAAACACTGGGAAGCTGGTGAGTTTTTCGCAGTGTTTAAATCCAAACTGGAAAAAAAATTCAAAATGCTTTAAACTCTCACCATCTCCCCCACAAGAGCTTATGTACAGCACCAAGCAACCCCAAAATAAAATAAAAGCAAAAAAAATACAAGTATGCACCCTCCTGAGATGGTGAAGTTCAGCTGAGCAGCCAGGGGGACAGCCACTCTCCAGCACTGCCAATAGTACCTGAGGAGGGTCCTGAAGGGTCCAGGGGGTACATTTATTATTCTCAACAGGCAAACCTCCCCATTCCACCAGGCAACACGGGGATCAGGTCAGCAGTAAGCCACCACTTTGCTCTTGCACACCATCCTGCTACGTAGCAATGCCCGGGGAACCTGAACGAGCTGGGTAACCCAAGGTTTGTTTCTGTACTGGGCGGGGTTTTGTTGTACTCACCTCTGAGTCCAAATCAACTCAACCTACAGTGACAGCTATACAGAGTGAAAAGATACAACTAATTCTCTGGGGAAGGGCAAAAAATACCCCATCTTTTCATTTTCTAATCACCATGAATATAAGTGATACTGTGGCATTATGATCAGAGCATTGTGAGCATCACTCAGCTCAAGGATAAACAGTTTGTGCTGGGAGACAATTCCCCTCCCCTGTCCACCTTCCCAGCTCACACCTCTCTACCAAGGCTTCCTTCTGCATCCACTGGGCTTTTAAGGATTCTTTCTTCTTTGGTTGTACAAAGATGCCCAGGCACATCCCTCACAGCAGGGCATGAAGGGATCTGAGCTAGGGGACGTGAGCCACACACTCCTCAAAGCAACAGCAACTGTACCACAAGTCCCATGTGCATGTGTTTGGTCGTGGATTTCTCTTAAATTGAATTGTTCTGGGTATTTTTTTTTAAGGCAAACATTAATTTAAGTACTTAGCCATTAATCATCACATCTTCTTTTTGTGTGTGTTTGAAAAAAATATTAAGAAATAAAACCCAAAGAGTGTAGGAAAAGTAAACCTTTAAAAAGCACAGGCTGTAGCTGTCACAGGTACTTTGCTCCCCTAGAATAGCACGACTTGCAATGACAGACTCCTAGAAATCTAATGGAGATGAAACACCTCCTGGGTATAAAATCTTAAGCACGTGGTTTTGTCCCACAGCTCCAGTGAGGCTCGTCTGGCAGGCACCCTTGTGATTTCAAGTCTGATATTTGCCACCAAACCTGAACTTTAAAGTGAGTAACTTAGCTAATGGCTAAAGTACTGCCAGGAAAAGAACCAGAATACACACAATCCATCTCTTTGCATATGCTGTCTACTGTGTTTTCTTCACTGTTTCACCAAAACACTCCCTGTGATACGACCTTATTGCTTCAGGTTATATTGCAGCATGAAAGTCTGGGACAAAAATGGAAACCTTAGCAGTTTTGTGTGTGCAAACACTGGTTTGCTCATCTACTTCATGTAATTGAAGCAAAGGACAAGGGCCATCTCTGCTCCAGCTCTTTTTGAGGTGACAGAGAAGCCTGTAAGTACTCCCCTGCGAGGGAGAGTTTCCACCCCTCCAGCTTGAGACAAGTGAAGACAACCGGCAGCAACGGAAGATCTGGCACCAGAAAAGCAATGTAATTAGCTCTGGGGTGGAAGTAATTATTCCTCTCCATACAGCATCTGTAAGGCCACATCTGGAGTATTCAGTCTGGTTTGGAGAGTCTGGGAAAAGAAAGATTGACATACTGGAGTGAGTCCAGTGGATGGCCACCAAGATGCTGTAGCACTTGATGCATGAAGGAGAGATCAAGAGAGCTGGGTTTGTTCAGTCTGTCCTGGGAGATACTCAAAACCTGGCTGGATGAGGCCCCAGCTTTGAAGTTAGCCCTGGCTTTGAGGTGAGCCCACTTCTGTGCAGGAAGATGACTTCCAGAGGTCCCTTCAAACCTGGATTCCTCTGTTTAAAGTTTAAACAGAACAACTCCTCATCTCACAGAAGTCAGAAGGACTATTAAAAAGTAGTTTACTAGAGGCCCTATTAAGATGGACTTTCAGAAGAGAAGTCTGTTAGCTCTAGAAAGAGCTCAGTTACACAAAATAATGTTTTACAGTATGGTTGGGGGAATAAGAAAAAAAACAAACCCCAAACAAAAAAAAATTGTAGGTGATCAACCATCAAGCAAAACTTTCCCCCTCCCTGCCCTGTTTTCAAGCACAGTATGAAGGAGTCCAAAGCTACATACTTGTCATGATACACACAGGTTTAGCAAGTTCCCATACCAACAATCATAAACTAAATCTCCATGATGTGGTTTCACTGCCATTTTCAAGGTATTTTCTCAGAAACTGTATCTCACAGTGGCAACATATTGCTGATTATGGAAGAAATTCTTCTTATTGCAGTTCGGTGTGACTACATTACTGGCAAACACAGATCTTATTTCCCTTGCAGAGCTGCTCACATCTTAAGATCTGTGATATTTCATTTCTGAAGGAGAGTGTTCACAACGGTCCAGCAGCACTAAGAAATGTGCAGAAATGTATTAACACTTCCAAATTAATCTGGAGACTGCAAGCCCTCTAAATGGGTTTACTTTGAAAAGATCTCACTCATCAACAAGTCCTTTCCCACTCTCGTGGTAAGGTTAATTGAATGGTGATTGCATCCTTCTTTAAAAAAAGAAAATAAACTGCCAATAAATGCTGCATACAATTGCAGCACCGTGGAATATTAAAGCTTGGGGGTAGCTGTTAGAGCTGGAGATCCCAAGGAACATAATCACTCTTCTTCAGTGGGGTAGATAATGTTAAAAAAAGCACAAACCAAACAAAAACCCAACAACAAACTGACAACCGAAGAGGATTTAAGTTTAGCAGCAATGTTTTAAAGAACAACAGCGCTGTGCAGATCTGTATTAAGGCTGAGGGATGCTCTGCCCAAGGAAGTAAAACCAAAGCAATGCTGCTTTGACCCCCCCGGCCACATTCTGGTCCGGGTTATTCTCAGGACAGTCCTGCTGTGCCACAATTAGCTCTAAAAAGGTGACAATTATCTTTCCCAAGACACAAAATGACATGGCAAATGGTGGCTGAGTTGAACACAAAAGCAAAATTTTGGGTGATTTGTTTAACACCTACAGCTACACAGTCAGCTTCACCAAGCAGAACTACCTCTTTTGCATGGGGAGGAAACAAAAAAAAACCAAACGATGTAGTTGTACAGCTCAGATTAAGACTTGCTGAAAATATATCAAGAGCTGAGACAAGGTCACCTCACCCTTCAAGTCACCAAACCTCACTGATGCAAGAAGAACCCCACCTCAAAAAAGAAAGAAGAGCCTATAAATCAAAGAAGTTTTTGAGTATTTTACAGGACTGGCAGTAAATTGCTATGAATGACAAGTCATCAAATAGTGCAAACTGATGCTCTCCTCATCCTGCCTGCAATGACTGAGGAGGAAGAGAAGGGACGCAGCCTTCCTTGCGTATTTTATCCGCAGACCTATTTGTTCCTTCTTGGCAGCCCCACTTGAACATTAGGACAAGGAGTTCTGCAGTTTTTAAGCATGTCAGTAATGCTGCCCTAAGCAAGAAAGACAGTCAAGGCTCGTCTTCTACCTCCCCCAACGCATAGAAGCTCATTTTTGACCTTCACATAGAAGGGATGTTTCTTCCCCAAGGTCACATCATTTAGCCCTTCCATTTCCATCCAACATTTTGTGCTTGTTACATTTCCTACAAAAGAAAAACTCCTGGAGAGGTGGTCAAAAGAAACTGAAGCCAACACTATGCGTGGGTTTTTGAGGGCATACTGCCTGTTACACTGAGAGTTAAATCTGTCTCTAGCTTGCCAGTTTCTGTACGCTGACCTTATGTCAACTGGAGGCTGATGGGCTGTCCTGGTTTCAGCTGGAATAAAGTTAATTTTCTTCCCAGTAGCTGTGCGGGGCTGCATTTTGGATTTA
>VWZY01001431.1:326920-380601 GCA_013399075.1 Chloroceryle aenea
GGTATTTCAGCTGCCCCCGACAGGAGGATTGTCAGCCCCACCATGGCCATCTTCCAGGGGGGTGCCTGCTGTCCCTATAGCGTGGGTGGGTCTCTCTGCTGGGGCTTCGGTCTCGAACTGCAACCAAAGCCCACAGGCTTTGCCGTCCGCTGGTCCCAGTGCACCCTGCTCCACAGGCGGCTGCTTGGAAGAGGTCTCTGTGCACTTTGTTCCCTCCAGGACCTCAGCAACGCCCTGACTCCTTCCAGGATTTCTCAAGGTGTTGGGGTTCACCTGCAGTGCCCACTGCACGCTCCAGCCTCAGCTGCCCTCTCCAATCATCCGTGTTCGTGACCTCAGGTGCTCCTGTGATAACAGACTGGCGCATCTTGCTGTCACTCATCTCCTAGGCTTGGAAAGATCTTTTGCCTTAGCACTAAAGAAATGACAGCTTAGGTTCCAAGGAGAACAACAGAGAGATGTAAAATACAGAGGGAGAGAAACTTACTGAACCCGGCTGGAATAGAAAAGAGAATTATAATGCATCTTTTCACTAAGTAAGGTTTACATTTCTCTCTCCCTTCTCCTCCCTGGATTTCATTTTTGGATGCTAGGGAATCATTTCATGTTGATGATTTGATTTCCTGATGAAATTACAGCTTTACAAGTTCAAATGTAGTCTTCTTTCCTATAAGGATGCCTACAGCTGTGTGTTTACAATGAAAAAGTGTTTCATTTCTCTGTCTAGGTGACTGTGTAGGTTGTGTGCAGGTAACTCCCAACTATCACATTTCAGGACCCCACAGAGTTTTGTTCCACTAGTCCAGATGAAGAATTTGAAGAGGATGGGAATTCCAAAAGAAAATGTCACTCTTGTGACTTCTCATTTAAAACCTGCTTATAGATGTATAAAGAAACAATATTTTCAGGTTCCTGGGTGGTTTATTTTCAGTTTCCCTCTAAGTCTTTCCACAAAGGTAGATTTAAAAAAAATGAATTAAATAATTACCATATAGAAGGCATAACAAACACAAGAGTATAAATGTATAGATCCATTAAAAAAACAAACTATCAGGTTTTGCTTTTCATCCTGTTGGACGGTAACAGCACCTTAGTGGAAAGGTCTGGTTCTGCCTTTCCAGAAACCCTGTGTGGGATCATCTTCCTGTGGACTTTGAGGAGCTCGGGCTGCAGCCACTGGGCCAGCAGCCGGCACTGGCTCAGGCAGAACAGAGCTGCTGGCCACAGAGCAGCCTCAGCTGGCCCAGTGCAGTCTGCAGGGAGAGTGGCGTTACAGACTCACAGCTTGGAGACTACCAGGACTGCAAATGGTTCTTTAATACTTCAGGCTCCTCAACAAAAGAAAAAAAACAAACAAACCAGTGCCTGGCTCTAGGAAAAGGTGCATTTTTTGCATGTCCTGAAACTCCTAATGCCTTTTTTAAGGGTTTATGCAGAATCTTACCTCTCCACGTCATTAGAGGTTTATATTCTTGGGGATCTCAGGCATCTTGGAAATTAATCAAAGAAACAGATGTTTTTCCTGCAAAAGCTATAGGAAAGAAGTACACTTAATTGTATAACCAAGAAACTGGGAATAAAGAATCCTTGCCCAAAACTTTGAATGCTATTGCTGTGAATAAGAAACACTGGCAAAAATTAAAAACCAACCAACCAAACAGCAACCCTCCACTCCTTTTTGAGCCAAACCAGAAAATAACCAAATAATCAATGAAAGCCAACCAAAGCAACATCACACATCAGCCACAGGGCTGCTCTAAGCCGGGGCAGATCAACTGGCTCAGCAGAGGGTTGAAGAAAGCCTGATGCTCTGAGCTAGTCCAGCTGAAGAGGAGCAGAAGAGTCAGAAACCAAGTGCCAGTAGTTGCATGGGAAGCATTCCTTGGGTTTCCCCTTTAGGGAAGCTGTATTTTCTTGAGGATCATGAAGAGCTGCTGTAGTTACTGAGGCTCCCGTGGCAGAGGTGAGCCGTGCTGGCGTGTTGCCTCTGCGTGAGTCAAGCCCACACATGCCCACAGCAGCTCCTCCTCACACGAGTCTTCTTCTGTGGCTCTCACCACCACGGTCTGACCGTATTGATATCTGCCTTCAGGAATCACCCAGAAAATCTGATAGGCATCCTCCCGGATAAACGAAATGTAAATTTACCTACATAATACAAGGGCAGCTCTCTACCTTTTCCTCTTACTCCCTTGACTCTTCTAAGCATCTTAGCCTTAAATCTATAAAACTGATTTCCCCCACCTTCATCTGTGACCTCCCTCTGCATGCCAAACTACTTTCTCCTTCTTTCTCCAACCTCACCTTAAAACACATTAAACCTTAAAACTCATTTAAATCTTGTAGTAATGTCCACGGAAACATTGTTTCCTCATCAGCTGCTTTCATGGAAACATGAAACACACCCTCAAAACCTTAACTCTGCAAACAGTCACATGCTGAATGATGTGGTACCAAGTTGTTCCCCTTTCCTTCCTATTCCCTGCTCCTGTGTTCCTGCAGAGCTATGTGAAAATTCCTATGAGCAATATGAAAATTACAGAGCCTGATTAGAATTTATTTGTATTAATAATTTAGCATCTGGGAATGCAGTGCAACAGTCACAAAACGAGACACGCATGCCTGCTGGATTTCTCAGAGGGCAAGAAATCAGTGTCAGGTATCCTGAATATATGCTCAATAAATAATAGCTGCAGTTGGTGCTGGCAGGTAGTATTGTGAGGAGTGAAACATGCTGAAGGTTGTAATAGCAAGGAGAGGTCAAGCAGCTCTTTTGTAGAACAGGGCAGGGCAGTAGTTCAATTTTCTTGGTGGTTTCAAAACACTGTTGGTAAAAGTAGGCTGGCTCTCAGAAAAACCCCTCGGCACTGGGAAGGTTGGACTGGATGATCCCTGAGGTCCCTTCCAACCTGATATTCTGTGATTCTATGATTACTTGCTGGGTTCTTCTGAGCCACATTTTGTAAAAGTGGAAACCTAAGAAGCTTGTATTTGAAAAGATCTCCAAGATGGCAAGTTTTACAGTGTCTTTTTTAATCACAAACTTTGGTAGCCACCTTTCAGAAGGATAAATGTCATGTCCAACTTCTTCACTCACACCAGTATGCTAACCACGGACTAATAGGTCTCTAATTGGCTTCACCACTTCACATCATCTCTTACTCTTCCTCCCTTTCTACCCTGCTAACTCGGCAACAATTCCCACCTTTTGTTCTTGCCTGTGTGTATTTTACCAGCTATGGCCTGTCATGTACAGTGTATTGTAATAATTACAGAGTACTGGAGGAAAAAAAGATCTGAACTTGCCCACCCTATTTTAAGAGGCTGACAGTATTTGCCTGAAACATCCCACCGTGTTTTCAGGAGTTGCTTCTTCTGGGGAGAGCTCAATGCCCTGCTGACTCACGGGTGATTACTGCCAGGGGATGCTGAGGTGGCAGGTCTGCCTGACAGGAGACCAGCTTCAAGATGGGAACAGCAGCCTAGAATTGGAAGGGAAGGGTTTGAGCAGAGCTCTTCATCCTGCTCAGCAGCACTAATCAGGCTACTACACAGAGGATGAAGGAAGGCTGTTGGGCAGGGATAGGAAAAGAGTGCTTTGTGTTTTGAGCAATATTTAGCTATTTGTGGGAGCAGATAGACAGAGGAAACCTGATCACGGTTATAACTTTAAAGAATAAACAGATGAGGCCTTCCTTATTGTTGTAGAGGGCCTAATTTCAAATGTTTCCCTTCATACCAGGCTGTTTTTCTCCTTGTCTTACAGTGTCCCTAGAACACAAGTGGGAAGAAGTGTTTCCTCAGGCACTGCACAGAGGTTCTCCCAAAGCAGCGAAGCAGTTGCCAGACTGTAAGAATAACATCTTCAGCTGGGAGAGTGCATTTTCTGCAAGTTAATGTCTTTGTTTACAGGCTCCATAGGTGTTTGCACTCTGTGTGGCTACACATAGACACAAGCTAAAAAACCACACATGGGGTCATGTGAGGAAATCCAGAAATAGCATAAAAATATTAAATCCGTAACTTACAGACTTCTTAAAAGTCACATCCTACTTAAATCAGAAAAACAATTCTTACTCTTATTTTACTTAATCAAATAAACATTTTTAATGGTAATTCCCCCTCAACAACAAAAGAACAAACCCCCCATAATTAATTGATAAAATGCAATGACTTTCAGTACATTTTTTTTAAGTGACAGTTAGAAGGCTGTGGGAGAAGAGCAGTGCATCTATAATCCAGCCAGGGATTATATTAATTCTTTTTTAGGGACAGTATTTTCAAAGATACAGGAGGCAGGGTGTATATTACATTCCATAATTTTGTAGAAATGAGAAACATTTCATACACTTAAAGATACGTCATTGTCCTCCTTTTGCTGTCAGTGTTAGCCCTGTGATGAGCATCAGAGGAATGCTGGGAAGGATTCCCAGCTGCCTATGCTGCCTATGGTGGAATAAACCTGGAGCAAGAAGCCTGAGTTTATTCTTAAATACCACTTTCTTAATTTACTTAGATAGACCAACCCCATAGCAAATGCATGGGTGAATTGCAGACATACTCTGTCCTCTGAAAGACAGGCTCACTGAAGGGCTTTGTGATTTCCAGCAGCATCCACTTTCCAAAGAATTATCCCCAAATGCTGAAAAAGAAAAGTTAACTGTTTCCTTTCTCTCCTCCTTTGTCTTCAAGCCATGCTGTATAACAGAATTAACATAGCAGTCTTTGAGCCTGAAATGTAAGCAGGTGCTAAGGTTTAGTTGATCCCATAAGGGTGCCTCAGATTACTCGAGGAAAAAAGTCTGATTTTAGTGCTTCTATCCCCAACACACAAAATCAAGATAACAGTCTCTTCTTATTTGTGTAGCATGAAGATGAATTAATATTTGGAAAGCATTAAAACATATTCAGGGTAGGCTGGACTGCAGAAGCTCATGAATGTAATTAATAATTCTGTTTCCATTGTGGGGATGGATCTCTTGAATGAGAGAAGAGCAATATTTCTATTTTTTGCTTTAATCCTTTTAGCCATTACATCACCAAATGAGTCAGGATTCTCTGGAAAAAAGTGCTCATGATCCTGTGCTGAACTACTGCATCCACTCAGGGAGGCTACAGCAAGGCTATGTAAACCATCCCAGATCTGTTGAATGCTCAACTTTCCACTTCTCATGTTCTTTTAATCTATTTTGGATGTGATTTCTCAGGGTGTTTTTAATGGTAAGACAGCCCAGAGAACTGTGATATGGAAGTGGCCTGGTTCCATATGGATCAGTAGCAAAGACATGTGCTAATGAGCATATTGGATGGTTGGGAGAGTCATTTGTCTGCCTGCACTCCTCCTCCTGGAGGCTGCAGAGTTACCACCCCAAAGCAGTGGGGCATCATGGTCTGTCTGGGACAACAATTAGGAAGGTACAAAGTGCACATCTTACCAGCGAGTTTCCAGTTATCTGCTGACAGCAGAGTGCTGGGGGTGGTCCCACAGCTTGGGACAAGGCCCCAGCTTCTCATAGATTATCTTGGTCACCATCTTTCCCAAACCTGTCCCGTTCTGCTCATGCTCATAGAGGCGGTTTTCACTCGAGTGCGACATCTGTTCGTTGCTGTCACTTACCTAGGGCCTTGAGGTCATGACTTTACTGATCCTAATGGTATTTCTAATGACATGATCACCCGTGGACTGGGTTCCATGTATGGATTAATAACATTCACATTAGTTTTCAACTTGTTAATCAGAGTCTCTCCCGCTGCTGTTATCTCCAAGGAAAACACATCCAAGCCAGCAGTGTGCTCATCGTCCTCTTTTCCCGTACTGTGTCTGCTGGCACCTGCCCACGGAGCAGCCAGCACCTTGGCTGCTGTCACACTGGCAGCACCATGGTCTGCTCTCGAGGAACTGCAGGTCCTCGCTTTGACCCATTCTCACCTCTGGTAGCACTCTGACTTGGTTACATTTTGTCGACAACACCAAAGCAAACACGTGACCTCATTGGCTTAATTTCTAACTGGGAGAATTTTTTTACTTTGGAATTCTAATTGCACTTCTCATGAAGATGGATGCTCAGTCCTTCGACTAACAAAACAACAATAATCATGGCATTGTGCCACAGCTGCCTGCATGCACCTAGACCATGCTTATCATTTGGACATTCCCTAGCCTGCAGTGGAAAACGGATAGAGGGTGTTGTGAAGTCAGGTAGAAATAAAGAAATAAACGCAGCCGTGCTGCTCTCTGAGATAGACAGGCAGCCACATGCTGAACAGATGCATCAGCACTAATCTGGTGAGTACCCAAATGAAGATCTAAAACCTCTCTAAGACTGTTTCCACCCAGGAAGAATACTTGCTCAGTGCATGAAACCATAATGCTGGAACAGATGATTATATGCCGAGCAGTTCAAGATTTGTGTGATTATCAAATCTTGACTTAAATATAAGAATTTTAAAGACTTAAAAGAAGGTTCCTCAACAAGGCTCCAAAAGCTGGAGCTATATGTAAAGGGTAAGGCTCATTTTCCTATGTAAATGAAAGATTTAAGATGGACTGGACCTAGAATTGTTAATCCACTGCATAAAAGAGAGAAAACACAAAAAATGTACCCATACAAATGCAAAACCCAAGTGCACAGAGGTAAAAATTAGACAAAATTAAAAGGGAAACATGAATAATCTGAGGGGTAATAAAGGGAGTCCTGTATAAAGACTTTGAATACAAAAGTCATGGAAAGAGAAGTCTTTGAGATAAAATTTATCCCCCAAAGAAAAAAAAAATACAGAATTACATTGCCAATGAGGCAGGGAGTGAGACCAAGTGTGAGATTTTGCAGGCACATAATACTAATGCAGTTCAAAGGTGTGGAAAAAGAAAGGCTGCTGTAACCAGCACACACCCTCATGATAAAAACCCATGATGGCATAAAACCCCCCACCCTAAATCAAACTCCGTGATACTAACAAAATAAAAAAACCCTCAGGAAACCAAATGTAAGCCAAGCAGTAAAGTGTTAGTAAATATGTGAGGTGATAAAGGCAGATGAACGCAGTCAACCAGATCCAACTAGAGTACTACAATGGTGAGAGCATGGTATAAAATTCAAGCTGCCGTCATTATTCTGAGTCCCTGTGAGGTCAACAGAGCTGTCATGGGTGTCGTCATGTGAATGACTGTACCAGCTTGGGCAGCTGCACCCTTCACCTGCTCAACAGGATGCTGCTTCTTTACAGGTGCCCATGCTTTGCTTCACTTCAGTGCTTCCATCATTGGAGAGCTTAGAAGAGTTGACCAGACCACCCTTTCCCAAAAGTGCAAGCACTTGTGGGAGTGTGGGTTCCACTTTCCCCATACTAGGACTGCATGAGGAAAAGCTAGGCAGGCAGCACAGCCAGATGAGCTGCACATCTGCAGACAACTGGGATTTGTGACTGAATTCCTTCCTGGATGAGGTTTCTCTTCTTTGGAGAGGCAGAACAAGTCTTTGTGTGGTTATGGGTGTCCTCTAGACATAGAAAATTGGGACTGGCATTTAGGATCCCATCTGCAGAAGAAGCGAGTAGTACCTGTTAACAACAGGAGTGGGATTAGTTGGATTTTCTGAGAACAGCATGCATCTCACAACCTTCTGCTGCACCAGCAAGGAAACCACATGGCAGCAGCTGGAGCTTATCATGGCCACAACCTGGTTTGGGAGAGTTCAGGAAGTGAACTAAAATTGGGCTGAAAATGCAGTTAAATGCACTTTTCTGCTCTGTCATTCACAGGCATTTGCTGAGCTCCCAAGGATTATGGGCCAAAGAGGTAAAAGCAGCACAGCTGCATCTAAAAGTAATTTCTAAAGGGCTTGACTATTAGGTTTTTAAACTAGCTGACATTATTTCTACTGTTTTCCCACCATCAGACATCAACTTTGAGGATGTAAAGCAACTGAAGTAGAAATTGACACTAAATCACTAGAGAACATTTTAAAGGAGTTATTGCTAGTGACTCTTCATGATGCTTTAACTGCAATGCTCCAGTTTTGAGGTACACACCAAAAAGAGGGAATTAGATATACATAGTTGACTTCATTTCCTGGGGATGAAAGTACAGCAAATGAACCAAAATAAGAGATCTTCAGATTGCTAGAAAAAAGGATAACAGAAAGGCACAGAAAGCAAGCAAGCCAATTAATTACCACTGTCAAGGAAGAGTCTGAACGGAATCTCGGAACAAACCATATGAAATGAGTGCTCATATCTATCATTTTGTAGTGCTGGGCACATGCCAAAGGAGAACTCCCACCCGTAGCATACTTGGATTATTGAGACAGTCTGAAAGTAGGACACAGCATCATAGTTAAAGGCACTTGGCTCGCAGTGCTCAGACCACAGCAGCTTCCTCGGGGTGCCTTCTGACACTGGAGTGTGTCTCCAAACACCTGGAGATGCCACTGTTTGGCAGACATGACCAGGGACGTCAAAGACCCGGTAAACAGTTGGGGTTAATATGGGAAGGTGCAAACCCAACCCAGAGCTGATGAAATGTACATAGCATTTGGTTTGTCTGTGCTCTGAATAAGTGACAGCATGGGAATGAACCTGAGCATTGGTAGCACATTGTCCACACTGCTTGTCACTCCTGGTGCAAACTTAGCTTTCTTCAGGACAGTCTTGTGTGTGCAGGCAACTACCCCACAGATGGGTGGACATGGTCCTGTCTGTTCCACTCGGGAAACTGGGACCAGGGATCAGCCCCCGGCCCTCCCTTATTTAATGACGTAGCTATCGATAGTCACAGATGCCTCAGACAAAAGTTAAATCCTGCTCATGCCCTCCCACCAACACCACAGATGCTTTCCACTGCTGCCTAACAGGACTGACCTAACCAAGCCTTGGCTGCTCATGTATCAGCCCATGATGGTTAAAGATCAGCCCATAATGGTTGAATACCACAGCACCAGAAGGGCAAGGCCCTTGATGGTCAGTGGGAGTAAAACCTGATACATATTTCAGTACTGAGCACCTGGAAAATGTACACCTGCCTTCTTACCATACCTGACAAACTCGGGGGGGTTGCAGCCAAGCAAGCGTGTGCCCCAAGGAGAGATTATCTCTATAGATAGCAGGTTAGGTACTATCATGTAAACAAGGACCAGTATTCACACTCTCCCTCTTTCTGAGGGGGGAACTAAATGAAATCTTACAGGGAAAATCACCCAAGTAGGGGGCATTATCAGGACTGGGCATGGGATCACATCTAGGAATCTCAAAAACTCAAAGAGTAGTGCCTGATAAATGCAGCGAGCTCCAGTTTAGCTTTGGGCTACACTGGTACTGGCAGCTGCAGTAGAGTGGGAGTAGCTGGGGAAGGCTGGAGTGCCTGGGAAGAGGGGCCTGGTTTGTTCCCTCCATCACTGCCACGTGATCTGCTCCATGCCCCTTGGCCAGTGCACGCGGCGAAGGGACTGGAGCTGAACAGCTTATTAGCTTGTCTCTCTTTCTGTCTGCACCAAGAACAAGAGGCATGATGTTTTGGAAGGACCTGAAGGCCAGTTAAATGAAAGTGATGGAAATCACTGGAGCAGCCAATGGGCTACAGCAAGAGGAAAGAGGACACTGAAGTAAATAGCAGCCTGTACATTAATTTCAGAGCAGGCTGGATCAAACCCATTTAAGCCCAAGGCTAGAAGTGGGAAATGTCATACTGAATATTAGAGAACGAACTGTGGCAGTGAGTGCAGTCAAGCAATTTCTGCACAGGGAGGGAGCAGATCCTTGCCCTGCTGTGGATGGTGATGTATTAAAGTGCTGTAGAATCCTTTAGAATGAATTCACTGTTATTTCATTATTAAGATTTTTTTTTTAATTGTTTTTAATCCATTGTGCTCTGAAAGAAAAATACACAGAGAACCTTCTCCTTCCCTCCATCCTCAGAAATAACAGGTTGTTTTCAAGCACAGAAAACTCTGCCACTTCAAACAGCAGCAGCAGAGATGACATTCTTTAAAGAATTATTTGCCAACATAACATGACAGTGCCCAAGAGATTCATACTTTGAAAAATATTTTTGCTATTTAAATTTAAAGAAAGGAAAATTTAAATCTCAAGCCAGGAATCTTCTTTTTCTTTTTGGGGCCTTTTACTTTGTTCTGCTTTGAGGTGTGCAAAATTTACTTTGACATCCCTTGGTTTTGGAATATTTTAAGTGAAAGCTGATATTTTTTTGGCAAAGCAATCAAATTTTCAGAGATTTGTGTTTCAACACCCCAGAGCTGTTTGGAGTCAAATTCTCAGCCCTACAAAAAGAGCAAGAAGTCACGTTAACTGCCCACTGTGTTGGCTGCCATAGGGAAAAGGGATCTCTTAGGTTCAGCATAGTGAAAAAACCAAGGGACTTCACTATGAACATGTCTTATGGGTGTAAAGAAACAGGACTGGTTAGGTAAAGCTACGATTTTATATCACACCACCTGTGAGCTGCATTTTACTCACAGTCTTCTCCTGGATCCGCATGGATGGTTTTCTCTGCCAAATATGTTTTGCTAAATACTATCACTGCATCACAAGGTCTTCTGGAACAGGAGAGCCATATCACTGTGCTGCTTTTTTTTTGACCAGATTTGCTACTTTGGTGAAGCTGTGCTGCTTCAGGAACCCAGATAAAGGTTTCTGCCAGCTGCTTCCTATGCCTTGTGCCATCCTCTAGCAACCTGGAGCAAGACTTTTGGCATCTGGTGGGTGGTGACGCATATGTGTTGGGATAGCTTTCCTAGATGCAGGGAGCCCTTTGTGGATGTTTGTTGTGCTGGTTGTGTAAAAAGCAGAGTAAGTAGCACATCTGAGCCAGCCGTGTCTCAAAACCTGGGCAATAAGGACAGGCAGAGCTGCTCCTTCTTTGGCCTCCTTATAGAAAGCATGAAAGGTCCCTCTTTCTTTTTACTGACAGGAGAGGATTATGAGCTTATGGCCTGAGATGAAAGGATGCCTACAGGAGTTGCTGTGCCTAACAGACCTAGAGAAAAAGGGTTTGAATAGTGCCTCACTTATTTGTGGTATATATCCAAAATTTACATTTTTAATTTAAAAATTCACATAAGAATGAAGAGAGTGGTGGAAGTAGCTGTGAGGAGCTTGACCAACTCATGACCTAGAACAGGAATATGAAGCTCAGGCACAAATTCAGGGGACTCTAGGATAACTGACAGCTAATAAAACAAGTAGGGGACTGAGAATTCTCTTACTTTATTCTCATTGACTTAAACAGCCTCTGTCCTGTGTTGAAGACATATGAGAGAGCTGGGCTGGCCACATGGACTGTGCAGCAGGCTGATGGAATTGCTTCACTGGGCCAAATGAAGCAACAGTAAATTACTCTCTTTGACTCCAGTAGTTGGCATATCCAGAATTAGCCATCTGCACGTCTGTATATCTGTGGAGCTGCTGCTGGAGCATGGGACGTTGGTGTTAGCACTGGGTCACTTGTGGCCAAGAAGGAGAAACGTGCTCTGTGGGAGCCCTCACTCCAGCACAGTCCATGCTGGCAGCCCCAGGGTCCTCTATTGCAATGGCATTCAGAAATTCCCTGTTTGTGCTGTCATTTTGCTCAGTATGTTACGTCTTACTCTGAAAAAAAACAGTTTTCTCTTTTAATGTATTTTCCTTTAATGCATACATACAAATTGGATGTGTAGCTATGACTAATTGTGCTCATTTCTAAGAGTGTGATTTGTATTGTTGTGCAGCATGTTTTTTTCATATGCAGTTTTGGAGTACTGAAATCTAGTCCTTTTTTTATTCTTCACCAACAGCGTTTTCCTCGATCAAAAGTATTCATATATCAATGGTAACAGTGTTCAAAGAGATTTGAGCCCCATAAATTATTCCACATGATAGAAACACACTGCATTCCCTTTTCTTCATTCATCTTCACCTAATGCTGGCATTTAGCTATGAAGCCATTCTATTTTTCCTTTTCCCTCCTAGCCTTCTCCTTTTTTGTCAGGCAAACTTGGCAGATTTCAGCTGTGTATTAGATATGCTTGATGATTATCCTTTTGTTTTGTACTGAATAGACTTAAATCCTAGTTTTCTCTTTCAAGGAAAAAAACCTAAGAACTTAAAACTACACTTGGTGGAAACTCAGGTCTGTCCATTTTTCCAGTGGAAAGATAACAAATTACTAAGTTGTGTGTGGTTTATGAGAGACTTAAGTGGTCCATAAAGCCCAATGAAAATAAATGTATCTTAATTTAAAGTTATTTAATGAAGTATGAACCATTCCAATTGGTCATATCTGATTTTAAGCCTTACACTAGTACCAAAAAACCAGAGGGATTTATCCAAGTTTTTTGGTTGCTTCTGAATGAACGTTGCTATTTAACTGCTGTTACAAATCCACTTGCCATGGCTTGAAAATATTGACTGTTAGAACAGTCTGTATGCTATTTTAAACAGTCCTTTTCTTCTTTATCTCCAGCGTATCCATAATCTCTCAAATGCCATTTTTTCATCTACTGAGCTACTTTTCATATAATATGCTCAATCTAGAAATATTCATCTTGGAAATGCTTTATTGTCTTAAGTATTTTAACTTTGCTCCCTGCATTTGGAAAGCCTATCAGCTTCATAAATGAAAAAAACCATAGGCATTCTCTTTTTATGGAGTGTCATTCTGCAGAGAGTGTAGCTGTGAAGTGCCTTTATTTAAGTTGTTTTCTTCTCCATTATTGTTAGAGGCTTTCAATAAACGGTAGCAGCTAAATGGTAATTGGTAAGAGCCCTTTCAGAACTCATCATGATGTCAGAGTGAGACTACACTGATGAGCACGGGCTATATTTAGTGGAGCTGCTCCCAGTTGATACTAGCACAGATGAGAATATTCATGGAAATAAAGGCGGTGAAGCCTTTAGAAATATGTCATCCCATGTCTTTGCTGTTTTAGACCTCAGGTCTCCCATCATCTGAATTCTGCTTTGAATCTCAACAGTTCAATAAATCCTGTGTGCTGGTGAAGTTAGAAGTTGGAAAATCTGTTAATAAGTTGCTATTGTAGAAGACACTTTAACATAGAATCACAGAACTGTCAGGGTTGGAACAGATCTTAAAGATCATCCAGTTCCAAGCCCCCTGCCAATGGCAGGGACACCTCCCACTAGAGCACGTTGCTCAGAGCCCCATCCAGCCTGAGCTTAACAACCTCCGAGGATGGGGCCTCCAGCACCTCTCTGGGCAACCTGTTCCAGTGTCTCAGAACCCTCATGGGGAAGAAATTCTTCCTAATGTCGGACCTGAATCGACCTCTCTCTAGTTTTAATCCATTCCCTCCAGTCCTGTCACTGCCCAGCAGCCTAAAAAGCCCCTCCCCAGCTTTCTTGTAGCCCCCTTCAGGTACTGGAAGGCCACAATAAGGTCTCCCCGGAGCCTTCTCTTCTCCAGGCTGAAAAATCCCAACTATCTCAGCCTGTCCTCATAGGAGAGGTGCTCCAGCCCCCTGATCATCCTCGTGGCCTCCTCTGGACATGCTTCATGTCCCTCTTGCAATAGGACTTCCAGAACTGGACACAGCACTCCAGGTGAGGTCTCATGAGAGTGGAGTAGAGGGGGAGAATCACCTCCCTCGACCTGCTGGCCACACTTCTCTTGATGCAGCCCAGGATAAGATGATGGATATGGTATTGCATTTTACTGAAATAAGGGTGAAGAAGATTTAGGAGGCTTACATAAAAGTACAGGATGATTTAGGAAGTTAAGGAAATTAACTGGAATTCTGAAAGATGTTCTTGTTGGCCTTGTAAGACAGACAATCTTCTAGGGGGATAACCAAGCAAACTCCTCCCCCTGCATACTCTGAAGTACTTGTGAGTAGTATGAGATATGATAAATTGAAACTCCATGACCTGAACTGTGACCACATCTCTGATACTTTTAGCATAAATATTTATGACCAGCTTTATTCTCTCTTTCTTTCTGTACATGGTCCTTAAACCTCAGTTCAACTTTCTGGAGCTGGAATTTTTATGCACCTGTGTGTTTGTTTGTTTGCTTTTTAACTCTTACTTTAACCTCTGAATCTTTAAAAAAAAAGATTCTGAACATTTTATAGCAGAACACTTTGCTTAACCATGTAATAGATGCACTTTCTCTCATGAGGCCCACCACTGGAGAATATCCAGATGACTTTTTGAAGACTAAAGCACACCTCTAGCTCCCCAAAACCTGACAATGGCCAAGGTCTTTTTCTCACTCTTCTTTTCTTGAAATAGGTTTGTAGTATTCAATATTTAATCCTCCCTATGAGGCGTGTCATCATCAAGTATTAAATAAATAGCTCTGGAAGGTGCCTTGAGGAATACTTGTCCACAGTCCTTGCCCAAAGGCAGGTCCAGCTATACCAGATGATTCCGAACTCACATCTGTCACATTTGCTTTTATAAACCTAGTGATGGATATTCCATAACCTCCTTAGGCAACCTTTTCCACTGTTTACTGTCCTTAGCACTAGAGGAAGCTGTCTTTAGCACCGTCAGTCTCTCTTGGTGCAATCAAAATGCATTACTCTTGTCCTGTCTCCAGAGAACATCTTTCTTGTCCTTAAAGGCTCTTAATAACTCTCAGGTTTTAGGGGTTTTTTTTGCTAGACTGATCAACTTCAATGTTTCCTAGCTGGTCACGTTTCCTACACCCTCACATTTTTGTTTCCATCAGATTATTCTACATCTTTTTTGTAGCTTGGTGGCCCAAACAGGTTGATATTCTCCAGCAGAGACATCAGCACCAGTAACAGTAAGATTATTTTGTATGTTTTAAGAACAATTCTTCTGCATACTGGAGTCCAATTCTTCTGCATACTGGATTCTGTTGCAGCTCATGTGAACTTCATCAGTCTTGGAAGGCCAATTTTCCACTAAGATGAGGTGCAAGTCATTTCTTTCAACAGGTTGCTCAAGCTTGCAATGACCAGGAACAGAGGTGCTATTTAAAGATGCAATAAGGAAAGTGTGGAAAGCAACCCAAGGAAGTGCAGGAAGCACTGTGCAGACAGTTCCCCTGTTTTCAATCTGTTTGGATTCATGGAATAGAAATGAGTTAAGAGATCTTAACTTCTAGAAAAAAAAAAAACAACAAAAAACCCCACCCCAAAACTGATAGCATATTTAAGATGTAAATTTGACAACTGCTGAAAAAATTCAAGAAGTTATCCAAAATGAAATCAACTGGAGTCATCCAAGCCTGAAACTGCCAAAGTGCGTCGTGAGTGTCAGAGAGTGTGACACAAGTGCTCTGGTTTTAGCAAGCCAAGAAGCAGCAGTGGAACAAAACCCTATGATGTGGGGTGCTGAACTAATTCTGAGGTGATTAATAAAACCAACATCATTCTTCGCTTACATACATCAGAGAAGTGAGCCAAACATTTAGCCACTTACTGTGGATGAGATGGTTTGTCCAGAGAATATCCAGGCGCTACCAGCTGACCTGGAAAAATGCCCACATGAGAATGTTAATTTTTCAGATGTTTCAAATTAAGAACTGTGTCTGGAAGTTAACTTTTCACTTAACAATGAAACCTCATTTTAATGCAATGCCTGTCTATTGTAAGCAGAGCTTACCAGTCGTGTCTCTGTTAGGGAAGTGCTGACTTTACAAGTTGCACATGGTTTGTAAATGAGGGGATAAATAGGATATCAAATGCTCTGTGCAAATTTCCCACAAAGACATCTGGATCTGAGAACCTCCCAGCGGGCAAGTGGCTAATGATCTCAAATGTTTTCTTCAAAGAGAATGACTTGGTTGGGTCTCTGTATTCTTTAAAGATCCACAGGAAGTTCAAACAGGGAAACAACATAGGTTTATTTTTAGTCATGGACAAAACTTCCTTCAAAATAACATGTATCTCAGCCTTGTGAAGTAACCTGCTTCTTGGCGTTGTGCACTCTCAAAATGCTCATGCCTTGCAGAATTAAGAGTATTCTATCAAGATGGCAATATTTCAGCGTGGCAGTCACGAATGTCCCTGTTTTAGGGTTCCTCTTTCGGGTTTCCCCTAAGGGAAGCATGGTTTGGGTAACTTTACTTCAAGAATTACCTTTCATCAGCCTTGAGACCAAGGAGTGGCATGGCATCATGGAGAGACAATGATGCTGTGGCAATTCCTAACCACTGGTTGAACTGACTGCTGTAGTTCAGCAGATCCTGCTTGGTCGCTCTTCAGGAGCAGCCACTACCTGTTTGACTTCCAGCCTTAAGGCATTGGTTCAGTTTCATGTTTCTGCCCTAGCTGGACTGGCTACGTGGAGAAGTCAAGGCAGCTGATCAAGCCAGCTTTCTGCTGTTCCAGTAGAAATTAAGGATGAGGAAATAAAAGCCTTAGGGATCTGTGTAGCCATGGGTGTCCTAGCCCAGGTCCTGGGAGTCTGAATAGCCTGGGTGTTCCCAAATCACTCCCCTTTCTCTGTGGACTGGAGCAGCAGCCCACAGGGTTGATGGGGATGCAGTCTGGTGCAGGATCCTGTGGCCCCGGGGCTTTTCTGGGCATGGAAATGCCGAAGGCTTCGCTCAGTCTAAATAAACATGTTGCAAAGTACATCACTAGAATACTCAGGGAACCCTACCTGTTTAGTCTATAGAGTACCTTTAAACTTTTATTTTTAACCCACAAGAAGGGTCTTTGCCCTTAGCCCAGCCCGTGCAAACGTACACAAAGCCCATCTTTTCCCGGAAAGCAAGGCCCCAGGATGGAGGATGTTGACATTGGAAAGATTTCCTAGTCAAACTGTTTTCCTGCCCTGATTCCTCTCTGGAGTCCCGGGCATGATGTGCCTGTGATGGTAAGGGCAGAGAGAGGAGGGGAAAAAAAGCCTTCAAAAGGCTTTGTGCTGCAAGTTGCCAAGTTTTGTGTAGTAACTGGCTGCAGAAACTGAGCTTCTTTTAGAAACTCCTCCTCGAGGAGATCTCTCCTTCCTTAGTGGAATCAACACAGGCCCGTGCTGTAGCTGGATATACCCCAAATAAAGCAGAACTACTCAATGCTACCAGTTCCTGTTCTGCTGTTCCACCAGCTTGTATTTCATGTTGGCCATGGCCTTCTCAGGGTGGCTTCAGGTGGGCTTCAGTTGATTTTCCTCACTAACAGTGCGGACAGCCAGCCTTTAGCAGTCTTGTGTGAATCCTATGGCACCCTTAGATACACAAAGACCACTGTAGTTGTGGCACTGGCAGTGAAAGCCCATGAAAACTTAGTGTAAACCTGATGATGCTCTTTTGCTGTTGATGAGAGATGTGGTGTGGCTGGGAATCCCTCCCAGGGTTAGTACAAAACGGTGTAAAACCCCAGCTTTCCTCTCTCCTCTCTGAATGATCGCATGGATGGTTGAGCCCAAGGAGGCTTGATGAGAAGCGAGAAAAGCAAAATCACTTTGGGAAAGATGTGGTGTGCTACTACAGCTGCCCCTCTCAGGGTGCAGGCTCCTCTATTTGCAGTTCCCTTTGCTCTGCCTCATGTGGCTGTGTGCAGCAGATGTCCCCAAGCAGGTACTCTCTTCTTTCCTCTGACGGAAATTGTTCTGAGGCAAACAACATTAGTTTGGCTGCTGGGCTTTTAATCCATGAAGAGAAGTTAAAAAAAGCCCAGTATGACGAGGGATATTTCTCTGGCACCAGTCAGACTGGCAGTGACATACTGGGGCACGTTCTCTCTGCGCTCAGAGCCTGTCTGTCCATCTCCCAGCTGATAGCCAAAGGTTAGGGCAGATTTTTTCACCAGCCAGAGTTTCACATCTCTAGCCTGGACTAACAGAGGCAAACAAAGCAAAGTGTGGCCAGAAATAGGTGTGTGTGACCTCATAGAAATCCTGGTTTGAATTTGATGATGAATTAACCCGAGAGTGGAAAGTTACTGTCATTGTTGCTTAGGCAGAAAAGCATGGGAATAGCAGCACAGTACAATCTACAGCGAGGCAGCATCAAAATGAGCTCTGTGCTAAGCACTGTGATGATCCCCTGGCAGCAGTTGGGCACTACAACAAATGAGGGAGGGGATTCCCTCACTGAGGAGGAAGGAGTGAGTTGGCATAACAGCTCTGCACTAATCCCACCCAGTCCCTGGCATGTGGCTTAAAGCAGCCTGGCAGAAAATGTGAAGCAGGAAAGCAGCTAACAAGATAAGGTCACTTCCACACCCAATTTTGCATATGCCCAGACCTCCAGGTCTGAAGCCAGAGCCGATGGAAGCAGCCAGGAGTCCTGGTGACCTCAGTGGCATCACATTGCTCATCTTGCTACTCCATTTCATCACACATGGGTACAGGCATGACTTCCCCTGCCTTTTTCTCCCTCTCTAGGTTGCATGCAACTAACACAGACTTGGCTGCGATAAAAAATGGGCGTGCAGCCACCCCTAGGATTTACACTTGGACTGCTGGCTGCCCATGGGCAGAAGGGCAGGAGAGCTAGAAGGAGGCTTCCCAGGATCATTCTAGACAAAGCACTCCGAAAGAAACATTTTTGTTTGATGCTGGCTTGTGGAAAGGAAAACAGGAATTTTAGACCACGTGGTAAGAACTATTACTGGGAGAGGTCCAATATTCCACATTCAGGAATGTCAATACCTCCCTCGTATTCAATTAAAGGGCTGCCATCCTCCTTTGAGAGTGACAAGAGAATCTTAAAATTAGGGTAAAATAATATACTCCTAAAGTTATTTGCTGCCGTAACTCCATCCCTTTTTGTGCTAGCTTTGAAGAAGTGACTAAAAGGCAGAATTGACCTCAGAATGCTATCTGGCTATACTTAAAACCCAGGAAAACAAGACAGCATTCACTGGTGCTGGGGCCAGATGGTAGCAGTGGGTAAATTCCCCTGCTGTCCGAAACAGGGTGGCCACATCCCAACGATGTTGGGCACGTGCTCCCTGGTACCCACGCTTCCCTGAGAACATGCCTGGTGGCACCAACCCTGGGCTGTGCCTTGCGGGTGTAGGAGCAGGCCCATGTCTGTGCCATGGCAGTGTTGTGTTTCTTAACACATGGCACATGCATGGTAGCTCAGTGCATCCCCAGGATGCAGCCAAGCCAGCTATGGGGTATGAAGAGCTCCTGTGTGGTGCAGCCCTATGGACCATGCATGGTGGTTCTACCCGTGGCTGATGGAGGCAAGATGCTTCACTGGTTGTAGATCTAAACATCCCCTTGCAATCATGGATAAGCCAGTGTCAGTTTGAAGACATGGAGGCAGGATGCACATCAACACCAAGTTCTGCATCATGAGGTAGGTTCAAGGGCAGAGGGGTGGGCGTTTCTTCTCTCTTTGGGTGGCTTATGAAGCTGTTTTCTGGGGATTGTATTAGCACTGCTGAACTGCTCTTTATAGCTTTGGAATCAGCTGTGATGCTCAGAAAGTGTTTTTCTGCTTGGTTTTCCTTTGAAGCTGATTGTTTCCACGCTCAAAATATCACGTCAGTGTGGGTTTTGATCCCTGCAAATGGATGAGGATGTTTGTTGCTCCCAGCAGGACCCCTGCAACACGCCGACTAAAAGGAAAGAAAACAAATCCCCACAGTGCCATCAAAATCGGCTGTGATCATAAACATCCCTGTCCTGAGGGGTGAGAGGGGAGAGCAGTGGGTTAGGAAGCACGGAAGGCCAGCAGCTTAGGCCAGCTTTTCAGATCACCCTGGCCAAGGATAATTCTGCATGAACTGCAATGAGGAACCTGCTCCTGATAAGAAGGGAAAACGCTCGGGCATCCTGAGGATTTTCCACAAAGCTCTGGTAGACAGCTTCAAAAGACAGCGTGTCAAGAAGGAATGTGTGAGATCACCAAAATTTGAGGGAAACAGCTGATTTCTGCTGTGAATTGCAGCAAAACTCCTCTCCTCCCAGACAGCTGTATGGTACGCCTGGCTCACGCAAATGGGTTGTCCTAGGTGAGCTGGGCTGCTACTTAACAAGGCTCCCTTCAACTCAACAGCATCTAAATTGTATCATCTTATACCCGCAGAGGGCAAGCTGTTTAGCTCTTCTCTCTTTGCCATTTTTCTTCCAGCATGATTTCTCTTATGAATGAGATCCCAGTGTGACCTGTTGTATAAATCCCCTGTTTAGGAAAAGCCTCTTATGTTTATTTGAAGCATCAGCAGAGAAGTGAAAGGCTTTGATACGGGATGTAGGAAGTCGGATGAGGAGGCTGATAAACTCTAGCTTTGCTCTAGGTTATGTAGCTGAAGGAGATTATTTTGAGATGTACTCTACTGCAAACTAAGCAGATAAAACAGACTGGTTAGGTGAGCCAAATTCCAGACAGGTACAATAAAGCTGCCCATTTTACACTGATGGGCTTGTCAGGAAGGCAGATGGATACTAGACGTAGACAAATCCACAACAAGGACCGTTCCTCTGACTGCTTCAACAGCTCCAGCACTGGGGTCTTCAAATCACCCCTCCGAGGGGCTTCCCAAATCTTACAGTGCTAGGATCATGCAGCTAGAGCAAGAAGAAACCATTCTCTTAATTGATTGTGAACCTCTGTAATTACAATGGAAGATGGTATAGGTCTGGTGAACCCTTTATGTACAGTAATGCTGCTGCTAAGCCATGAATGCAAGCTGAAGGCCAGCTTTCTGTTGTGATCTTGCCAACTAAGAATGAAGTGAATTTGGGTGGAAACCAACAAAAGGATTCAATTTAAAGGTTGCTATTTCTTACAGAAGAATCACTGTCCTGCCCTGTACGCACAATTCCGACTAGGCCCATGTAAACCCTCAAGACTCCAATGTTTATCAGATTTCTTCTGCTGTCTTTTGGTTTTGGAAAGGAAGAGTTTCATTTTGGGAAACTTTTATACCCTGTGGTCTAAGTTCTTCCTTACAGTATTGAAAATTTGCATTTCAAACACGTATTTCTTTACCAGTGCTACCAACAATACCTGAAACTACTAAATTTGAGATGAGTTTTGAAAAATCTGCCTTTACATTCTGTGTTTATTTCTTGGATTAAGGACTTAAATGCAGTTTTTAATTAGTTTTGCTGTTAGGTTCCTGGTGATGCATTGTTTGTGCTGTGGCTATTACATAGTAACATAATATTTACTTGCCTAAACCCAGCTGTTTTTACTGGAACAGATCCCCCCTCCCCAACTAACCTTTCAAAATATTTCTATTTACTTCAGGTTCAGGGGGGGTGGGGGGAAAGAAGAGAAAAATGAAGAGGGCTATTTGAAGGTGACAGTAGCTTTTTTCATGTAATGGTAATGGTCCAGTTAATTGCTAAAAGTACCTTACTGGTGAGAGGAAAACTTGCAGTCAGACATCTGGGGACTGACTGGCATGAGGGCTGCGAGTCCACAGCAGCACAATGGGCTGGCTGTACCTGGAACCAGCACCTCCAGTGCCCGGGGGACAAGGTGATGGAGAAGAGAGGGTGGATGGTCTGCCATCAGGGCAGCACATCAGCCCCATCCTGCCTTCCTCAGGGATAATGGCAGAGCCCTGGGCTACTGGTTTATTAGGATCTCCTCCCCTGTCATGTGCTCTGTTCATGACCTTCTTTGGCATCCTTCATGGTGGAGCTTTCAGTCTTTCCCCAGCACCCCAGAGCAATGCTCCAGAGCCTTGCAGAGAATATTCAAGTTGGAAAATTCACTGTTCAAGTGGAAAAAGTTTGTCCAATTGTGTACTGAGTGTATCCGAACACTGGAAGGGAAGTACTTATTTGAGTATTTTTTAGTACTTATTTTATTTTTACTATTTATTTCAAAGTGCTGCTGGCAGCTTCCTAATGGGGGACACTCCACCCTTGGCTTTCCAGTCGAGGTCTTTGGGAGAGCTTTACTGAGCGTGCGGCGGCCCGGCATGGACCTGAGATGCTGAAGCTGCTGGAAGGCATGTGGGACTAGGTGCCTGTGCGTGCTGTTGGCCCCGCTGCCAGCAAAACTGTCAATGGTTCCTGGCGTGCAGCAGGACACTGCCCTCAGTCCTCATCCTCCTGGGAGCGCACAGCTGCCCCAAAACACCTCAAAAAAGCCTGAGGGCTTCGAATTGCTCCTCATGCCCATCCTCTGCATCATGGCACATGGAAACCTGCTTGCTGTTCCTGATGGACCTGGGCAAAGCCAGCCCATGCCCAAGAAGGTGCTGTGGCTGAGCTGGGACCGGGAGAGCCTGTCCCCTCTGCAGGCTGAGGCTTTGCCTGCACATGTCGCCAGACACTTTAAAGCCATTTGTTCTTCTTGTGAAATCTCTTTTAGCCAAAATAGCTCTCCCTTCCCCCTGATGCTTACCCCCACCCTGTGTATTTATAGAAAGCAGTTGCAGTCCTGCTCAGCTAGACTGAGACTGTTCAGACTGTGCTACGCCACTGTCATCTACGCTCTGACAGCCTGTGTCTAATAAAAATTCAATCCCTAGTCTCCCAGTCTAGAGCTCACCTTAGTATGCAAAAATGAATGCAAATACAGGAGAGGTCTTGCTGGTTGATGCAGGTGATCAGAGGATGCTGCTGCCAATCTGTTCAGCTTTTTCTTGTCTTGGTTTTCACTTCTGACCCTATTGCAAGTCTTGGCTCTGGACTTTCCACTGCCTTTTCCTGTGGCAGTCCTTGCACAGGGACAGACTATGTTAGCAATCAGATTCAGCATAGCTTTTTCCACTCTGTCTGAGCTCTGAGGTGTCACCTCTCCTGATGATTACTCTGCAGCTATTTTATACCATCTCAGAAGTGATGTTAAGTTTTGAGACACCTCTGTGTTAGGAAAAATAGGGAAATGTCTTTCATTATCTTTCCACTTCACTCAATTATTGCTCAGCACAACTCATTGTAATATGCAATCATTCTCTTTCTGACCAGCATGAATTCCAGACAGTTGATTTCCCATCGAGTGCAATTTTTGCTATTGCTTAATTTCTCTTATTTATCTTCCTTTTCTTCTTTTTTTTTTCTTTAAAAAAAGTGTATGTACCGCATAAGGATCCTGCAAAATCATCAGTATAATTTTCCAGCCTATTTCTGTAGCTTCTTTATTGTTATCTGGCAATATTTATGCAATTTGAATTTTGAATGTGTGTATTTTAGAGACTGTTTGGTGGTTACGTTCCACATCTGGGTCATCAACTCATTGTTAATTTTTTGGACAGCTGCTTCTCTGTCACATTTAAACACTGGTTTTGGTTAGGGATGGGCCAGCCAATTTATTTCAAGCGAGAACAGATCGGAGCCATCATTCCTCAGGCAGACTCGGAGGGCAACAGCCAAAACCGTGGGAATAGAATAGATTTTTTGCCCTGTGGCTGCAGAGAAAGTTTCATTTAGGAGATTCACTCTCTCAGATGTCAGTCAGGTAAATTGTTCCTTCAACCTGGCTGGAATCTTTCTTCTTGGCTGAGAGCAGACAGACAGCTCAATCTAATTGTGCAGAGAGGTTAGCCTGTTTTCCCTTTTCAAGTAAAACAGGTTTATATGTTTCCATGGGTCTGGCTGAACAAACAACAGGTGGATCTCAAAAAGCCCTCTGGAAAATCCCTACAATTGACACACTGGGAAATGAAAGGGGAGGGTGTTACAGCCACCCCCCTCACCAGAGTAGCCTAAAGCCCTGAGACAGCAGGCGAGGGGAGGATGAGGACAGTGCTGGGGGGAAGCCTGAGTATGGAGAGTGAGTCCTAAAAGTTTAGGCAAACGGTGCAAAAGTTGGAACTTGATATACTTGTCCATATTCAGTCTCAGATCTCTGTCTCACTGAAATGTCTAGGGTTCTGCAAAGAGCCCACTTTAAATATAGATGGGCATTAGTGTGCTTGTTATAAAGATAAGTATGAACAGGGAGGTGGCCATCTAAAAATGGGACGTGAGGACTTTTCACGTAGTTGCTAAATGAAAGTGTGACAACACAGTGCAAGGTGTTAAATTACTCAGTTGTCTTTGAGGATAGTTCCATTTACTGCCTTCAAAAAATGCAGTATGTATCTCTTTGCCTTACTGCCCATACTAGATCTGCTAATGGTGTAATGGGACCAGCAGGCCCTTCATATTAAAGGAAAAAAAAAACAGCCCAAGTCAAACAGCCCCTCTGGTCTGAGTATTTTATCCCTCTCCAATAGGAAACTCATTTGGCAACATTTGCCCTGACAGTGACTTGTGCAGGTGCACGCTGGCAGAGACTCTCTTAACACAGTGGTGCTGGGCCAGGAAGAGGATGGATTTCTAGACACAGGCTTTGCAATGATGAAAGCCACCCCCTGCATCTTCTCAAACACATGGTTCTAGTTTTTGCTTGTCAGGCACTGCCCATCCAGCAGCTCTAGCCCTGCCTGCCTCCCCGCCTGCCTCCCCAAGGCTCTCCTTGCCTCTTTCTGTGAGGTCTGTTAAATGATGCAAAACTCTCTTCTTTGATGCTTAGAGACATCTCCTACTCCCCTAGAAACACAGATGGAAAAAAACATACATGGACAAACTGCTGTTCCAAAACACGTGCCTTTGGTTGCACCATGACACCTCAACTCAGCATGCGTGCCTCTATTCCAGAAAGAGATCCACACTTTTAACAAAAACAAGGCCTGGGAAGCTGTAAATCCAGGCTGAGATGGTGCCGTGTCTGCTCCACAAATCCCTGCTTTCTGCCCTGCTGCCTGCAGTGCCACCTCCCTCTCTCCCTCCTGCCTTCCAGGTGACCCTCTGCCAAGGGCAAAGGGGGATTGTCTGCTTAGCCTCCAACCTGTGCTGAGGCAGCTGGTCTCTAGTAAGTTTATTTAATAAGAACAGAAAACATTTAATGAGCAATGAGACCGAGAGGCATCCCCGTGTGGCCAGGTGGGGCTGGTGACTTGCAGTGACTGCAGGGAGCTGTGTGGGCTCACTCCAGCAAAGGAGATTCCTGCTGCTACCTGGTCTTACTTGTCTGCTGGGTCCTGCCTACTCAAGAAGGGGACTACCTTTGTCATGGTCATTTTCAGGTGGACCCGAGCCTGAAAATAAACCTCTTGGAGGTTTTTCTCCTCATAGTGACACAGTAAAGTACCATCTAGATGAGTACGTCTTCACAAAACATTTTCTGCAATAGATGAGTTTCTATCTTATGAGAAAAGCCCTCTGTGAAATAGCTCTTTTATGGTCATTTTTGATTTGTCTTTTGTGGTATTTTTTTGCTTGAATTAGTTTTAACTTTTGCTAACAGTTCTCTGGTAAGCATCATTAACGCTGACCACAAAAGCCATAGCAATGGCCCTCGGTATAGAGCTTTTCTGGGAGGGATCCACAGTCCTGTGGCTCAGCACAGCCCGTCTCTGGTTTCTCTCCCTCTGAGTCACGGGGCTGTGTCACTGAGAAGGTCATGGGACTGCAGAATGTACCAGTGTCTGGATTTGGGGTTTCTTTCATCATAACCTCAGTGGCTACCTCTCTTCCCTCAGTGGCCTCCTGTGGGTTTTTACAAGATCTGAGCCATATGCAGTGCTAATGTAGAACCACCCAGTCAATATCTAGGTTCCTGGGAAGCATCCCTTCCGTGTGGATGCACCAAGTTTGGTAGCCACAGATCATTTTCCATAGCAACTAACGCAGGGGGAAAACCAGAGGAATTTGAAAGGTTAAGACTGGAAGGGAGTAAGTGAAACAAACAGCACGCGCAGCACCTTGGAGCATGCCAGGGGTTTTATGATGCATGTTTCAGGAAGACTTGCATGGCTTGCGAACCATTCCTTTCCTCCTAAGACATGTGGTTGTGCCAAAAGCTTGGCGGTGCAAAATAAAACAGTACCTCACGCTATTCCACACATACATATCCCATGTCAGCTTATATTTATTCACACACTTGTGAGTACATGGAGGCAAGAGACCAATAAGTTTTTGTTGGCTCTTTCAAAGAGAATTATCATACCAATATTTTGTGGCCTACGGAGAAGCAAATGTGCAGTCTTCTGAGCCTCCTTTCCCACCCCTGCTGCAACAGTGGAGGATGTCAAACGGTGAAAAAGAGCGGCACTCAGGCAGAGCTGCTTTCCAGTTCTTGTTTATTCCATGCTGGCACAAATGCTGCCATCAGTGCCTATGAGATGACACTGATGCTAAGTCATTCTTACATATGCTGGACAGAGTCACTATACCTGATCTGTTTCTGCTTGAGCTGTTGGGAGGACTAACTTTAAGGGAACTGATGAACTGGGCAGAAGTGTGTAGTCTCCTTCAGCAACGTGGTATAACACAGGGAATAAAGATGTTGTTTAGAAATATATCTGAAATGCATTTATGACATGAATCCAGAATCTAGCACATCGCAGATTTTATGGCATGACATACATCCCCCTGGAAAGCAAATGTTCAGAATGTTAATTCTGTGCAAATAATCATTTGAAACAGGAGCCACCAGCTCAGAAGTGCCTAGGAAACTCTGTATTAGTACATTTGCAGCAGCAGTGGACTAGTTTGACTGACAGTATGCGTATCACACTGCCTTGTCCTTGTCCTGCCTTCACCTCTAACTGCCTTACTCGGTAAGGTAGTTAGAGGTGAAACCACATAAAGCAAAATTCACATCACCCAAGTTTGCCTGAGTTAGTCCTCTTGGCTCTGTCTTTAATCAGTGGATAGTAACAGATGTCTCCTGTTGGTGACTCACCCCATCTATTTTAGGTTGCCCATGAGAGGTTCCTGTTTCTGTCCCTTTACAAAGGAGAGAGACTAATGATTGCAGTTTAAATAGTCAGGGCTGCTGAGGTGAAGCCCACCCTGAGTTGTTATCCAATGAAGGACAGAAGGCAAATATAGAGAAAGGAGAAGGTTGGTTCTCTAGTCCTCAGCCTCATCCATTAAAAGGCTCCATTTGTTGTCCCTGAGGTGCAACATGGGCTATGTTCATCCAGTTACACATCTCATCCTCTGGATCACGATAACTGTACCTACTCTGTCTAGGAGAGATGGCCTCTGCCCAGTGCTAACCCTAAACTGGTCTTGGTCACTATCCAGGAGAGCGCTGTGGGGCATGGGTCTGAATCGTGCTACTTAACCCCACTGACAGTTTGATGGTGAGGAAAAACCTCAGGAAATAAGCCATGACAAGGCACTGCTTAGCTTACTGGAGGAAGTGGAGTCGGAGCATCAAAACCAGGACCCTGTTACTGAGAAAGGCAGGACAACTGGTGTGACATTATGTCTGGGAGATAAGGAAATGACTAAGAAATTTGCTTGGGCAGAACAAGCCAGGGTTGTGACAGAATTTAAAAGGAAAACCTACATGGACGGTGATAATCCGGGGCACACACAGAGCCTGGTGAAGCCAAACCCCAGGCATATCATGGCTATATGCTCAGGAGTGGTGGCTTGATGCTCAGTTTAGATGTACAGCCCCTTCTTCCCTCTATAGCCAAAGCAGGCTGGAGTGGCCAAGTTGGGAATGTCGCACAGTGCAGCTCCCCATCTGCATGATCCTTCTCCCTCTGAGCAACATTCAGGAACCGAAACCCCCCCAAAAGGCAAGGCAAGGCGAGGAGAAGCCCAGCACCCTGAGAGGCCACGGGTGTGAGAACCGCTCTCTGAATGCACCCCACGCTCTTTTCCAGGGGGTCCATGTTCCCAGACACAAAGCGAACAACCCAGCAGGAGTTTTCCTCTCAGTGTCCCTGAGCCCTGCTGCTGGAAGCAGGGGGAGGAGGGAGAGAAGAAAGGCAGCTGCCAAGACCTGAGAACCCCGAGGAAGGTGTGAGAGGCGCAAGGAGTTGGCAGCCCAGCCAGGGCCGCTTCCTGACGGGGAAACAAAAGGGAGCCCCCAGAGCGCTGCTACCTCGCGGCAGCTTGGGCTGTAATGCGTTTTGCCCTGTGATAAAGAAATTACACAGATTACAGCTGAACATGGAAAATCTGATACATCCAGTCTCCAGAGCACCGGCTCCTCCATTCATCAAGCCCGAGTCGTGCAGCTCGCTGTCTGCAGCGGCTGAAGCCAGGCGGGGGGAAGGCCACGGGCCCTGCGGCGTCTCCGGGGAGCTGTCTGTTCAGGCTCCATCTCCTCCCGCCCTGTCTCCCTTCTTTCTAAACACGGGTGACAGGCTCCAGTACGCGCTAATATGACACGGGGGGGTGTATATGTGGGGGAAGGTTTGGCAGAGCTGGGAGCCGGGCAGCTGCCGGGGATGCCGGCGGATGGCCCGGAGCTGAGGAGCCGGCCCATGGCGCGCTGTGAGCTCCCCCTGGTGCCCGCTGGCCTCCCCTGAGCCCTGGGAAACCACCCGCCTCTTCCTCCCGCCTCCTCTGCCCATGGCCTGCCGTTTGCTTCCAGTGCTGTGATCCAGCGGGAACGCTTCCAGTAGTGCCTAAACCCAGACTGGCTGCTTCGATTGGACGAAGACACTTCGTGTCTCGGAGTGCTACTGGGAGCAGATGAAGCATGTGCAAGGGAAACTGCGACTTGCGTTATTTGTGTGGATAAAAGTAACCTCCATGGAGTAACATCCTTGTGGTTAAGCCTGTATTTCAGAAGGAGAATGATGAAGTTCCTTAGCAGGGTTTCTGAATGTGTGCAGGTGAAAGTAGTAATTATTTTACTGAAAGTCCAGGATCCACATTCAAAGCATCTGTATAATTCCACCTGTAGCTCAGATATAAGCCATACACATCATCTGCTTTAGCACTGGTCAAATTAACAATTCTTACTTCTTAATTCACCTTTTGATACAGCTTTTCCGGTCCACTTTTTCTGTGTTTGGCTGAAGTACTTCTGATTGACAATAGACATGTGAATTGGGAGACTACAGCAAAAAATGCTGTAGGCCTTTGCATTCCTCATAGGAGTTAGAGAGAAATTAAACTGGGGTAAAACAGCCAGATAAGAGCTGAGAAATTGTAGTAGAAGCTCTAATATTTTATTATTTTTTTTTTTATTCATGTCTGATTCATTACCTGATTTTATTGTCACAGAAGCCTCAGGATCCATCAAGGACTCAGACCTTGAAGTTTTCTACTAAACCACCATCATTCCACGTGTTGCCTTAAGAAATAAGTAGCTCATTGTTCGAGTGTGAAGGAACAGACAGCACATAATCACGTTAAGGCAAATTAATTTTACACCCGCCTGTCGGCTGAGCTGTTGATACACTGTTCATAGCCTTCCCCAGCGCGATGTGACATTGTTATACTCAGCTTCAGTGAGGGTGGATTAACCTAAGGCAGGTTTGCTCTTCCTTTGGGCAAGTCTGAGGGCTTAACCTGCCCCCTCACCTCAAATATTTGCATAGCAAATATGGAAATTGAAGATTTTACTGCCATTTCCTTCCTATATTCTCACCCAATCCATGTGTTATCACCCCTTTGTTGGAAGCAATTAGCCCCACCACTGGGTCAAGGCAGTTGACCCAGTTGACTGGGGTAATCCCAGCCTCTCTTGATGCAACATCTGCTGATGAAGCCTGAGCTGATGCAGAGGATGGTGTGAGCTAAACCAGGGGGCTGGGCACTGAAAGATGTGTTCCTGTGTATGTCCTACTCTGCTTGCATTGCAATGGTAGGTTGTGGCAAGGGACAGAGAGGTGGTGATAAACATTGTGCGAGCAGATGATAAACAGTTTGAGAAGTAGGTGTGCTCTGTGAATATTGCACACAGCAAGTGTATCATCTCAGCAGATTGGCAGCAGTTTCTAAAGCCACTGCTTCTGGATTTACACTCAACTATGTGTCCATGCCCCATGTCCCAGAAAAGTGAGTGATGCTGAAGAACCAAAGTCTGGTGGTTTATGTGACTGTCTTTAGAAGACTGAACTCCTATTTCTAGCTCTACCTTGACATCTTTTATGTTTTTGGGAAAATAGTTTAAAGGCACATTTTTCAGAATAATGCATTGGAAAATTCCTTTGATAGAGCTTCCAGGAGTAGCTGTGAATTAACTCCTGGGAGCTGGTCTGTGAGAAGGTATTTTAAGTTGTGTTTGATGTCAGGACATGGGACAGCTTCCCAATCTGCTCAGGACAATGCCTGGACACTGGTAATTCCTTTTTTGTTCTCCGTGATCTGATTTCCATGAGAAACAATCCTTCAGCTTGGGAAGGAGAGACAGCTTGCTCCACTCTGCTCTCTGCCTTCCAGACCAACCCTGGCTTAGCCTCCCTGTGAAGCTCAAATAGGTACTGATGCTGATGGAACAGCTTGACCATAAAGTGAGCTTCTGCTCGGTCACTCAGGGTTGGTTAAGGGAAACTGTGCATAAGAAAGTGGAGAGAGAGCCCTAGAGACATCAAATATTTCAGTTACACAGTCTGGTTTGGGTGTTCAAATATAAGCAGGGATTAACACTTTAACACTGTCTACCCAAAATCAAAATCTCAGCCCAATAAAGTTTACAAAAGTTTATGCAAATAATTGAAGTGGAAGATTAAAGAAAGGTTATTGGAAATTGAGACCTTGAATAAGTAAAAGAGATGATCCTTTTAGCCTCTGAGCTTGATGCTTTTTCTGTGTTTGGTGAAAGTACTACTGTTGTCTTTGCAAGTAGTATCTTCTGCTGACTGTGCTTTTTGGCTATAGCTCTGTGCCTGGTTTTCTCCACAGACATGAGGCCCATTCGAAGAACATTTAGTGGTCTCTTCCCTCCATGGCAGCATCTCAGGTGGTGCCCTCAGTGTTACTGCTCACTAGTAAGATTAACCTTTAGGCCCTCCAGTTTTGCTTGTAGGTGGGTATTCTCTATGGGCACCCAACTTGTACAGCTTTGGGGGTATCCCTTGAGCTTCTGTTACCTTGCTTCTGAACCAAAATGAAATCAAAAGCTAAAATGGAAGACTACCCTCTAACCTTTGCCTTGATTGCATGTGGTTTGGAGATATGCAGCATTCTTTCTAGGCCTGCCGTGTCCTTCAGCCAAACATGCCGATACCCTGCAGCAGTGGCAGATCTGTTGGGTTTTTGGTTGGTTGGTTTTTCTCCTGTCTGAGCACAGTTTTGTCTCTTTTAGAGAGCTCTTACTAATGATATTGGTGCTCCAGTTGCCACTTGAGCAACCTCTTCTGGGAATATGGTTGCATATTACAGTTTTTCCTTCATAGTGATAGTGATGTATTTCAAGCTCTTGCCCTGGTGTCCACCTGAGTGCCAGTCCTCCTTCCCTTCTCTCTTCAGCCACTGTTGTTCCTGATTAACTTGTTATAATTTTTATAGATGACCAACCTTCGTATGTTTTTCCAATACTTTGTGGAGAGGGAATGATGTTTTTAGGTACTCTGTTTGATCTGTATTGTGTCTGATACCTGCTTCTCCCGTAGATGACCCTGTGCTGTGTCTGTACTTGTGCAGTTTGTTGTGCCCCATTTTTATGTTACACTCCCTATTGCTTGTGAGTAGCATTAATAGTTTTCCTTGTGCTTCTTTCTAATTCTATCAGGGCCAGTGATCTGACTCCCCTCTGTTCCGCTCTTTTGGCATATACATTTTTCTTGAGCAGCCTTTAGAACAAAGAATATTCTTTTGAGATGACATCTTTCAAACTGAACTGGAAAATGGTCATCTGGCAACAACTTGTGCAGTCTGAACAGCAGCAGCAGCCACAGTAATGCTCAGTATGCAGCTGCTGAGGAAAAGTTTTTATCCAGAGGTGTTGTTTACACTTAGCCCCTACCCAGGGCTAAGCTGCAGCAGTTGCTCTATCACCTGATGAGCTGTCCCCAGCAGAGAAGAAGGATCAGGAAAAGGAGAGGAGACCTGTGGGTTAACAAGAGAATGGATTTAATGAAACAGCCAAACTAATACCAATGTCAATAGAAAGTACACAAAGTTATACTCAGCCCAGTACACGTATGTCAGCCACGACAAACAGGAAGGCAGTCCTGGGGAAGCACAATGGTAAATAAGCCCTTCCAAGGATGAAGATAAGCAGGGGAAGAAAGACAAGGGTGAGAAAGACGAGGAGGAACAGAAGCAGGAGGAGCTCTCCTTAGCAAACTTCCCCCTTTATAGGGAGTGTGAAGTTCATGGTGTGGGATACACCCGTGGCCAACTCAAGGCCATCTGCCCTGGCTGACTCCAAACTGCTAATGGCCTGCAGACCACGGCTGGCCTCTGATTCTGTCCCAGCAAAACCAGGGCAGATGATTTTTTTTGTTCTTAAAAACAAATGAATCAAAGTAGCTCAAGCTCTGTGCTTCTCTGGACTTGCCATGGGAGACCTGTAATTTATGGTGGGTTTCTTCACCTTCTTAACAAAAATATTTTAGAAAATTAGTTTGGTTTTAGATTGTAAACTGTTTATCTCATTCAGATGCTGTAAGGCTCAGCCCTGCTACCTCCTTACTGTTGAGCTCATGCAAAGGAGGAATAGCAGGAGAGAGCCAAACTTAAGTCTTGCTCATGCATGCTGTTTGCTTTGTAACGTGGGGCATCTGCATGGTGTGGTTGAAAGGCAACTTGCATATGTCCAGTCCTTTGCAAATGGCATGGGAACCTCCCCTTTGCAGTCACAGAGGCTCAGGAGCCTCCCTGGCCCAAGCCTGTGCTAACTGCCAGTCAGAGAAGGTAAAGAGATTTGAAGCCTCTTGGCTATTTTTGTACCATGGAGACAGACTGGTCCTCTAAACAGCCTTAGAATAAGGGGAGATCAAAACTGGTTTAGAGCGTCCTGTCCCAAAAGCCTGAGCATGTCCCAAATGACTGAGTTAGCTCTGTGGTTTCTGGGGCTGCCTGTGCAATCTGGTGTTAGTCTCCAAGAACTTTACAAAATCATCTTTGGAGAACACGAAGGAGAGGGTTATAACATAGAAACATATAAATGTCTGGGTTGGAAGGGACCTCCAGAGTCATCTGGTCCAACCCCTCTGCTGAGAGCAGGGACAGCCTCAACTCGAGCAGGGTGCTCAGAGCTCTGTCAGGCCCATCTTGAATGTCTCCAGGGTTGGAGGCTGTTGCCAGGCATTCTCAAAAGTCTATGCAGGAAAAAAATAAAGCCCAAACCATTCAAACAATGTGGTCCTGCACACAAACCTCCAAAAGTCAGCAGCACATCATGCTAAATGTTAATAGTGATTCGTTCAGCATCCAAAAATTCATTATACGCCTCCATCCCAGCCCCAAGGAGTGTTCAGCCAAGTGACATGATGAATTTTCACATGTATGGTTGCAGTTTCACTGCCTGACATCACTTGAGAACAATGAAAAACTTCTTCCATATAAATACCATGTGAGAGCATGACCTCGCTCGGGGAGAAGTGCAGCGTGATTGGACATATCCGCTGAGGAACTTGGATAAAGCAGATGTAGAAATCCTGGCCTGGAAAGGACCTCGGGGGTTACTATGGTCAGGCCCCTGTGCTTTCAGGAAGCTGTGCCACAAATCTCATCCCAGCTCCATCTTTAAGCCAGCTAGGGTTCCAGAAGGTTTTTAATCTGACATTAAAATTATTGCTTATATTTGCACCCACATATTTTTATGCAATCCTGGTAAATTTGTGATGAAGCAACACATGTTATTACTCATTTATTCCTCATTTTATACACAAGTTTAAAGTTTCTGTAAATGCAGATGGGAGATAGGTGCCCAACAAAAGTACTACATAAAATGTGGAGCTGAATTGGAATTTACCTGGCTTCTAAGCTTACCAGAGTTTTCCAAACCATTCCTTTGCAGGATGAATTGGTATGAATTAGAAAGATGAATGAAGGTATTACACTGCTTAGCCTGATTTTGGTTTATGATTAAACTTGAGAAACATTCCTATTGTGGTCTTCTGACAAATACTCTGTCCTCCCCAGTGTCACATGCATGTTAACAAAGGTGGATTTATTGCATGTAACAAACACACCCAACCTTGCTGCTGCATCCACTAGTTCTTATTTAAAGGCCAGTGTGAGCAATAATTTATAAACGTGTTTGAAACAAAGTCCCTTTTGAGGAGAATTTCCTGTCTGAAACACTGACTTTCCAAGTTTTCTCCTCATGACCTTGTTCTCATGTGGCCTCGAGTGGCAGTGTCACTGTCATGAGTGATTCCAAGCTCACAGCTCCAAGGGAGGGAACCGTTGACCTAGAAACACTACCTGGCCAGCAGCTCTGAAGCAACCCCCTTGCTCCTTGCATAACTGGGGTGTTTGAGGGAACATCAGAGATGGCAGCGCTGGCCTGCTGGTGGGGTTGTTGTGGGGACTTCCTTTCACAGAAGATATACAGCAGGACTGGAAGCATTTATCTGTTTGCTAGGAAATATTTGCAATTATTGTGCAATACTGGGGGAACTACACTGTGACAGGAATTCCTCCAAATCACCAACGTATTACACTCTGCTTACTCTGTGCAAGGTCTGGAAAAGAATTGGTCTTCTACTTTTTTCTAGCCTCTCTGCATTTCAACAGTAATTTTCAATTACAAAGAAGTGTCAGGAAGGTGATGGACATCACCAGAGACATTTTGTTAGAAAGCAATCTTATGCTACACAGAAAACACTCCCAGCACTCACGGTTCCAGACTGCTGCTTCCCCAAATTTGCTCTAACACTTTGCATGCTTTATATAACAAATGCTACTTCAAATGAAAAGTATTAGACCCAAATAAAATGTGATAATTTTTTTTCAGATTAACTTTTCTTGAGCAGACAGAGACTTGTAGCAATGTGATTAATGTTGGAAAGCATCCAGCCTTATAGTTTCTCATGTATACAAACTGGAAATTGATACACAAGTAGAGGTAGGAAATGTGGGAAATGATCACGCTGAAAAAGGCATAGGAGAAACAACAGACACAGGCAAAGGATAATCTGGACCTGAAACTGTAATATGAAGCACCTTTAAAAAGCTGGCCATAAGTTTCAGTTGTAGATGTAAAGCCTAAAAAGGCCCCAAAGCCTATCAAATATCAGAAGGAAAAAAAAGAATTTGCAGATATTTTAACAGTGTTGCCTCTGGAGATGAAAACAAAATTAAATACCCTTAGCCAGGAAAAAGTGGCAAAAAAGGAGGACTAGTAAGGGGTAAGAAAGATGATGGATCCAAGAAGAAATGTATGAAGTGGGATGTCATGGGGAATGTTTTGGTAGAAAGCTGTACAGGGATCTGTGCAGAAACTGCTTAGACCTTAGGTGGCTCCAGTAGTGGTGATGGGTTTGTCTCCTGGTGTGTGACATCTCACCAAGGTAAAACACAAGAGAACATACAAGGTGTTAGCACGGAGATAAGCCAGGCCTGTGAGATGAGCTGCTCTGGTGTCACAGCTGCCCACCACAAAAATACCTTTCCCTGTCATGCTTCTGCTTGACGTGCCATCTGACACACAAAAAAAATCACCCCAGAATTGGGGAAGTTAAGTGAATGGGATAAAATAATGCCAGAAAGATGTGAAATACTGGATCTAAGGAGAAACAGCTGACAAAATATATTGTTGGCCACTGTGATAAGAAATTCCCTGGACAGGATGTGCCACATGAAGATGTGCAAAATCATCAGGAACCGTGGTTCCTATAAAGGAAACAAAACAGGAAACATGTCATGAATCATCAGCAAGGACCTGGACAGGTTACATGGCTCAATCCCGAATTAAATTCATAATTTACCAGGGTTGGGAAGAAGATATTTAAATATCATCATAACATTATGACAAAAGCTTAAAAGAGACAGACTGAAAATTCAGTCTTAGCACGTCTGCTTGGCAACAACATGCGAGGGAGAGAAGTTAGCACTGCCAGAGTGTGGGATGCCTCATTAAATAAACAGTCCCTGACACTAATTAAGAGCATACAGAAACAGATACAAAAAGGTGAACATGCTTGGAGACTGAGGAAGCCTCGGGATAAGTTGACTGTCACATGTTTAGCGGTGACAATGGGGGTAAATTGACTGTCACATGGTTATCAGTGACAATCTCTCTACAGTATTCTACCTGTAATCCTCAACTAATTACCCATCCATTTCTGCCTGGTATTAAAGCACCCTGTGTTCATTTATTACCTGCACTGTTTAGCAGAACTCAGATGTGGGAGATAATTTGGCTCCTGGTCAAGATGAGCCAACCCTGTAGTGCTCCCTGCAGAGATTTTTAAAAAGGCAAAAAAAATCCCCAAACCAAACCAACCAACCAACAAACAAAACAAACAAACCAACCAAAACAAAACCCCAACAAAGCCCCGAGAGGACCAGTGTGACAGAAATCGCCCAGGCTGACAAAATTTTCCAGTTCCAGTTAATGGAGCAGTTAAATGAAGGCAAACTGGTGGAAGTGAACTGGTGTTTCCAGCTACAGGGTCCCACACCTCTGTCTGTATCCCTTTCTCCAAACATCTGAAGATCTCTGTACAGCTGAGCAGGGAAAGCTCATTCAGTGGTTCTTTACCTCTGATGAAGTACACAGAGTATAATTCAGTTTTCTGTTGTTTTCCATTACAATAAGTGGGGAGCAGCCCCTGCCTCACCTGCTGTTTATTTCTTTCCTTTTTTATAGCAGTGACCTCTAGTGTACAGCTCTCAGCATCCCGACCTGGCATTTCCAGCTTACACAGCAAGGCCATTTTCCATCTCATGGGAAGGAAGTAGCCTTACAAAGTGACCTTGCTGTTTATTTTGGATTCCTTTCAAAGCAAATAAAAGTGGCTCCCTTGAGACTTTGATAGGCGATAGGAGAGCAACAGCAGCGCGTTGGATCTGTGGCTACTCAGCCCTCATTCTCTAAATCATTTTTGTTTTGGTGTGGATCAGGGAGAAATTTTGCAGCTTGTAGCACTGCCTGCACTGTTATTTTATATTTTCATAAGGTATATTACCTTCACATGAATAAATTCTGGTTAGAAAGCTAAATCTCAGGCGCATTTTAGTGCAGGACATACTAATCTGGTGCCTAGCAAGTAAAGTCAGCTGGGATTTTTGGAAATGAAATGTGCTAATTACTTGTAATATGAGTTATGTTTAATTTGTTTCTGCTGTAGAAATTCCAGGGGAATCACTGGAAGACATAGTAATGATCCTTCTCTGGCTCTGAGCTGTCTTTGCTGGAGGCCAACGCAGGGAGTTTATCATTGCTTGTATTTCAGTAGGAATATTGTGTGCTTCTTTGTGTGATGCTGATTCTTGATATTACCTTCCCAGTTGGTGAGGATGTAGGTTGTCCTATCCCAGAGTGGCTCTCACACAGAGAGGCCTCTCACACAGGCTGGTGACCTGCCTGTGCAGAGGGGTAGAGTGACTTATGACATACAGGTCGTATGAGGAGAGGCTGAGGGAGCTGGGTGTGTTATGTTTGGAGAAGAGGAGGCTGAGGGGGCCCTCATTGCCCTCTACAACTGCCAGAAAGGAGGTTGTAGAGAGGTGGGGGTTGGCCTCTTCTCCTTAGTAACTACTGACAGAACCAGGGGAAATGGTCTGAAGTTGCAGCAGGGGAGGGTTAGATTGGATATTGGGAAGAAATTCTTTACAGAGAGAGTGGTGAGGCTCTGGAACAGGCTGCCCAGGGAGGAGGTTGAGTCACCATCCCTGGGGGTGTTTAAGAAATGGGCAGACCTGTTGCCTCAGGACCTGCTCTAGGGGCAGGCATCTAGGGGGTTACTTTGTGTGGTTTGTGTTTTGTGGTTTTGTGTTTTTGAAGTCCCGTTTGATCAGGGTGTTTAGGTATTTAAGTGTTTGGGGTTTTTTAGGTGTTTTTTTTTGTTATGGGTATGGTTGGACCCAGTGATCTAGGAGGTCCTTTCCAACCATGAGTATTCTGTGATTATGTGACTTGGGGAGACAAGAGAGGAAGGCACCTCCAACCTCTCACAACCAGATTTCCCTGATTGCATTTTCATATTCAGGGGCTGTTGTTAATTACCAGTACTAATTAGCTTAAGGACATAAATAACCATGTCAGCAAAACAACTCTTCTTGCACCCACGATTGTATTTCTACCTATCCATCTTGACAGGATTCCATCGATTCCATTTGTAGTCAGAGATTTTTCCACATAATTGATAACAACCAATCCATATCCAAGTAGCAAAGGAGGTGAATGGTGGCTGGTGGGGTCTGTGTACTGTAATAAATAAGGTAACCTCTCTTGTAAATGCTTTCTAGTTGGTAAAGTTACAGAAATCCATGGAGGAAAGGGTCAGGAGCTTGCAGGAAAGTGGAGAGAGCACATTTACAATACAGTTGGCTTCTTGCTGCAAAACATCCAGCCTTGCTGCTGAAGTGTTCCAAAAATAGACAGGCTTGCTCATTAGCCTTATGAGCATTTAAATAGGAGAGGGATCATTACCCAGATTATAGCCCTTAAAAGGGACTTTCACACTGGGGTAAACTTAAAAAAGAACATTTATGCAAAAAGTAATTTTCTTTGCCTGCTATCTTCTGTATTCCCCTAACTCTCATTGGAATAAAAAGCTTCCTCCCTCTCCAGCCTGATTCTCTTTTTTTATTTTTTTTCTTCCCCTAATCCAGCTGTGAAATCATAAAGCTCAGTGTTTATGACAATAGTTTGCTGCCATGGAAACGGTTATGTCGTCATAAACGTAGCCTTATGCTGTGACCTCCCTGGCTGCAGGAACAAGTCAAAAAGGAAGATATGTTAGCAGTGAGAGCTTGTTTAACCAGAAATGTCTATTTTAAATCCTTTTGCATGGCACACTCAGCAGCTCTTTAATAAGAGGACCTTTAATACGAACTGTGTACCTAATTACATACTGCTTTATTATGCCATTCGAATTGCTTTGAATGTCACCTTTGAATGCCAGCTCTCTTTTTATTGTTGAACATTTTGAATTCCCAGCATCCTAACGCAGTGCTGCAATGATGTCTACAACTCCAGATCATTGACCTTCTGAGCAGTTTACTGAGCCCTGTGGTTTTGCTTGTTTTCTTCTTTGCAAACCGAACAAAATTTTTCAAAAGGGAGAAGAAAAATCTATTATTGTGCAGCTATTGGAGGGGATCTGTTGGGATTCTGGGGACACCTCCTGCCACCACACTGTACGTGTGGTCTTCTCATTACTGCTGTACAGAGGAAGGGTCTTTTGTGCATTTGTATAGCCAGACATTTAAAACCTGATGGGCATCTGTCATGCCTTGCTGCAGTATCCTCTGCCTCCAAGTGTGATAACCTGTACATGCACATGCACACGTGGTTTCTGAGATTGAAAGTGCTGTCTAAATACAAAAGCTAACCAGCCAAGGGCCTGATGACAGACAAGAGCAGCGTGACCCTCACTACACAGAAGCAGACATAAGATTTGGCAGCTGAAGCCATATACAATCTAGTCCTCCTGTGTCCTTGCTCACTGAGCCCGTAAGATGTTTCCCCACAGACCTCTTGCTTTCCAGTGAATGAACCCATCTGCTTTTGTCACGCAAGCCCAGTGGCTTCGGGGAGCTGCGGATCACTGGGGGGCTCCAGGGGGCTTCCCTCTCCCCAGCCTCTGCAGGAGGGAGCTGTGGAAGGAGGCTACTGCACAGCATAACCTGCCCCCTGTAAAATTAAAAAGAAAAAAATATATATAAAATCCACATGATGAGTTTGGGGATAAAAAAAATTAATCCCTAAAGTTAGGAAAATTTTTCCTCAGCATTTCAAACAGCAACCCACCATTTCTGCAGGAGACAGTGTTCAGCTCTGATGTGGGGCAGAAGGGCCCACTGAAGGTGTCACACTGTGGGAAGATCCCTCTGCACCCCTCTGTGCTGGCCGATGTGTGGCTTTGGATCTCCATTATTTTCAGCTCCTCACATTGTTTTCAGCAGAACACCAATGCTATAAACAAAGGAAAAATGAAAGCCTCTGTAAGCAAAATAACTAACATTTTCAAGTGCCTATATTTATAAGTAAGCAAATCCCACTGAGGACAGCCGAGTGGAAAATCCTCTTTAAAATAAACACACTGAAAATATGCAGGAGGCTTTGGCAGAGAGGCGATGGGGCAAGGGTCTGGTGAGTTCAAGGGGAAGGGGGATTTGAGCCCCCAGATAACAGCAGCCCAGGCACTGGCACCCTGCACTGCTGTACAGAACCAGCCTGCCTGTGGTCTGCCCACAGCAGCTGGGAGCAGGGACCTGCCTGAACTGCACAGCATCTCCCATCTCTTTTCATCAATTGTGGCCGCTCTGCAAGTTTTCTTAAAAAGAGATCTAACTTCATCCTTGCTTTCTCTTCTTGTCCCCTGCTTGTTATTTTGACCTCAATAAATGGATAGGGCATAGAATAGACCATAGAATGGTCTGGGTGATTGCAGAAATACACGTTGCAGACCTCTCTGGAAATCTTCCTACCTTTCTTGAACACATTCAGTTTCGCCTCCTTCAATTGTCGGATTTAAAAAAAAAAAAAGCCTTTTTTTTTTTATCTCTCTTTTAATTTCCTTCACTTTTCTTCTCAGTTCTAACAGCAGGATGCCCCCCAAAGAATGTTGTGTTCACATCAAGACCTACCTGGGGTAGATCTGCTCTCCTTCTAGGCTGGGCTGTTGCAAAAGCAACATCTCTACTTTCTGTGTCTATGCTTCTGATGTTTTCCTTAGATAGGAAGCATTTTGCATTTGTCTTTGTTTTAAATCTCAGTTTGGTTGCACTCTCTTTCTGCAATTTATCTAGCACACACTGTACATTAAGACTCTCCTGCAAATCACTCCTCACTTTTCTATCATCCATAAACTCTGCTGTATACATTTTACATGGCACTTTCATACCATACCATAGGAAAGAATCAAGTCGAGATGAACCTGAGATCCATCAAGACCCATCTCCTCATCTTTGCTCAGTGCAATACTGACTCGACTAGGAAAGTTGTACTCTGGTGACTGCAGAGAAATGTTGATCTCAAGAAAAGCTCTCGGCCCTTTTATGTATCAGACTGCCCCAGTGTCTTCTGTGCTGAAGTACTACGGAACTACTAGAGTTTTCCTACACCCCTCCTTCAGCTTCACACCCATTGTCAGCTGCTGGGGTCTCCTTTTAAGATGTTTTTCTTCCCCTTTGGTGCTCCACAAAACATGAAAGGCTCTGTCCTTTTGGTTGCTGGCTGTGGCTTGCAAAAATGCAGATATACAGTAAATGACAAGCCTTGCAAGGGGTGTTGAAAGGAAGCAGTGGTGGGAAGTATTTCAATTTAAGGAGAAATAGTGTGGGTGTGGTGATGTACTGAAAGAAAATTGGATGGAAAATGAAATTGGGGAGTGAAAATCTATTTTTAACCGGGCTTTGAAAATCTGGCTGTGGTCAGGCCCTGTCTGAAATGATTTAGAGCCATAACTATTTCCTGGGTCTTGAATTTTCCGTAAGGGAGAACATCTGATAGCAGTGCAAAAGGTTTGTACTTTGTGAGTACTTTCAGAGAAAGCCTTATCGTTCTTGTGGGAGAAAACAGAGGACACTTGCTACCCTGCACACAGCACAGATGTCTGGCTATTCTCCATGCCAAGTGAAATCTTCTGGGCATGCTGGGAAAATGAGAACTCCAGTGCTGAGAGATGTATCCCTTTGCAGCAGAGAAGAGACAGCATCTCACCCAGGCAGTCGTTGTGTTTGATGAAGAACTGCCAGGAGAGAGATATGCATAAAGAGGTGATGCTCTTCATTGCTATAGTCACATTTTTGTTCTGGGCTTGTTTTTCAGATCTAGTTGTTCACTCTGAAAAACAGAATTAAATAGAAAGCCTGCTTAAGAGCATTGTGTGCCTGGGAGAGGAGCTGGGCTGGAGTTGAATGAAACTTGTACAATGACAGCTAGAAAACATCAACATAGCAACGACACCACAAAACCTACTGACCCTCAGCTACTAGCAAGCTGAAATTTCTCTTGAAAAACCTCACTTGTTCAACCCCCCTGGTGTGGAAAGAGCCTGTCCTCCAGCCAGCTGAAGAGGGAGGACTCCAGACTGTCAGGGTCATCTTGATCATGGCTAGCTATGTATTTCCCTGCTTCTACTACTGCCCTTTGGCTAACTATTCTAAACAAAGGCATTTTACAACCTTCAGTTTACTGAAATTTAAGTCGTGCAAGTAGCAGTGTCTGTGCAAAGCCTCTACTTTCCATTCTGTAGTTTTTCTTGGAGAGCACATGTTAAGAACCCTGCAGAATTGTCTTAAATGAAATAATTTTGTGTATGGATTGGAAAAATAAATCTTTATGCTGATCAGCCATCTATCAGTAAGATTTCAAATAGGTGATTTCTCAAAATAGAAGCGGGGGTAGCTGCATTTGGTGGGCAGTTTTACAGACATTTTCACTTAGCAGAAATCAGTGAGAAGCTGATAGACAAGATTTACTGGTCTCTAATGCAGCAATTAAACTTTCTTCTGCTTTTTTCTTATACTATAAAACAGGCAAAGCCTTGGGTGTCACCCTCCTAGAATATGATCTCAGTCCTCCAGTAAAAACGGTAATTCTCTGTTACAAAAGGTTATCAGCAAGCTTCATGAAGTCACAAGTGTCCAGTTGATTAATTTACTTATTAACATAGTTTGGCCCATTGTAATCGAAGATCTTGGTGCTCACTGTTCGACTGAGATACTGCAACGGGATAAGAAACAACAGCAAAAAGCAAATTTATGACTAAGGAGATCTAAAACTAAGGAAATAAATTATCCTGTTGTTAGGCTTTGCCTTCGGAGGAGATGTTACTGCTTTGGTGTGTTTAACTTCTAAACCACAGCCCAAATATCCCAGCATTTGGCAAAAAGACAGAAGACAGCATAGGACACTCAAACCTGAGCCAAGGCTCCCAGCTCCACTGCTGCCTCTCCAAGAGGAGCCTAGACTCCTGAAGGAACATTTTCAAGAGCTTCTCTAAGCAGTCTCCTCATAGGAATGTCAAGGGCAGATGGTGACATCCCTGGGGCTCTGAGTTCCCTCTGCACAGCCTCAGTGTGCAGCAGGACCAGCTGCAGGTGGGGGTGGCTGCTGGTGCCAACCCTGGGGGACCTGGGTTGCTCTTACAGGTCTGGGAGGGAGTTTGGGCAGCTCTGAGGTCACCTGCTTTTATGCTGAGGGTGATGGGAAGGTCTGATTTGCCCTACAGTGAGGGAAATGCAAACATGGGCTGAAAGCTGGGTGCTGAGGATGGCCAGAGAAGAGCAGCAGCATCCAGTTTCCACACAGGCTACTGAATACAATATTTTTAGTCTGGACAGAGCAACTTCACATAGAAGGCCAACCCTCCTGGTAGTCATTGGCACTTTCTGCCTCTGGACAGGCAGTGAATCTGTCCGTGAAGCTCTAGAGGAGCACCCAGCAACCAGCTGGTGTAATTGTGGTATACATTTGTGATAGCATCCTCATTTTTTATTTTCCTTCTTTTTTTTCCTTTCCTTTTATTTCCCTCCTCCTCTTTTTTTCGCTGAAACATCGTTACTAAGCTGTTACAGATACTGTGCAACACATCCATAGTAGTGCTGTGTGTATGTTTACACATGGCAATCTATTTCTGGTGTGGTTAGCCTCCTTCTGAAGTGCAGCTTTTACTGCTAACAGATCTTTTTTAGCTGTGCATGAAAACCATGACACTGAAACCTCCTTCGTTCCCTCTCCAGACACAGAACCTGACAAGAGGGCAAACAGCAGAAGCAGCTGCATTGCTGAAAATCCAAAGTGAATTCAGGTGGGAGAAGGAGCCTCTCAGGTTGAAGTGTATTCCTTATCTCCACATCCCTGGGAGTCTATTTCCTTACTGTGAAATCACCCGTGCTCAGGAGGGGAGCATTGCCCTCTTGGCTGCTGCTGTGTAAAATGTGGGAAGGAGTGAGCTCCTCCTGCCAGTGCTCACATGCTGCTATGGCCACGAGTGCCAGATGCCTCTCAGGTGAGTGCTATTACAGCACTCTTTATTTATTTCACCTTCATCTTTACGAGGGGAGAATAATGTCCCTGTGTGTCAGCTGCTGGCTGGTAAAATGGAACTGTTTTGGTCAGTAATGTTTCATTTTGAACAAGAGAACCCCTTGGCTTAACTGTGAGCTTCTGGGTCTGCCCAGAACCAAAAGGGAAGTGTACCAGGGATGGAAAAGTGGAATATTACTGGTTGAAGATTGAAAGGGCATTGCCAGGGTGTGCAGAGATGCAGGTAGGAAAGCAAAAGCTCAGCTTGAACTGGAATTGGCCAGAGATGTCATAAACTTCAAGAAAGGATTCATCAGACATGTTACCAACAAGCAGAAGAAGGGAATTGGCCCACTATTAAAGTGGAGAGGTGAACTAGTCACCAGCAGTGCTGAAAAGGCAGAGATCCTCAGCACCTTCCTCACCTATGTCTTTGCCAGCACTGTTGGTCCCAGGCCATGGGAGCAAAAGTCCAGATTGATGCAGACACAAACCCTCTGTCAGTGAAGCAGGAGGTGGTGTGTCAGCTATTGCAGGAGCTNCTTTCCTTTTATTTCCCTCCTCCTCTTTTTTTCGCTGAAACATCGTTACTAAGCTGTTACAGATACTGTGCAACACATCCATAGTAGTGCTGTGTGTATGTTTACACATGGCAATCTATTTCTGGTGTGGTTAGCCTCCTTCTGAAGTGCAGCTTTTACTGCTAACAGATCTTTTTTAGCTGTGCATGAAAACCATGACACTGAAACCTCCTTCGTTCCCTCTCCAGACACAGAACCTGACAAGAGGGCAAACAGCAGAAGCAGCTGCATTGCTGAAAATCCAAAGTGAATTCAGGTGGGAGAAGGAGCCTCTCAGGTTGAAGTGTATTCCTTATCTCCACATCCCTGGGAGTCTATTTCCTTACTGTGAAATCACCCGTGCTCAGGAGGGGAGCATTGCCCTCTTGGCTGCTGCTGTGTAAAATGTGGGAAGGAGTGAGCTCCTCCTGCCAGTGCTCACATGCTGCTATGGCCACGAGTGCCAGATGCCTCTCAGGTGAGTGCTATTACAGCACTCTTTATTTATTTCACCTTCATCTTTACGAGGGGAGAATAATGTCCCTGTGTGTCAGCTGCTGGCTGGTAAAATGGAACTGTTTTGGTCAGTAATGTTTCATTTTGAACAAGAGAACCCCTTGGCTTAACTGTGAGCTTCTGGGTCTGCCCAGAACCAAAAGGGAAGTGTACCAGGGATGGAAAAGTGGAATATTACTGGTTGAAGATTGAAAGGGCATTGCCAGGGTGTGCAGAGATGCAGGTAGGAAAGCAAAAGCTCAGCTTGAACTGGAATTGGCCAGAGATGTCATAAACTTCAAGAAAGGATTCATCAGACATGTTACCAACAAGCAGAAGAAGGGAATTGGCCCACTATTAAAGTGGAGAGGTGAACTAGTCACCAGCAGTGCTGAAAAGGCAGAGATCCTCAGCACCTTCCTCACCTATGTCTTTGCCAGCACTGTTGGTCCCAGGCCATGGGAGCAAAAGTCCAGATTGATGCAGACACAAACCCTCTGTCAGTGAAGCAGGAGGTGGTGTGTCAGCTATTGCAGGAGCTTGACCCGTACAAATCAATGGCCCCTGATGCCATCCTCCCGAGGGTGTTAGGAAAGCTGGCTGATGTCATTGTGAGGTCACTCTCCAGTCTCCATAACCCTTGAGAAGTCGTGGAGATCAGGAGACATGCCTGTTCACATGGACTTCAGAAGAAGTTTTTTACCATGTGAACAATTAGACACTGGAATTATCTCCCAAGGGAAGTGGTGGATTCCCCTCCACTGGACAGTTTTAAGGCTCAGCTTGACAGGGTGCTGGGCCAGCTCATTGTAACTTTTTCTTTTATTTTTTTGGTTGGACTAGATGAGCCTTGAGATCCCCTCCAGCCTGGTGTTCTGTGATTGATGCAGTCCATGAACAGTGATCCTTCTGGCTCTCCCAGCAGAGCCTTGCTCCAATGTTGTTCTTTTCCTACAAAGGAAATGTTGCTGCAATGTTGCTTTTTCCTACAAAGACAAAAGCTCTGACTGGGGAAACTGTCGGTGCACCACCGAGAGACCTTCATCTGAGAAATGCTAGAGCATCTAAAAGCCATTAAGGTGGTTATCTACCAAACACCAGGCTGGAGAAATGCAATATCCTTCAGTCTCCAGGGCCATGTTTATCCTCAAAGACATTTTTCCTAAGCAAATATTCAATTAAACCATCAAGGAATTCTTTTAAGTTCACATAAGGGCACCGGTGGGGGCAGGCACTGCAGCTAGGGGAGTACTGCCTGGATTTCTACAGAACACAAGCTGAAAGAGGGAGCTGTGGTCACCTGGAGTCCTCACCACCCAGACTTCAGGTCAGCTTGGTTTTTAGACTGCTCATATTCAGCTTTCCAGTCAGCCTGCAGGGGTAGTGGTGTGCTGGAGGTAGGAACTGTTGGAGATTCAGCTCATCAGGAATAGTTTTTTGAGGGGAAGAGAGAAGCCGAAGACACACTGTGGAACTTCATTGTCTAAAACTGGATTTTCCCTTAGGTCCAACTAAAAATAAATTAGCTAATAGTATATTCAATTAATTTTGCCAAATTTGAGCAATTCTTTTAATTAGGAGGGAAGAACTTAATCTCACAGAAAACGGGTAATTTCCAAAGGCTGGCACAAGAGTATGCCACCAGAGTCTGTCCCTGTGAATTGCTGTGAGACGAGGAACACACAGACTTGCACAGAAAATAGAATTACATGCAAGTAGCAGAGACAGCAGTGCAGTGTGAGCTATTTAACCTTGAGGAAGTGGCATGTGCTGCTGGGAGGACGAGTATTGTGGAGCTTTTAATTTCTTTCAGGGAAGGAGCCTGACAAGCCAGAGTATGATGATAAAATCAGAATTTCACTTTATGGCTATGGCTAGGTCCATAAGTTGAGTGTCCTTACCCATGTACTGGGCCTGTGTGGGGCCACTTTTGATGCTTGGTACCATATATTTGTACAAGTTCAGACTTTGGAAAAGCAGGTATTGAATTCTGATTTCTTGCTGCTTGTCTCCGCCATCTCACTGACAGCACAAAGAGACAAAATGTGAAGTAATTAAATTTTTCATTGCTTCCCATTTCTTATTAAGGCAACAACCCCCTGGTGGGAAGCTATGTAATTGTGTTACCTCTCTAACCAGGTTAAAGGAACTGTGCAGGGGCCTGTAAATGAGAGAAGCTGAGAAATCTCTGTTCATCTATTTTGCAAACTCAGTTTTCCTGTACTATGCGTTTATTTCCATTTTCTGTCTGTCCAGTTGCACAAAAAAAAAGAAGCCCATTTAGTATTTATTCTTCTCTCATACTACTGGACAATCTGAATTGGGGAATATCCTGAGGACAGGAGTTGAGGTTTCCCAGCTGAATTCAGCTGCATAGACAGAAAACTGCCTCTTTCTGAATGCTTTGCTGACAGTCAGTTTCTGAAATGGGAAGATACAAATGTTCTAAGTAGTTCAGGTAGCACAGAAACCCAAAGAAAAGAGAAAAGAGAAAAGAAAAAAAAAATAAAAAGGGAAGGGAAGGGAAGGGAAGGGAAGGGAAGGGAAGGGAAGGGAAAAGAGAAGAGAAGAGAAGAGAAGAGAAGAGAAGAGAAGAGAAGAGAAGAGAAGAATAAAAGTTAAGAAGTTAAAAATTAAAATCCAGCACTCAGTCCTTTGGGAGTTTCCAAAAAAGCAGAGAGCATTTCTGAGGATTTTGAAACCATCCTTCTTCGCAGACTTATATGACCAATCCAGTCTAATGCCAAGTCCAGAAAATTATCAGGAGTCTTATGATCTTTGGTGGTTTTTTTCTTAAAGTCTCAGTTTGTGTGACTAAATGATCCCTTGACAAGCTTGGCTTTCATTTTTGGAAAAAGTTTGTAGCTTTTTGGCTTCAGAGTGAACCTCAGGGACTGGAAGTGTAGAGACTAAGTAAACAGAAAAATAACTTAAAAAGCTCTTTTAAAAAAAAAATCATCTGCTTCTCAAAACAACTTTATGAGTTTTGAGGTTTGTTTGTTGAGCACGTTAATTTGGCACCATCTATCCACGACTGGGAGGATGCTGCTCTTCATCTCCTGCAAGACAGTGTGGGGCTGCTCCTTCTGCTGGGGACAAATTACAGGCACTCAGATGATGCTCCAAGAAGTCGCAGTCCTGTGGCCCAAATCTGTAGCTTTCCAAGGCTAATTGTGGAGTTTTGTTGTCCTTTCCCGGCAGAGAGCTGGAGTCCTGCTACCCCAGATGGCTGGGACATTTAACCTGGCTGCTGCCCCTTCATTTTCAAATACAGGTCAACCCTTGGCTCATCGCTGTCACTGAATTTTGGCTGGGTCTTCGAATGAAAGAAAATTGGCTTTTTTACTCTGTATTTTACTACAGCATTTTGCTGTTTGGTGCAATCCCCAAAGAGCAGACACATTTCCCGTCTGGCCCTGGAGGGCTGGGATGACAAAGGGCTCTCACCAAGACACCTGCAGGGATAACCAGGAGCTAACGCTGGAGACACTTCAGGTCCAAGAGAAATCTGGTTTTCCTGGGACTGCACTGGGCACTTCTCAGGAGGCAGGCACAGCTCTGCCTGGTGCAGGAGGGAATAATGCTGCTGGCAGTGCAGGTCTGATAAACCCAGAGCGTGGTCTTTATCTGCACCATCAAATTTGAACACGTATTAGATAAACCAATTTGTCTTTGTGGGGTTCATTGGCATTTGTAGGTTGTGATACAAGAGTAAGGGATGAGGGTGAATAGGCAGAAAACATGGAGGAATCACATGTATACCACAAAACACCTCCCAAGATTTAAAACCTTTTCTTCTTTTGAAGCCACAGTGATGGTCACATTAGAGACATCTCTGTAGCTTCTGTGACATGTTACAGCTGCATTTATATCATATGTATTTTCTACTCTTAGCCAAATTAACTCATTGTTGCCTACATATTTGCCCAAATTGACCCTGGTCAGATTAACAGCACGTTTTATTAACCTATGTGCACTCTGAAATGTATCCATTCATAATATTCCTTGTGTCCCAAAAAATTTGGAGCTTACACCTTCCGCTTTACACACTCAGCTTCTAAAAAATGTCTCTGGGGCAAGCATCATAATAATTGCCTGTTTCTCTCTGACAGAACCCAGTAAGCTGCTACATCAAGGGTAGAGCGTCCTCCTCTTGTTTAAATTCCCCTGCTTGCCTGCTTCCCACTGGCAGCTGCCTGAAGCCCTGGCTTGTGTCATGGGCAGCCTCTGTATTGCCACCCCATCGCCTCCTGCCTGTCCCAGACTTACCCTGGCTCTCTGGCACTGCAGCTCTGTGCCTTTCCCCAGTGTGAGGCACACATAGCACAGATACAGGCAGAGAAAGGGCAGCCCATCAGCCGGCACTAACAGTCTCTGAGCTGGCACACTCCAACCCATTACCCTTGTAAAATGCACATTTTCACCCTCCAAGTTTGACATTGTGACCCATCAGTTGCTCAGGCAGTAGCTAAATAGCTTTTCCCTAGGAGCAAAGTGCTCAAAACTGCATTTTCTCTGCCACAGGGAGCACAGGGGTGCACGGCCCACGTCTGCCATCCTGTCCTCCTTCATTAGGCGAGGCAAGCAGCAGTCTGCCTGCAAATCCCATTGCAAACTTCCCTGGCCAAGCCACGCTGATGCTGCCTGTGTGATGTGTGACCAGGCCTCCTGGCACAGGGGGACAGATGATCATCTGGGAGTTTGGGCTCTGAGTTCCAGTGGAACTGGAAAAGTCTCTCTGCCAGAGCTCCTCCTTATCATGACCCAAATTCTCAGTGCCCATTAGGTGACACTGGAGCTGTTGTTGCTATAAAAAGAAATCTTCAGTGGCTGCCTCTCCGAGCTGTAGCTGTCCAAGGATATACCAACAAAACCATTTTCACTGTGCTTTTTTGCCTTACTATCAAAATCCAGTCTCCTTCACAGGGCTCTATCTGGAAATTCCCAAATGGGATTAATAACTCACGTAGTGAGAAATGTCGGAGCTACTGGATGGGCTGATGGGTGTGGGGCAATGGCTTTGTCCTGTCTCCCACAAGATATCCCACCTTCTGCAGAAATAACAATTTCTGCAGCATGTAAGATCTTGGCAGGACTCAGAGGGGACTGGGAAACCTGCTCGCTTCCCCCAGTACTAAATTAATCCCAAACTCTGTCCTGTGAAGGAGAGCAATGGTTCACAGTGCTGCCACTCACACATTAACCTGACAAAACAGGCAGCCTCAAGAACAAGGGCTTTTAGAATTTCCTGGAGTCTGACAAAGGCAGCTGCCTGCAAGATCCTGGGGAAAACCAGGAGACAATGCTAATGACAGAGGAGTCAAAGCCCTGATCTCCGCGTGGCCACAGCCACCACTGCACAGCCTCCCTTGCTGCTGCTGGGTGTGCAAGCACCCGTGTTGGGCTGGTTCATTGCCTCTCCTTCTTTTCTTTTACTGACCCTGAGTTTCAGTAATTTCCCATCCCATTAAAAAAAAAACTAACAAACCAACAATGAGAGACAAGAAAAGAAAAACCCTGAGTTTTTCTTTCTTCCTCCAATTTCAAGGAAGACTGGTTTACCTAAAAGCCAGTCATTCTGAAAAATCCCAGTCTGGGAAGCAGTGACTGTCTCCTTTGTAAGTGCTGCCTCTGGCCATGACCAGCCCATGCTGAGGTTCACTGGAGTGACAGTGGGGACAGAGGCAGTTGAGTGATCCCACTTCTGCTTTGGGCTGCTGGGAAGCAGCTATCCTTGGATGGGAGCAGTGGTTATGTCTGTTGAAAACGTGTAGGAGCTTTTTGGTTATATTATTGTTCTTCCAAGAAAAGACTTGATGTTTTGATGCCTTAAGTGGTGATTGTCTGAATCATTGGCAGTGACTTTCCCTGATGCAAGCACATGGGCTTTTAACAAATCCTAACATTTCACCTAGCTTCAAATTCCTGGTGTGTCTTGAGTAAAAGGAGTCAAAAAAGCCACAAAGAAGGTATGACCTGGACATGTTTCCCACTCCTTTTAAGGAAAGAAAGCATCTCTTGGAGGAAAAAACACAGCACTTGGAAAAAACTGCAGCTTAGATGGTCTCCTATTTTATTGTGCAGCTGATGTGCATGGTCCCTGCTGGGAGTAAGGAGTTGCTAGTGGGAATCAGTGGCTGGAGGAGTTTGGGCAAGAGGGATCCACTCACCCAGTGATGTGCTGTTCCCTGGTACTCTCACTGGTGGCAGCTTGCTCCATCAGAGATCAGGTGTGAGCTGAAGTGCAAAAAGAAAGTAAAACGGCTGATGGAGTAACACCATGAGAAAATGAGAAGGCAAATGTAGAAGAAGATGCGACAAGTCTTGTAGCCTGTGCAAGAGAAGATGAATGGGAGGGTTCCTTATGGTCTAGAAATCAACACCTGGGATACATCCAGAGAGGGGGCAATATGTCAGTACTGAGAGGAGCAAGATAGTCAAGTGGTTGGACTTGTTTACTCGAGGGCAGAGGATTCCTCAAAACCAGACTGGACACTCTGCAGACAGAGAGACTGTAGGAGGCTTCTCTCCGGAGCTCTCTGGCTCAAGACAAAGCTCTGGGTGAGACTGAATATAAGGATGTAGGAAGCTCAGAGCTTAATTTAATTTAAATTATGGGTCAAGTTTCAGGACATAAATCAGGAGGGATTCCCTTGTTCCTTCTGCATGTTAATCATTGCACAGCTGGACACATACAGTGTGAGCAACTTGCTGAAGCTGAGGACATTTGCATCCCTCTGCATCGTCAGGTCTCAGTCAGTGCATTTAAGAAGAGCTCCCATGTTCCCCTTTCATAGAGACAGAAGTTACCAGTCATAAATGGATTTTCACACTTCCTGGGTGCCTCAGCTTCAATTTTATCCAACCAAAATTTAACACCTCTGCTACTCTTACTAGTTTTCTCCATTTTGCTGTGCTCCTCAGGTCAGGCTCCATCCCTGCAAATACTTAGGCACATCAAACATCCCCTCTGCACAATTGCTCTGGGCAGATGAAACCATGTCCTGGAGTCTTTGGAGGAGTGAGGCCAGAAGTCCAACAGGGTAGCTGCTCTCAGCTGTCTTGATTCCAGTCAAACATTAGGCACATGGCATGATGAAAATCCTAACAACTGGGGACTTGAGCTGATTTCACATCAGGCATACACAGATCTCTGACCCCAGTGGGTCTCTCACGCCACAGGCTTACACATTTTCTTATGTGACCAGTGAGTTTAGGTCTCCTGTTTATGAGAATGGGGCAAGCCAGGTTTTCTTTAAGCCCAGTTTGTTTTAGAGAAGTATTCATCAGATGCTCCGTCTGGTTTGTCACTTTGGGAAGGGCAAGCAAAGATGTCCTGCCGGGCCAGATTTCCATGGCAACTCTGTTTGCAGGACCCCAGCTAGACATTTTAAAGGTGTACTTGGTATTTCCAGGAGACCTACAAAGGGCTGACAGTCACGTAGACACACTTTCAGGGCGCGCTGGAAGACAAAAGTTGACAACTGCCAGATGACTACAAAGCTGCTTGAATAAAGTGATTTTTAATGATAGTAATCTCCCCATCTAATGCATAGTAGGGGACTCTGCTTTAGATCCTGTTAACAGAAGGTGCATGGAAAAATGATCCAGCATGTTTTAGACTCAGAGGCTGGCTGTCCACTATAAGACAACAGACCAGAGACAACTACCTGGCCCTGAGGCCAGCAGGTGCAGCAAGGCTCATTTCTGTTCACTTACCCCCAAAACTGGATCAGTGTCTCCATCCTGACTACTGCCAAGCGTGCCAGGCTGCACTGACCCTGAATGGTGTCTGGGAGAGCACAAGTGCCCGAGGTGCAGCACTACTGAGGAAAGGTCCAGGCTGGTCCAATGCTTTGAAGATGCCTGGAGACCCTGTGGGTTGGGTATGGAGCTGAGGTGTTATGATCCATACGTGACCAGTGCTTAATTTGGATGGTATGACCACCCTGCCTGAACTGGCGTGTCTCTTTGTCCTCCCCTCCAGCCTCCTCCATGCTGGGCAAAGTTCAGGCTGTCCATACGTGTGTATGAGCAGCGTGGATGCCAAGTGAGACTTTGCTGATGTTTTAATTGGCAGTTGAGCTTTACCCCTCCATACCAGTGTCATTACATCCTCTGGTGTATCTGTGAGAAAGCATCTGCCTGTGGTGAAGGTCTGGGGTGCATGTTCTGTGGTTCACTTAGTGTCACCTTCTTGCTACTGTCATAACTCAAGCTGGGCATCAGACAACATCACTCATCCATGCATGTTCGCCCCAGGCTGTCTCCCAGCACACTGTGACCTTGCCTTGAATCAGATGCATGACTCAGGGAAGCATTTTTGCCATTACTTTTGTCAGGCTGCAGCTGCACCTGGGGCAGGAGCAAGTTCCCCGAGAGGTTTCGAATGAGTCCGTTGTGGGGAAGAACTTTAGAAGGTGGGAAAACCTCTCAAATACAGACAAGATACGAGCTTTTTCCTGTTGGCTTTGTTACAGTGTAGAAAACCCACAGCATTATCGGCAGCGGTTTCCTTTAGATGCCTGCTGGATTTCAGAGAGGAAATTTGCCCGTGTTTCAACATGGCAGTAAGACTTGTGGTATGAAACTGGACATGGCTATGGGAAGAACAGTGCAAGCTCCCTGCTTGGAATACAACAATGGTTCTAAAACACCTACTTCCAACAGTGTACTTCAGGGAACATGCTCTGCCGTTGTCTGCAGTTGCAAGAGCGTCTTGAATAAGCAGTTTCATGCCTTTCTTATTTGCATAAATAAAGAGATCAAGCTGCTGGTTTAAGTAGCCTTACCCACTGCCCTCAACAAAAACAACCTGGGGCTTCTTTGTGGATTGTAGCTTAAGTATATGAAAGCAGAATCACAGAATGTTTGGAGTTGGAAGGGACCTTGAAAGATCATCTCGTCCAACCCCCCTGCCAGAGCAGGATCACCTA
>VWZY01001431.1:380622-407387 GCA_013399075.1 Chloroceryle aenea
ACAAGGGCACATTGCTGGCTCATGGTCACCCTGCTGTCCACCAGGAGACCCGGGTCCCTTTCCCCTGCTTTCCAGAGAGATCAGTGCCCAGCCTGTACTGGTCCCTGGGGTTGTCCTTGCCCAGCTGCCAGACTCTAACACTTGCCCTTGGTATATTTCATAAAATTTCTGCCCGCCCAGCTCTCCAGCTTGTCCAGGTGTCCCTGGATGGCAGCACAGCCCTCTGGTCTGTCAGCTCCAAGTTCTGTGTCATCAGCAAACTTGCTGAATGTGCCCTCTGTTCCCTCATCCGGGTTGTTGATGAATATACTGAATAGTACTGGTCCCAGCAGCAACCCTTGAGGGACTCCACCAGATAGAAGCCTCAGAAGCCAGAGTGCTCCTTTCTTCTGCTCAGAGCAAAGGAATAATGTGAGCATATTCAAAATCATCAGAGGCTTGCATCAGAACGATGGCAAGGGACGTACCATGCACGCTCAGAGGCTCTCTGGGAAGTCTCTGTATTTTTTTTTAATAGAAGATCTCTTCATGTGGAAAGGAAGAAGCTGGTGGGGGGTGTTGTGATGGGGGCAGCTGCGGAGCAAGTGCTTCCTGGACAGCTGCAGCTGATTCCTCCTGTGACTTGAGACAGCACTGCCAAAGGGGCATCTCCTCCCATGTCCCCTCCCACAGGGCAAGGAACTAAAAGCACTTTTCAAGGTCATCCAGATCATGGGCTGGTGCTGGTGGGCTATGCCAACCCTGTGGCAGGCTGTCCCATGCCCATGGCTCTGCTGTGGCTCCAGCTCCAGGGATACAAAGAGCAAGGCCAGAAGGGATGCTGAAATCACCTGAGGATGTCTAAGCATCAGGTTTTACACTGCACTTGGTCAGGTGGGCGTTGGACATCATTATTCCTGTTTTGTTCAAGTGGTTCTGCCAGAGACATGCCTGGACACACAAGGCACACTTCTCTGAGCAGATGTTTTCCCAAGCTCCCAGCACAGTCACTGGAGTGCAAAAGGTACAGATACTTCATGGATGCAATTCATCTCCCCCCGAGGACTGGAGATGACCATGTCAAAAGTGTCCATGTGAAGAAATGACCTGTCCATGGCAATCCCTGTTTATCCCCAGAGACAGAAAGGGTTCCTAGCTGACGTGTAACTGTCCACACTGGAGGGCACTTAGGGGACTCTCACCCCAAAAAGGAAGAGACCTGCACATTCCCCTCTCGATATTGTTTTATAGCTCATCCTCTCTTAAATTATTGTGTCTAATATGGATTAGCCTGCCCTGGCATGTGCAGCACTGGCTCTTCTTACCCCTCTCTTTGTTAGGATAGAGTTTTTTAGTACCCTGGTCTTCTTCCCCTGTCAAGTCTCCCTGAAGCCTAGGTGAACCCACATGACAGATGGCCTGTTAGTCTTCAGTGGAAAAAAACAGCCTTTTTCCCTTAACTGGAACCTTTTCCTTTCCGTGTGGGAAGATTCCCCCAGGATCAGGATGTTGCTGTTGCTGAAGCCGGTGCACACCTCCGATGAGACAGGCTCTGAGGGAGGAGTGCAGCTTTGGGAGCAGGCTGCTGGCCCTGGCTGGACTCCCTAGGAAATGTCAGGGGCACTGCTGGTTTCTGAACTCCTTTGGAAAAGCAAATGCATACTTGACTGAAATAAAAACCCAAGCAACTGCTGTCAGGTCTGGGTTGGGTTTTTTTCTGCTATTGAACAAGTGTTTAATTAAAAAGACCCCGCAGCAGATGGCAGGGCTGTACCTGATGCAAGACTGAGCACTTCTCCAGTGAATTTAAGGTGGTCTGCAAAAGACAAGGGCTGAGGGATCCATGCACTGTTGAGGAAATATAGAAGACAATCTCGGTACCTTTCCTACTTTTAGTTATACTGGAAAAGTTTTATTCTCCTTTCCTAATTTTTTCTTAGCATTGCAGTTCAGGGCCATGCCTGGTTTATGCCGAGACCTCCTGGATATCTGCCCGTGTACCTCCAAGGCATTCTTCCTCTGGTGACTGGTCAGCAGGAGAGACAAGGTTAGGTGCAGTTCCTACTCCCCTCAGGAGTAGGAACCTCCTCTCTGGCAGGAGACCAGAGCAGCCATGAGGGGACACCAGCTCTAAAGCTGGCCCCATGAATGCCCCAGCAGCATTAAACCTTCAGTTTCTCTCCCCTTTCCCATTTCAATTTCTCTGGGTTTGCTTTCTGCCATTGCACCATGGTTCCCACTGCATGGGGAGCCAGAATTTGAATGTTAAAAAACCCCAGTGAGGCGACACAATTTCCACAGAAGCAATACAGAGATTTTTGTAGCTATCAATAGGCTGTGACTCGTTTATAGAAAATGAAAATGGAATAATCCTGTCTCCAAAAGGGTACTGAGAGCCTTGCAACTCAGACATATTATTCACTTGTTTATGCTTAAACTCTCCAGTGGGCTTTTCCGGACGGGAGAGGACTGAGCCAAGCACAATCATTCACTAGGAGACTTCTGTCTTAACCTCTTCCTGCTGTTTTTCTTTTCCTCACTCCCACCCACTTCAACCCCTCCCTGCCATCTCTTCCTTCCCCTTACATCATTCTGGTGGTGGTGGACACATTACTTGGACTGAGACTTTGGGATAAAGTCCACGGGCACCTGGACCTTTCCCAGGCCTGATGAGCCCACCCAGTGTGGACTCTCCACCACTGGTTCACCAGCTTCTCCTGTTTTTCATGGACCCTTCCAATGAAGGGGTGAATCTTTTCACCCCTGAAACTTGGAGCAGATTCTTTGTACACTGCCACTTGTTCCCTGGAACACTTGCCATGCAAAAGGAGCAGTAGATCAAATCAGTGACCTACAATTTAGTCTCCAGAGAACATCATATATTTTCCCTGGAGACTGAAGAGCTGAGTTTGCCTTTTGGATGTCTTTGTGCCAAAATAAATATGGAGATAGCTGTGGGAATACACCAAAATTTAGCTGAGCTGGTTTTTCAAGAGGTTGATGATGTACATACTGTCAATAAAATCAATAAAAAAATAACTCCCTCCCAGAAGTTTGGGCTAAACTACAACTCTTTTTATGTGTCTCTCCCCATGCCCTCCCCTCAAGGAAGGTTTGGGTAGGACATTGGCTGGGACCTTATTTTAATTTCCATCAGGAATGTTTTTTAGCTGGCTCACAAACTTCATGTGTATATAGCCCAGGAGTTTGGGAAGTTGCTTTACTATTTCCTCCTAGAACTGACAATGGCAACCCTTTGAGAACCACACGAGCCTCGGTGGAAGTCCTCATGTGTCCTGACACACAGGATCAGCCACTGTGCTCAAATATTTATCCTGACGGAGCTTCTCCCCCAAGGGCAGCTGGTTCCCAAGGTCAGGGTGCCCACAGAGCCAGGCTAGGAAGAGAAAAGCTGCTTTGCCAATATGATTTGGACTGATTTGAGTTCATTCTGTCAGAGGGAATTCAGCATCAGGTTAAACAGAGAAAGCAGAGCCACTGCACTGTAGAATTGGCCAGTTCCCCTGTGTAATAGGTGAGCCCAATGCAGTTTCACTCCTCTGCCTTGCCTGGTGGGTGCCCAGTTTGTCTTCATTTCTATTGCTGTCTCTGGTGTCACTCTTCCTGGTCTGTATTTTATAGCCCGTGCCTCTCTGGATTGATTGCAGAGAGTCCGGCCCAGAGAGCCGGGCAGAGTGCAGGCCGATCCCGTTCCACACATATGGATATTTTTAAACGATCTGCTAACAAGAAAAATGAAACCTCAGCCTCTCTCTGCTGACAAATATTACACAGTTCTGAGAGTTTCTTGTTTCACATGGTTGATGGCTGTGGAAAGATGAATCATTGCAGAGATAGGTCCTGTAATACGGGCACTTTGTGGCATCTTCTCCGTGTTTAAGGCCCGTTAGAAGAAAATAGGATATAGAGAACTACCTGCATTAGTCAGGGTTGGAAATGGGACCAAGACATCTTCAATCAGCGTGTAAATATCTTCATAAATCAGGTAGTGTGCTAAGGCTCTGAGAAGCTTTAGAAATTAGTCTGGAAATAAAACATAGGTGAAATAGAAACAGTGGCACGCTGTGGGGAACATACTATAGATGGCCTCCAACGGTGATGTCAGTGTCACACGTGGCCTTGCTGAAGTGGGTATGAAGGACAGGATGAATTTCTGTCCCATTGGCAAGATCCCTGGCATCTCAGAAGAAGCTCATTACTCTCCTGTGTTGAGGAATGTGCTGTGATTCGTGGTGCTCCAGGAGGAGAGGTACGGAGCCTTTTTGAGTGCAGCTCATGTCCGAAACACAATCTGAAGGGAAGGGGCCCCAGATTGACGAGCCAAGGAGGAAGACCTTGTCAGCTGTAGATGGGTGGCTCCTCTGCAAAGCCCATCACAGTGCCTCCGTGACCCAGCTAGGAAGGAACTCCACCAGTGTTTGAGCACAGGTAAGCCCAGGACCTGCAGCGTGCCGTGCCGTGCCGTGCCGTGCCATGCCGTGCCGTGCCGTGCCGCCTGTGAGCAAACTCTGCCACTTCCATCAAGGAGGTGTCTGTGTCTTGGTGTGGCCAAGCTGTTGTCAACAGCAAGCAAACCTCTTCTTGNTTCCGTGCCGCCTGCGAGCAAACTCTGCCACTTCCATCAAGGAGGTGTCTGTGTCTTGGTGTGGCCAAGCTGTTGTCAACAGCAAGCAAACCTCTTCTTGAAGTCCCCTGGTGTTGAAGAAGGCAGCTTCTTTGCAAAGCCCAAGTAGGCAAACAGTGTTGTGAGACAGCATGAGCCAAGGGCAATACGTTGTCATATAAAGTGCCTATTTCTTTTACTCATCTCTTTATTTTTTTTCAGCCAAGACACTCAGACTGGATTTGACTGATAAAAATAGAGGAGCCTCTGTAACACCCATGCACAAAAAGTGACAAAACAGGCGACCATGTTAAACCTTCCTGACAAAGGGTGAGCCCCCAGTTCTGTTTTGTGTCTGGGACTGACACCCAGTTACTACCAAAGACTGAAACCCACCCTGGCTTTGCTGCATTTTGCCCCAATAACTCCACCAAGCCCAGCAGGGAGGACTGAAAATCCTGGCCCAGAACAAACATCAGTAATGAAAACTCCTGGCATTTTGTCTGAGACAGGGTATCCCCTTAGAATGCCTGGTTATATTCATTTATGGATGCCTGGTTATATTCATTTATGGGTTGATATCCCATACTTTTCCAGCTCTTAAGACAAAGGATTTATATGGTGTATTTCACAGATGGGAAGATAGTTTCTTGGCACCAAAGAAATGTATGAAGTACATAGAGAGCACTGAATATACAACCTAATTACATTTCTCTCCAGGGTAGTATTAGAATGGCACCAGAAAACAGAGTGGGTTTAGTTGAGGAAATGAATGATGTTTCATGTAATCAAATCACAAAGGAGGTTTGGAGAGAAGGATGCACGCAGAGAAACTATTGCTAAGTCTGGACATGGCATTAAGAACATTGATTTTTAAGTTGTGGGGGATCACAAAAGATCCACAGGAGAAGAAAAGGGCACAGAGCCTCCATTTATTTAAGTCCAAGCCAATTTTAGCAGACACTCAGCTTCTTATTAATACGAAGTCAAACCACTGGTGCATTATTTATGCAAAGGAGTTAGTGTTGCTGTCTTTGTGGTCTTGCAGCTCCTTATTAACTGCACTGAAGGTTCAGTGCTGCAGGCACTACAAGCCCCAGACAGCCTTGGTTACTGCATTTGTTGGGGAGAGGCAATGAAGTCAAATTATTGCTTTAGAGAGCTGAGTCCTGCTGGTAGGAATGCTGCTCCTGGCAGCAGGCAGTTCTGGGGCTGAAGAAGCATGCTGGTTGCTTTGCACATACATGAGCTAGCCATGTAAAGTCCCATTTTCATGTGTTACATTACCAGAAGGTCTTCCTTAGGGATGGACCTTTCTCCCACCCCTCCCAAACCCAACATTTTCCATCAATCCCATTAATTATTCTCAAGTCCAAGTTTCAAAGTCTCACTCTCCCGTCCTGAAGATACTGTGCTCTCCAGGTGATTCCTACTACACCCTATAAAACAGATGGATAATCCTACAGGAACAGCTCTCTTCTGTTTCCCAAGACAAATGACCGTCATCCACAGCAGACCAGTCTTTGCCAGCTCACACAGAGAGCTCCCAGCCCTGCACTGGCCACATGGTTTATTTCTGCACTGCAAAGAGGAAAAATACATTTCAGATGAATGCCGTGTGCTCCCCTGCAGCCCCAGGAGGAGGAAAATGGATGTCCTAGTCCTCTGATCTACCTCACTTCTTCCAAGCTGGAAAGAGAAATGAGTGTCTGAGTCTGCAGGAGAAAAATGTACCTGGGATCTCCTCAGACAGCCTCCATTGCTCATTATCATCACTCCAAAAGGCTGCCAGGAGAGGTCTGACCGTCTCCACCCTTGGAGGTTTTCCAGACTCAAATAGGCAGAGCCCTGAGTAACCTGGTCTGATCTCAGAGCTGACCCTGCTCGAGCACTGGTCCAACGAGAGACGTCCTGGGTCTCTTCCAACCTCAGCTCTCCTCTGAAACAAGCAGTGTTCTGCAAGGATACAGGAGGGGCTTTTGAGAAACCTCGCTGCTATGTTCATAAGCTTTTACTGGGAGACACAAGGCTTGAGGCTAAAGAAGAGCAGCTTTCCAGTGATACACAGCTGGCTGCTCAAGAGTCTGAAGGGCAGCTCAGGATTCATTTGTAACTGCAGAGGGCACGTGGTGCTTGGAGCTGGGGAGCGACACAGAATTGCTGGCACTGGATTCGATTCCACACTCCCACCACTGCCTCTGTCTGCAGAGACCCTCATTTATCAGCCTAAAAATCAGGCACACCACCTCAGTGGAATTAGGGAGGAGAATATCTGGAGGTTTGAATGGCCTTGTGTTTCAGCAGGGTGGCGTGGCAGTGAGATGAGGTGCGTGCTTCAGGAAAGGTACAGTTTGGGTTTCCCCTTTAGAACTGTATGGAAAGAAGCAGCACGGAATATGCACTGGCATTGTAACACACAAAGGCATCTCTGACCCTAGAGAGCATGCACTGCTGGTGTTAATTTTTATGCTATGATGCTGCTATGCACAATACATGAGGTGTTTTGAGAAACTCAGTTTTCTCTGTCTCAAAATAGAGGTGTGTTTGGGGCTCTGCTCTTCAGATTTCGGAATTTCCTGTAATATTTAAAGACAAGTTAAAAAGTAACACTACATTTCCAGCAGCAAGACTTTAAGAATCAGATGTCATCCCACCCGACCTCGATTAAATCAGGCGGAATCTGCTGAAGCAGCTGGATGGGATCAAGCAGGGTGTGAAAATTTGTATTCTAGTGCTGGGCAGAGAAAAGAAGATCAGTTGGAAATTTCAGTGTGAAGCTGATTCTGTATGAAGTGGAGAATTTCAAGTGTGAATGTGTGTATGTGTTCATGCATATGCTGGGGAAAGTAGGGTTGGCAAGGGAGACAGAGGAGAGCTTTGTGTTCAGTGCTTCCTCTGACACAGCTCAGCCTGTTCCCTATCTCCCAGTTTCACTTCTGAATGTGCAGGAACATGCGGTGGCTCCTTTTTCCCACCATCTTCATCATCCCTTGTACGCAACAGGTAAGTTCATTAAAAAGAAGAAAAAGATTTCTCCCCTCTTCACCCTGTCCCGGTTTGAAATTTTTATTTGCTTAATGAAACAAAATAAATTTTGGAGAAGCAAATTCCTCATAAAGAATAAGGAGCCTTTCCCTACTCCTGAGTAAATTCCATTAGCAGCTTATTTACTGCATCGGTCTTGATTTTGGTATTTTATTTCTCTCTAATCTGTACATTAAGATGATTCAGTGGGAAGAAAAAAAAAAAGAGTGTTAAGGAAGCTGAAATTGCCAGGGATTTTTTTTTTTTAAGAAAAAAATATATAAGCAAATGGTTATCTGATGCAGTATGAAAGGAAACATCTTGTCCATCCTCGTATTCCATAAATACACACAGCAGTGTGACTTCAGGCTGGCTTTACCAGTGAAAAAGGCACCTGGGCTGTGTTATGCTTTGTCTCTTAGGAAAAAAATGTGAAGTGACTGCTTTTGCTGAAGGTATTTGTGTGAAAGGCCAATTTCAGTCTTTATTTACTTGATTTCCAAAAGGCAGTTTCCGTGCACGCACTATATTTTCCCTGCCTGATCCAGATGAATGTCAAATGGAGACTTTTCAAACGGCTGCCTCCCTCTGCTCATTTCTGTGCCTTTAAAGCTGCCCTCTTGAACGTGAGCAATACTGCAGTGTCTGCTTTTGCTGCTGGCTGAGTTGTGCCATGAGGATCTTCCCCAATCTTTTAAACCTCAGAAAGGAAACCACACTGCATGAAGGGCTGATGCACAACAGCCTCGTTTTCTGATCTGCAATGGGCTGTGTGATGGTGATGGCTTCGGAAGAGAAACTTTGGGAAGGAAGAATTAGAAAGAAATTTAGCCTGTAAGCTTTACAAGGAAAGTTTTTTTCATCATCACAATAGATTTTTGGAAGATTTTTCACATTGAAGGACTCAGTAATTCCACATTTAAAGCTGTCAGATATTTGCCTGATCGTGTTTTTCTTGCTGGGAAACTTTTCAATCGCATCTTTCAGTTGAAGTCATTCCCTGAAAAAAACCCCAAACAACAACCAACCAAAACCAAAATCAACCAAAAACAAAACCAACAACAGAAATAAGAAAAAAGAGAGGGAGAAAAATACTGCTTAGGTAGAATTCTGCATGTTTAAAGTGCATTTTAATTTGCAATACAAATTAAACATGCTGGTGGAAGCACCCAGGTAATTTCCTGCTATAAATACCCATTTTGAAGTGCAGGATCTGATTTAAAACACATAATCTGATGTCGCTAGCACATGGCCAAATTCCTAACAATACTCTGCTGAAAAAGGAAAGGAAAAAAAACTAAAAAGCAGCAAGAAAATGTTTTTTCTAAAGCAACCATACAGCCTTGAACACTGCTAAATGCTAATGGAACACCTCTGTGCCTTGTTTCCAGACCAAAAAATGTATATGTGTTAGTTGTTTGATATTAGTGTTGCATTTAGGTAAAAAGGATTAGGAGAAATCCTTCATCAGCCAATGATTAACAGAATAACACAACTATGAGAGTGTCTTCTGCATGCTGTATGAAATAACACACGCCATTGTTTAATATTCATTTATTAGATTAATTGCCTCTGTGAATTAATATGTATCTTAAAAGTCATTCAGCTAAAGGAACTTGAAAGCTACTACTTTGGAGCTTCATTAGTAGCTGTAGATGAAGATATTGTAAGTATAGCTGTAAATGAGCATGAAAAATGGAAATTAATGGTAGAAAAAAGCTTTTTAAAAGGTCATTTACTGCTGCATGCAATTAGGCCAGCTCAGTTATGCTGTGAGAGCTTGCATGGGTTCTGACACATGAAATGCTGAATTCAGCAGATAATTCCAGTTTCAAAGCTGAGCTGAGAGGAAACCCATCTGAACCACCCCTTCCCTGCCTTTCCCTGGCTGTCTCTGCTGGAGGTGGTTTCTACATCAGCAGAACCCTGCAATTTGGAGGGATGGAGAGAAACTGTCAGGTCGGGCTTCATGTGCCCAGAAAAAATACAGGCTATGTCTTTTACTCTGTAAGCTGGAACCCGATGAGGGGCTGGTCTTGTCTTTCTCTCTTGCTCTTTGGACAGTCAGAGCTCCTTGACCAGAGCAGCTCCCAAGACTTCTTTGTATTAGTGGCCAAGCACCGTGTATGCCCCCACTGAACTATGGGTCCAGTTCTCCATGATGAGGAACTACCTCAGCAGCACAGAAAGATTTAAAGCTAAGGTTGAAAATGTTACGTTTTGGATGTAGCTCTTAAAAGAAGCAGAGAGGCTACAGCTATGGCAAAGAGGTCACTTCACATTCTGTGTTGATTTAATCTTCCTCCATGCCTCACAATAATAAACCCATCAAGAATTAAGTAGAATTTATTTTCCTTAAAAAAAAAAGACAACAACAATAAACAAGGACATGAATTCTGAGATGGAATGTGGAAACCAGCAAATTCTGTCTAGGTCTTGACTTCCTACTGCTGATACAAATCCCTTTCAGAGACACATCTGCCCTGTAAGCCCTGGATTCAGTGAGTACTCTCTCATGTAAAGCAGCACGCTCTTAGAGAGTGACCCATTAAGCCCAGTGCAGCTGCAAGCCTCCCTTACTAGGATGCAATTTTTGTATCTAGCACAAGAAAATATAAAAATACCACACTGCTCCTTCCCAAATAGCTACTTAAGTTTTGGAGCAGAAGCAACACTCAAAAGAGATGTTTTAAAAGACTTTTGCTATCAGAACTGGCACGCAAGGCAGTTGCTGGCAATCAAACAGCAGTGAGGGGAATAAAAAGCTCATTAATTTGCTGTGTTTGTGGGAATGACTATTTCAAATAAAGCCACCACTTACTTTACAGCACCTTTTTTTCCTGCTCTAGCTCGACTACAGGTTTTTCTTCTATTGAAGACAAAGAAAAGACCAGTGAATGGGTTTCACACAAGCAGTAGGCCAGGCTCACTGGTGGAATGACACCTCAGTGCATGACAGTGATTGATGAAATTGGTCCTTTTACCTAAACCCCACAGCCCCTCACTGTTTGGATTCTGTCAGATGAGAAATGTTGAGTGTCTTCACTCAACTTCACAGGTTTTTCCATTCCCATTTCATTTTATGCTGTCCCAGCTACACATAATGCATTCAGCTCTCAAAATATCCCACTCTGTGTAAGTTTTTCCACAGCCCACCAGCGAAGCCTGGAGAAAAACCTTCAGAAACTGGTCAAGTCCACCAGCGCAAAGAGGTTTGCCACTGGCCATGCAGGTGCCCACCTGCACCAACCTGCACCCCTGGGATAAGCTTGGTGAAGGATGGTTGTGGGTGCTGTAAGGTCTGTGCCAAGCAGTCAGGAGAGACCTGCAATGAAGCAGACATCTGTGATCCCCACAAAGGCCTCTACTGCAACTACTCAGAAGATGAGCCTAGGTATGAAACAGGCGTGTGTGCATGTAAGTTCTTCTTTCACCTTCCCTTCTTAAAGTACAGGAGGGTGGGACTGTGCAGGTGAATGATTTTGGAGAAAAACTCTGCTTGCTGGTGCTGCACAGAGCTGGGCAATTCATCCTCATTTAATCCTTCCACTGCTCAGCCAAAGAATCTGTGAGTAGGACTGGGACTGGCTCTTTACACTTAGCTGTGTATGCATTCAGTGAAACCAGTTCCTTGTGCACAGTATCGTTGTTTGAAGGCACGTTGAGGACTGATTTAAGGTTAGGTGGCTGTAGCTATCACTGGGCATAAAAAAAACCCAAATGTGCTCGAGCTGGGAAGAACCCAAAAGGTGCAGTGAAGGCTGATTGAATTTTAGGGCTCTGTAAGCAGGAGCCACGTGCTTCTTCCACGTCAGTAACTGTTGTTTACCATTTGCAGATCTGGTAGCTGTAGGATGTGAGCTCAATGGAGTTTATTATCCTAACGGGCAGAGCTTCCAACCTAACCCATTTTATAAGTGCCTGTGTGTCAGTGGAGCAATCGGATGCACTCCTGTATTCACCCCAAGACTGGCAGCAACTCCCTGTGCCAGGGGCGTGGGCAGAAAGAAGCCCGGACAATCCATTTGTGAGCCAGGGCAGCAGAAGCAGCTTCAACCAACTAACTACAGACTGATGTCAGGTGAGCCTGGCTACGCTGGTCGAGTTTTCTGTACGTGAGCCGTGCTGCATTTAGCGTCCCCGGCTCCAGCAGCCAGGCAGGCTGGTTCTCAGTTCTTGCTGAAGGCCATTGCCAAGGGGACTAGTCTGTCCCAATTACCCCTCTTAGTCACAGGTCACAGGCTCTTTTCTCTAAACCTCATGAATATGAAAAGCAAAAAGCCTTTTGGCTTCTGTCAGCAGGGAATTGGCCAAAGCTACCTTCAACCCATCTTCCTGCAGAGGTTTGATGCTCATCGGATCAGACCAATTAGGGCTGCTGGTGGAAAGCCATTTGGCAGCCTGGGAGCTGTCTCACTTTCTCCTGCTTTGTGGTGGTTGGGAGTCTTGGTTTTCACATCCATACACGAACACGTTGCAGGCCTCTCCTTTCAATAGAAAGCAGAAAATTATATAAATTGCCTTAGCTGCTTTCCTGAATCCACAGTGTTTCAGGTCACTGCAAGGACAACGCTCTCCCCAATTCCTTCTCTGTCCAGTCTGATGAAAAGCAGACAGGAGTTTCCCCCAACAGTTCTACCAGGGCCAGTCTGATAATCCCTGCAGCCTCACTCTGGCTCTGCTGCTGACACTGGAGGTCTCTTTTTCACTTTAAGGAAGCTTTGTAGTGGTGCAGCAGAGCCAAAAGCTGAAGTCCACCTTTGGGTAACTCATTCATTGACTGCAAGCCTGCACCTCACAGTGTTTATTCAGGAATTTGGATCAACTGTGCAACGTAACCTTGAGGAAAGGCATCCAGCTTGCAGAGCACACCTTCTAGCTGACTCAGTTCAGGGACCCGGCCACCTGGCCCTGTGGACAGAGCTGCTGGAGGAGCAAGAGACCTCTAGAGATCATCTAGTCCACCCCCACACCAAAGCAGGTTCACCTAGAGCACATTACACAGGTAGGTTTGGAGTATCTCCAGAGGAGACTCCACAACATCCTTTGGCAGCCTCTTCGAGTGCTTTGTCAACCTTGTAGTAACAAAGTTTTCCCTCATATTTTGATGGAACCTCCTCTGTTCCAGGATGCAAACTTCAGGCAACACAAGCACTCTGAAGAAAAGCACCCTGAATTTTTTCTTTCAAAGTGAGGTCTTCCCCCTTCCCTCTCCCAGTGCACCAGAAGTACCATGTCAGCTGAACTCCAGGGATGCTCACTGTTGGGCAGTGACCGGAGAACTTTATGCCTCACCACAAACCCTAAAGCCTTCACATATCTACAAAGAAACCAACACCAGTGTTTTCAAGCTATGCTTGGCCTTAAATAATTTTCCACATCTCTTCCACTGTGGAGATTTAATAAATATTTCCCAAGTAACTCTAGGCACAGAACATTTCCATCACATTAAACTGGAAGGTTATACAACACATGCAGTCCTCACTAGGATCAGAGTATCCAGTCTATTTAGAACCACCTACAAAAGCACCTTCATGAATAGAAATCAAATGCTTAGCTTTTTATTTTCAATTAATCCTTTCGGGGCCGTTCTGCTGCAGAAATAATTTACTGCTGTCTTAGCTTACAGGAGCTTGCCACTAGTTTTGAAGAAAAAGTGCCTAGTCCAGGCAACTCCCTGGACACCCTGTTCCAGAACCTGTGGCATAGGCATGTCCAGTAGAGTGACCAATGAAAACAGAAAATGTCAGCTGAAAAGAGAAAAGAGATTATGCTTCATCCAGCCTTGTCTGACTAATATACTGAAGACAATAAAGGTATTTGCTAAAATAAAATGAGTTCCTAATGGAATATGAAAATAGTGGCAGCAATGGAAAAATGGATGCATTGGCAACTGCTAATAGAAAATGACTTTTCTTTTTTTAAGGGTTTTAAAAGAACTCTTCTTTGTTTTCTATCTTCAGGTTTCTATAGTAAACTATGGATGTGTAATTTCAAACAAAACAATATAAGGTCCTGAAATACAAGTGCTGCCAGTGCTGTTCTGGTGGCTCAGTCCCTCAGAAAAGATTTTCTGTTTGGTGGATGATAAATAAAAACCAGACAGCTTTGAGAAGGAGCAATTTTCAGGGTATTTCTATGTAAATGCTGTAGTTTTTTCTCATGTGCTCTCTTTAATGTGTAAAAACTCAGGCTTTTCTTTGTTTTTATATTAAAGATTCCAAAAGGAAAAACATGTCAACCGACATTCCAGCTTCCTAGGGCAGAGAAATTAGTTTTTTCTGGATGCTCAACTACTCAAAGCTACAAACTAACTTTCTGTGGGGTGTGCTTGGACAAGAGATGCTGCATACCTAATAAATCCAAGATGATCACCATACAGTTCGAGTGTCCCAATGAAGGCTTCTTTACATGGAAGATGATGTGGGTAACCTCGTGTGTATGCCAGAGGTTTTGCAGCACTCCAGGTGATATATTTTCTGAACTCAGAGTCCTATGAGGAGTTACATCACTGACTGTAGCACACCCAGAGGGCAAGAGCTCATTCCCAGCCTGAAGAGCGAGTACAACCCCCCTGCCGCAGCAGCGTTGATAGTGAAGCTCCACAGCCACTTTTTAAATAGCTCCTGGAAAATGCAAGTAAGAGTGAAGCTTTTTAAGCTTCATTGCTTTTCTATGTGGAAATACATTCCTGAGACAGATGTACCTAACACTACCGTTGTCAAAACAAGAGCTTTTGGTCATTAAAGGCACAGCAAGACAGCTCCATAGCCCACAGGAACAAGTTGTTGCCCATAAAGACAAATACATGTAGATTTACTGATGCTCTAACCTATTAGATATTAAAAAAATAAGAAAATTACCTTGTAATACTTCATCTATAAATCTTGATTCTCAAATTAACATTTCTACTGTGTATCTGCAATATTCAAACAGATCAATGTGGTTTGAAACAAAGTAAATCTCAAGCTCAGATCACTTTCTCCAGCAGATAAGCTTTCTCCAGTGTTGTGAAGTTAAGCAAGCACTTGTAAAGGACCAAGCAAGAGGGCAGCTGCAGATAACATGCAAAATCTCAAGGAAATTACTGGTTTTAGACTGTTTTCTTAAAAAAAAAGCTCACAGATGTTATCACCATGTTTTATTGAACTGAAAATTGTGCTTACTTGTACACACACTCCAACTCTGCTACAAGAACTTCAGGCTTTCAGAAATCATTGTATTGATCCCCTCTGATGTGTAAGAATTCACTGGTCTTACTGTTGTAAGACAGCCAGGGCTGGAAAACAACTGGAAATAGCTGTGCATTCTGTTTTGTAAAAGCTTTTACTGTCAGATAAAAAGCTACTGACTCTGGTAATTATAAATACTACACCAGCTATTTTACTTGCATTCTTTTTAAGCATATCAACTTTGTTCTCAGTCATTATAACTTCATTTTAAGTGCATGTTTCACTCAGAGGTATATTGTATTATCTCATTATCAAGTGCAATTCAGCATTCATGAGCATGAATCATTAAAATAATATGCTAATTAATACTCCAAGTATAATACGTGAAGCAAAATGGATTTTGTTGACTTTTCTGATATTGCCAATTCTGGGATCAACTCAGAACGTGAAGTACAACAGGGAAGCAAAACTACTTGACATCTGAACATAGCCAAGAGCATTCTGAAATGACTACTACCCTGCAAAGTTTGCAATCAGCTTCATTAGAGCCTTGCTTTCATCTTTTGAAAAGACTACGTGGGCTTTTCTTCTCTTTGTAGCTGTTAAAACCCAAATCTAGCAGTGGTGACCCCTCTTGGAAGCAAGGCCTGCCTTTAGTTTAATGTAAGCTGAAAGTCTAAGAACTGAACTACATTTCTGGCTGCCACAACCTCTTTCTTCACTTCACAGCACACGGTAGGTCAATTTACTCCACAGTTAGGAAGAACTGCTCTTACTGATATCCAGCATAAGGTGCCTTGAAATCTTTCTTACAGAGTAGGCCCATAACTTAATATGACACCTCTCAGAGTTAAGGAAGCTGTTGTCCCAGTCTCACTTTCATGCTGGTTAACTGAAATGCTCAGATGCTTGGGCAAATGTAAAAAGCAATCTAAAACAGTTCTTCCATCTTTAAACAGCTATCTTCAGTCTTGATGGATCTGTTCTAGGCCCACCTTTCGTGGCATCCAGTTCATTGTACTCTGCTATTAGGTCAGATAAAGATGATATGGCTTCAGAAAAACAGCTTTCCTCCATCCCATCTACATGCAGGTAATGGTGAAGGTGAGCCTATGAGAATGAAAAAAGCTTCAGTGTTATCCTAATGCCTTTGGCTCAATAAGTACCACGTAGCTTGAACTGAAGAAGGGAGTGCAACTGCTGTAGAAAATAGATTTAAAGAGACTTCTATCATGACATCCCTTGCTTAAATACTTGGCAACTTCAGTCATTTCCCCTATGGAATCACAGCTGATATTACTCATTTCTTCTTACACCGCCATCTTCCTGTGTGCTCTCTTGGCTATACCTGACCAAACTGCGTGTTGGGTTTTTGTGGCAAGGCTTTGGTAGCAGGGGGGACTGTAAGGCTGCAGAGGTGGCTTTATGAGAAGATGCCAGGAGAAGCCCTCAAGTCCAAAAGGAACAGTTTGAGCCTGTTCCAATATGGAGCTGATGCTGGCCAAAGCCAAGCCCATCAGGGAGGCTCGGTAGTGTTTCTGTGAGAATATATTTAAGGATGGTAAAAAGTGTTGCACAACAGCTGTAAGAGAGAGGAGAGAAAAAAACNGTGCTCTCTTGGCTATACCTGACCAAACTGCGTGTTGGGTTTTTGTGGCAAGGCTTTGGTAGCAGGGGGGACTGTAAGGCTGCAGAGGTGGCTTTATGAGAAGATGCCAGGAGAAGCCCTCAAGTCCAAAAGGAACAGTTTGAGCCTGTTCCAATATGGAGCTGATGCTGGCCAAAGCCAAGCCCATCAGGGAGGCTCGGTAGTGTTTCTGTGAGAATATATTTAAGGATGGTAAAAAGTGTTGCACAACAGCTGTAAGAGAGAGGAGAGAAAAAAACGTGAGAGAAATAGCCCTGCAGACACCAAAATCAATGAAGAAGCAGCAGGAGTGAAATTGAGTCTAGAAAGAAGGAGGCAGGGTGAAGATGTTTTCAGTTTTTTTGCTATCCTACTCTGTTATTAATTGGCAATAAATTAAATTCATATTTCCCAACTTGAGTGTGTTTTGCCCATGTCTAACTGGTGAGTCATCAACTTGTCCCTACCTTGAGGCACAAACTTCATCCCACCTTGTCCTGCTGAGGAAGGAAAGTGAGAGAACAGCTTGGTGGTCACCTGACAGCCAGCCAAGGTCAACCCACCACAGACTGGTAGGCACATCTGTCAGACACTGCCTCATTGCTGAAGAAAGTAGGTACACACATGCCTGGTAGGTACAGATCACTAAGGGGTTTACACTTCCTAAGCAGGAGCTGCTGGAATGGTTCCTTGACAGGTAACACCAAGACAAAATCTTTGCCTGCTACTTTTCAGCAGTCCCTTTGTGATACTAAGATTTGCTTGCCAATAATGCAAGATGCTAATAATTAGTGGCTATGGATGTTACCACTGTAAGATTTGTACCTTTTTCTTGTAGAGCTTCAGAAATCTGTCTTTGAGTTGAATGAAAGTTGGTTTTACACAGGTGTTGTTTGCTAAAGCCAGAAGGGAATGGGTATGGCCCACAGGCGGTACTGAACACAAACCAGTTTTCCAACCCTCTTGATTCCAGGAGATAAAGTGCAGGGAAGGCTTCAACCTGTGATACAAATATTTAGTTACCCAAGGAATGTAAAGAACGCAAAGCTTAAGTTTCCTTTCCTAACAAACACTCTGAAGAGGTTAACATTTAAGCTTTCAGAACCAAGTAAGCCAGTTACAACTATAGTTCTGAGTAAGACATTTTAGACTTCAGACTAAAACACTGGGTCTATTTTGAATTTAAACTGCAAACACCAATTCTGATTTAATTTAATGCACCAGGCTTTGAAAAGTAAAATTACAAATACCTATTTCTAGAAAAGGGACTGCAAATGCTGAGATTTAGGAGAGGGGCAGATTAATACTGTGTGGGGACAACTGGTCTAGCTGGAGCTTGGAAATTAAAAAAATGCTTTAGATACTCAGAATTTTTCCCCACACACCCCTGTCTGCCTGTAAACTCCCTTCTGTATGGAGGCTTGCCTGCCTTTCCTGTTACACCTACATAGATCAACAGTGTAAGAGACACAAATGCAGTGCTAACACTACAGAGTTGTTAAAATAAGGAGAGAATCCTCTATCAACATGAAAGTAACCATGCAAGAGAGGACCTTGTGCTCAGTAACAACAAACTTCTACTACAGAACTTATTCCTCCGATGTCCTTTAATGGCAGGAGGCCTCTAGAAGTTCAGACTTTGCTTCCTTTGGCAATTTTGGGAATGAGAGGAGCTGCACAGAGACATCTTGACAGCTGCCTTTACTTGGAAATCCAAGAATGCTGTGACTTATTCTAACTCATTACATACATTAATTACATTTTTTTTCCCCTCATGAAATTTAAAAAAAACACCCAAAAATTAGAAGTGATTTGGTATTGAGATTCTTCAAATGAAAAGTGAGAGTGTTCTGGACAAACTGGCATCAGTTTCAGTAACAAATGCCCTGACTAGTTTATGCCATTACAAACCTTTCAATGTTTCTGCGGAGGTCTGAAACTTGCACATTTCCTCGAACAAGAAGTGCACAGGCAAGGTAGAGGCTGTGCTTTGGATCTGCTTGAATTAGCTGATGATCTCTGCTGAAAGCATCTGAAAACATCTGATCCAACCTAAGTGAAAACAGAGTTACCATCTACTCTTAAGTGACAGTTTGAGAAGACAATCTTACTGCTTGTGAAGGATCTGACAAAGAACTGATTATCTGCCTGTTACACTTTAGCACCCAACAACATCCTGTCTTGTATCAGAAATATATGTCTGCATCTTCTGATGGCCAGCAGGACTGGGGCAGTGATTGTCCCCCTGTACTCAGCACTGCTGAGGCCACACCTCAAATACTGTGGTCAGTCTTGGGACCCTCACTACAAGAACAACATTGAGGTGCTGGAGTGGGACAAGGGCAATGAAGCTGGTGAAGGGCCTGGAGAAAAAGTCTTATGAGGGAACTGGGATGGTTTATCCTGGAGAAAAAGAGGCTGAGGGGAGACCTTATTGCTCTCTACAACTACCTGAAAGTTGTTCTCCCAAGTAACAAGCAACAGGACAAGAAGAAATGGCCTCAAGTTGCCCCAGGGGAGTTTTAGGTTGGATATTAGGATTTTTTTTTTTCCCCAGAAAGGGTTACAAAGAGATGGAACAGGCTGCTCAGAGAAGTGGTGGAGTCACCATCCCTTGGAGGTATTTAAAAGCTGTGGAGATGTGGTGCTGAGGGACATGGTTTAGTGGAGACCTGGCAGTGCTGGGTTAACGGTTGGACTTGATGATCTGAAAGGTCTCTTCCAACCAAAATGATTGTGATTACTTAACAGGATTAATGAATCATAAAACTGTATTAATTTTGATTAATGATTTAGGAAAAGGCAGAGTATACATATTTGTCCACTTATTCTAATTTTATCATGTATGCCTGCTTTAAAAGATGATACTCCAGACCATACTCTCTCTTCACCTCCTTAACCAAGTTCCAGTGCACTGTGGGATGTGAAAGATGGTGTCTTGAGGAGGTTTCTGTGGACTCAGAATATTTAAGCTGTTCTTTCCATTTGCTCCAAAGTCTGCCTCACCTTTGCCACAATCTGCCTATAAAAAAACCAGCTAAGTAAAGGAGACAAAAATATTACCATTCCCACCTCATTCTGAACACAGAATCAGAGATGTTTTGGGTTGGAAGGAACCTTTAGAGGTCATCAGTATGATTGAGTGAGCAACTCCCCATAGTCTGCTACCATCCTTCTAGCACTGCATAGTCTCCTCGGGGTCTGGTTAATCTATTTTAACTGGTTATTTTTCTGCCATGTCAGTGGGATAAATAATCTCACAAGATTTGACAAGCATCACTTTATTGTTACAATATGCTGCTGGTCAGCAGGCTCACTACATATCCAGACTGGAGTAAGATGCCATGACTTCCCAAGGAGTCTAGTTTAATTCCTTACTTGTCTTTACAGTATTGTGTGAGATAAGGGCAAACTGTTACTCAAAAGAATTTGGTGTGTGGCTTCTACCAGAGTAATACATTTTTCTAACAGAAACATTTCCCGGCAGAGATAACAAAAATACGTTTTGAGTTTTACTGGCTCAACCATTACAGAGAAAAAAGGACAAAGGATGGTCCTAAAATCAGTAGGATTAATCTGAAAATGCTGCAGACTTAGAACTCACCCTTAGTTTGGCACAGAGTGGTTTTGGTTTTTTTCTTTTTAATGAAAACTATGGAAGAATCAGAAATTAAGCTTCAAATGTAAAGCTTCTGTAAGATTTTTTTTCTTACCTTCTAGAAGGTACATTAACATCAGCCAATGTATATAGAGGAGTCAAGCTTGAAACCAAGTAATGAAGTCGAGGAAACGGAACTAAATTCATACTGATTTCATTAAGATCCATGTTAAGGGAACCTTCAAATCTGGCAGAGCTGAAAAATTAACAAACTGCTATAAATTGTTTATAATGTAAACATGTGTTTTCAGTCTATTTTAACTGTTCTGTACAACAACAGATGAAAACAAGACAGCATTCAGGAAACTGTACAATAACTAAACTTTCACACTTGGCAGTAACACTCCTATATCTTATTCACTTATGCTTCTCATTATAGAACATTAAGTCATCAAGAGTGAGAGACCTTGTTTCCTAGTTGTAGTCTTTAGCACTCTTTCAGGATGTGGACATAGCTGCTGAACAGCAGTGTTAACAAACAGGCTACAATAAAACACACATGACTTAGCATTCCTGACAAGCTGTTTACTTTAAGTTGTAAACTTTAAAACTGTAAACTTTAAAGCTGTAACTTTACCTGGTCAGGTTCAGCAGCAAGTTGGCTACGATATTATTCATGGCATCAAAGGGCTTCTCTTGGACAGTTTTTGCACTGCCCACGCTCGATGTCACCAAACTGGTTTGCTTCAGAGTTGACCCCAGCTTCCCAGAATTGATCATCTGATGAATTTTATTGACTATATCAAACAGAGACTAGAGGGAGGAGAAAAAAAGCATAAAAGAAGTCTTGAGAGCAGAGTTTTCAAATTCAGTGCCACAATTTGCAATTAATCTTAAAAAAAAGTTAAGACATGGTACTGTTGGTTCAAAGTCAATACTTTTGATACAAAATAAGTCAACTTTTGACCAATTCCAATTGACTGAAGTGTTTCTAAAAGTTTCTTCCTTACATGTCACAAGCACACACACTGCTTGACTCAGAAGTTTGAATCTTATTCAACCGTTCAAAATTCTTATTTTCTAAAATTGTATTTGAAATTTTCTTACTTCCTCTGAAAGCAAAAATATATTTCAAACAGATTTCTCTTTTTTTTTCAGAAGCAAGCAGCAGGAGAGAGTCACCAGAATGAGATTCAAATGAGTCTAGTGGTTTGCATGGTCAAGGGTTCTTGTGATGGCCATGTCACTAACCAGCAAAGCCAGGTCTGTTGAATTTGTACTGCTCCCTCATTTCCCTTGCAGGACTCTACTAATAAGACACACAAATTGATTGCTAAAAGAATATGAGACTCCCAGCCTGAGGAAATAAAGGCTTTTAACTGTTTACCTTGAAATAGACATGAGAAAAGTCAATCTAGACAACTTTGAAGGTGCAGAGCAACTTTTTAGTGATATCCACATTCATTTTAAAAGCCTGAAAGTGACTTAGGAGTTCAATTATTAGTTTAAAAAATTAAATTATGCTTAAGACTCAGTATGCAAATCAGTATACAGAAGGAAGAGACACTTCCTATGTGCAGTCTAATAAAAAAGACATAGAAATAGAATATTATTTCTTACTTCATTCTCTATTGGTAGCACACAGTCTGCATGTTCATTAAGCTCCTTCATAGCCAGAACACTGTTATATGGAGAAGTAACAACATCATCTTCACCAGAGGGATAAACTGAAGTAACAAATCTATACACTTCTGGAAATTCATCCTCAAGCAATTTTAGTACAAAAGTTCCAAGACCAGATCCTGTCCCTAATTATGAAGAGAGAATGCTAAGAGGTAACAGGTTCCCCATGTTATCTGAAGTCTCACGTGCTGGAACAATACAACTTTTCAATTATATATATTAATGAATATCTCCTGAAGCCACAGTGAGGGCTACTTATATGCAAATTAAGACAAGAAGGTTTTTTCCTGACAGCAAAATAATTAAGTGATAAAAGTATTTCCCATAACACACCAGACAGGATGAAGTACATAACCTCAAACTTTTCTGCAAACCAAAAACTCCTATTACATAACCAACATTTTTCCGACCTAGTCTTTTTATTTCTCATTTTAATTGTTTTTATTTGAATTTCAAAATAAAACATTTGTTTCCAAACACTGTACTGCCCCAGACAAATAGTGACTTCTCTTTTGGGGTTTCTTTATAAAGTTTTCTCCTCCTGCAGTCAAAAGAGAACACTCCCTCTCCCCCAGCTCACATGCTTTTTCCCTCACTAGCACTAAATACACACCATGGAGGTCAAATCTGAGAACTGAGCTGTGTTTTCTCTGCCTTGGACAGCTCACTTTCTCAGAAGCAGACGATTTTATCTATGAGCAAGACAGTGATTTTTCTGCAGTAACAGAAACAATATCTGGAGGGCCCCTCAAATTAAGCAAATGGCCATAAAAAGGCCCTTGACACAACTCTTGCTTTGTAATTGGAGCTGTTTTCTGTGTCCTTTTCCACATCATAACCAGTAATTAACCTGCTCCCCCCCTGTTTTGGAGGCACAAAGGCTTAGCCACAACATGGTAGTGACAAAATTGTCACTGCAAGGGATTCTTCTTTCTGATTTAATGACAATGTAGCTAGAGTGAATTCAAAAGAGTTATGTGGAAGGAAACCAGCTAAACAAAGGTTTGTTTTTCTAAAGTGAAGTGATCTTAGAAGCCTCCTTCAGAGTCTTTTGGAAAACTCTTTTTCCAGGATTAAAAATAGCTTGATTCCAACAATGACATCAGTGTTTGAGGCCATTGTCCCTTCTTCTGATCAGGAACACCTCAGAGTTTCCTCCTACGTGGTACCTGTCTGGTTCCACCCACTGCCTTGTATTTCAAGTTTCTGCTGTATTTTTGTTCTGGGTAGCACTCACCTCAGCTCATGATTAGGGCTCCTCAGTGCTCTAACAAAACAAATAACTACAGGTCCACATAATTGGACTGCATTAACTTTTTTAATTCTGCATTCTGAGTGATGCAGTTTATTACAGTGATCTTCCTTTCAAGACAGAGGTTTTTCTTTTTACACCCGTGGCTACAGCAATCATAACTATAAAAAAAATGACTTACCCCCTCCCATAGAATGAATTATAAAAAAACACTGTAGACAGTCACAATGTTCTGCTGTTTTCCTCAGCTTTTCCACAATGCTTTCCTGGTACTGAGAGCCATACAGCTTATGACCTACAGCCCTGAGGATATGAAAAACACTTAAAAAACATTCAACAACCATAATTCTTTCTTTTTCTTTTGATTAAAACTCCTATCTTACACTTTACAGTTCAGACCTGGGTACAATACCTAATTTGTGGGAGCTACTAAGCTGTGACTACATCATGGGAATATGGGAGTCAGGATAGGGTTTTAATTTAAAGATGCCAGCAACAGTGAGTTCACAGCTTTGGAGTGTGCACTATTATTTTGCACCAATAAAGAAAGATTTCCACACTGGATGATCAAACTGGAATAATTAAATGAAAGTTATCCACTCCTTAACCAGAAGGATGTCCCTATGTGGGATGTGTATAGGTCTTCCTTTCAGGAAATTTGGAATTCATTATGTTAATCAATCTTTTTGTGAATTTCTCTATTTGGTACTGTAATTTACATGCACAAAGCCAGACTCTGTGGTGCTTAGAAACCAGAAGTGCAATTGTTCATGTATCTTATTTCCACCCTAGTTGCACAGTCTTAAAGTAGATTATGGCTTCTACTGAGCAATGGAAGCAGCTGAATACCAAGGAAATAAAAATAAAAAGCATGTTCTTTTGAAAAGGAAAATCAAAAGAAGAAGAAAAAACCACACAAAATGATGTATCAGCAGAATTATCCTTCTGTGAAAGGCTTTTCAAAGCCCTCCTCCAGGCAACAGTGACTCCAGAGTTTACTGGTAATACGCTGCAGCTCTCCAGGTGCAGAAGGAACCACAAAGCTCCTGTTATCATTTCCCTTTTCAAAAGCCATCTAATTAGTTGCTAAGAAATGCTTTCTGAAGAGGTTCTCACCAGTTGTTTCCCGATCCAGAAACATCTGTGATAAGCTGCTTGCTATCAAACACATCCCTCAATGGTCCCTGCAGAATTTCATTTACCACACCCTCCTCCATGTCAATCAACAGTGCCTTTGAGAAAGGAAAGAATTAAAATTCAGTCAGTAAGCAAACCATTCTTCAAAATAATCACACAAAGAAGTACACAATTATTTGCAACATGAAAGTTATGTTGTTTGCACTGTGCTTCAAAGAAACTTTTTTTTGTTGCTGTTAACTATACCTACTAGATTCACCTTGGCTGATTTGCTGGAAGTCATTCAATAATATTTTGATCTCTATAAAATACATATATTTTAAATTTATATAAATTTTGTTAACATCTTAGAATATTTTTCCTCAATACCTAGGAAAAAAGGAAGGAAATAATTTTTATGTTTCAAGTTTTCTTTCTTAATGCCTTAAAGTGGTTCAAAGAAGCTCCTTTGAATGTTCAAATAAAACCTTGTTTGATAATTTATTAAAATGATAACTGAGATTACTCAACCAGACTAGCAGCATTACTCCAGCGAACCATACAAGTTAGCATTATAAATTTTACTATTGAAAGTAGTATTTAAAACCAGATACCTTATGAAAATTCCTACACAACTGGATGTAAATATACAATGTAAAAAGAGTGACCTTTATAGATTGCCTTACTCGTGCTTTTAAAGAGCAGATTTTTCCTTTGTAAATATCACGGCCATCACTTCTGAAAAAGAAAATAAACTAAATAAATCCAAGCTTGGAATCATAATAGAAAATAAGCCTTTACACTGTGGTAATCCTATGAGTATTGCCAAAACTTGCAAGAATTCTCTTGTATGCACTAGCTTGACTCTACCATTGAGATTTACCAGTTCAGAACCCATGCTGGGCTGGCACAACTTCATTTTGTGGATTTTTTTCCAGGATTGATTGTACTGAGCCAGCCTAGGGTACAAACACATTCTCTCCACAGTGAATGCTGGTGCTCAAGGGTGAATTACTATGGCTGGTCAAATCATGTTCAGTGCAGGGGAAAAAGGCAGGGATACTAGAAGATGAATGTAATTTTTCATTCATTTGTTTATTCATTGAATTATTTTATGGGCTGGTTGAGCTTAAATTTAAAGTATCTCTTAGACTACTTTACAGTAATACTCCCAAAATATCAGCTGGAATTTGCTACAGCTACAAATCTTTTTCTAGCACAAATTAAGTATCTCCTAAAACAAAGAAAGCTGTAACTTAGGTAAAGGGAAGATATTAGAATTGTTGATCTGCTGTGTTAAGCTCATGAGCTGCTTTTAAGACTTACCTTGTATCTACGTTCCTAAAGAAACTGCTTAATGCTTCATCATATATTCCTTTCTAAAAGGAAACAACACAAGGTCAGGTGATGGGTAACGTCAGAAATTCCCAGGGCTTTTTCACAGCATAATTTAAGCTGGAGGGGATCTCTGAAGGGCACCTGCCAAGCCTCCTCACTCAAGGCAGAGTGAATGTCTATGCTGAATCCACCTAGCTCCAGTCAGCTCTAAAAACGTTTCAATGAAGCATCAGCTTGATAGTAAAAACTGACAGAAGGATGGAACTAGGAAATTATTTCTTCAGCATAAGATTAAACAACTTCTCTTCCTTAATTTCCAAAGATTTTGGATTTTACTGAAGAATCCAGTGGAATTAAAGTGAATAGCTGCTGTTTAGCTGAGTTCATCACTGATGTAACACTCAGTTCATCACAAGCTCCATGCTCATACCAATGTCCCCTTGAAGAGTTCTGCAGAAAGAGAAAGCACATCCCACTCTATCAGTGAAGAAATTTACCCCAGCATAAAGCTGAAGAGACCCAGCATTATCATTTTACAGTCTGCTTACCCTATCCCTCCAGAGCTGATGAAGCAGAATTTGGAAGTCACTGTTCCCTGCAACGCTAAACCCAAGAGGCTCTACAAATGCACGTGAACTTCATCCCTTGCCTTTTTACAGCTGCTCCAACAGAAGGCATTGAGAAGGAATGTTTATCTTTGTCCATCAACAGGTTTACCAGGAAACAGTGTTTGGTTCAAGGTACTCAGTAGAACCCCATGCTCCTTTTAAAGTGATGTTTGGTCAGCATAACCATCCCCTAAATCACTGCACAGCATGGGCTAATATGAAAAACAAAGGGGGGCTTTTATTGCTTTACTGCCAGCAGCAAAGAGCCCGCTTTTAACAACCTTCTCTCTTCACTAACTGCCTCAATCCTCCTAAGGCCTGCCGGCAGGGAACCATCCCGGGCCTTTCAAAGTGGAAAGGCCAGAAACACCGATCTAGCGATTATCGGTTCAACGGCAGAAAAAAACCGAGCCTAGTTTTGCTCCCAGGGAAGCGGCCTTAGTTTAATTAACTAAACACAGGGCTTTGTAGCCACGCTAAAGAGCCCGGAGCGAAGCGAGGGCCACCGAGACCTCCCCGCGGCGAGCGCAGAAGGCGGCTCGGCCCCACCGTGGCGCCGGCCCCCTCAGGCCAACAATGGGCAGAGGCGAGAGCGGGGAAGCGGCGCCGTTACCTTGTTGACCGCTGCGTGCTCCCGCAGCGCCAGGTCCCAGAAGCGGCAGCCCACTTGGTTCCCGCACTGGCCTACTGCAAAGGGGAGAGACGTGTGTCAGGCACGGGAATAAGCGGGCGGGAGCGGGGAAA
>VWZY01001431.1:407509-423699 GCA_013399075.1 Chloroceryle aenea
GAAGCCAGAGGCTCCCAGTAGACACCAGTTCGAGGTAGCAGCCTTTGGGTGTTGCTCTCGATGGCCGCGACTGGTTCGGGATTTGGTGTAAGAATAAGTGCGCGCTGAGGGAGGCAGTGCGGGAACAGTGGACGTGGACACGAGGTACTCAGAAACTCGGTGAAGTCTTGAGAATGATCCTGTCAGGAGGGGCTTCAAGGTCTCTGCTAGAGCCCAAATACAGGAGACGTGGCCGAGATGTAAATTGAAGCCTTTCGATGTGAGAACAGAGATATTTCCATACATTTCCATACCTTTGATGGCTACAAATGTGTGGGAACATGCTTTGTTTTCCCCAAATACCTTACTCGAAGTGATGGTGTGAGATGTGCCAAATATTAGGAAACTACAAACTGAAAATTAAATCAAGAATTGGTCGTGTGGAAATGCTGTAATGACGTTCCCTCCCATCAGGCGTGCAAATAACATTTTCCTTGAAGCTCAGTTTCATATTTCTCATGCAGATAATTGTCCACGGTGCAGTCAGGAGGTGCTTTTGTCTACGTGTTCCACGTGGCAGCGTAGGAAGTGTAGGGATGTTACTGTCCCAGCGTGCTGGGACCGCTCCACAGCATTGCTGTGCTGCAGAATGATGGAAGGAATGCGTGATGTGCAAGGCAGCCACTTGCAGAAAGCTCTCTTTTGACACGGGTGGCATTTCTGCTTCCTCTGCTAGAACAAAATCACTTCCAGGCGGCCCGGTGCGTTAGATTTTATGGCTAAAATTATCCCACAAAATATGCTTTTCCCAAGTAGATTATTTTTAGTGCTGCTGTGTACACAAAATTTGGTTAAATTAAATTCTTAATAGAAATGTAAAGTTCAGCGTGTCTTAATCCTTTATGTGCTCTGACTCCTGGATGTCACATAGGATGCTGTAGAGATAATTAAAAGTCGTTGGGAAAATAGCCAAATGACTGTTTAAAAAACCCTTTCCTGGTAAAATTGTGTATCACAACAAATACAAGGTTGTACAATACAATATAATAACGTGTTATGTGTAAGTAACACATGTCACTACTAACTGTTCAAATTTAGTTGCAAGAGAAGAAGCCATCTACTGGGAATTTGTATTGTTATGAAGAAAAAGTAGTGAGTGGCCCAAGCTTACTCAAGCTTTACATGTGAAGTTGCAAAGGACCAATGGCTTCAGTGTTACAGTCAGGTGGCAAATTTAGTATGGATGGAGCAATAGTGCCTCAAATGCTAAAGTACTTTTTTATAAACTAATCACCATTCTAGAGCTGCATGAATATTAATCAGGAAAGCAGGTTGTAATTTCTTGTCTCTCTCTGGATGGATTAGATGTAACCTATAGCTTAATTTTGTTACCTGAACTGGCCAAATGTTTCTAAACTTGTTTACTGTCAAGTCCCTAAAGTTTTCCCTTCGCTTGTCCTCCTGCTCAGGCTAAACGCAGCACAACATTGCTTGGAAACATTCTGAAGCTTAATTTTTACAGAAATCTCTTTGTACTGTATCTGGCTTGCTTTCTTCTTGTGTAGTTAGCTGCACTTTCTACTTGTTCTCTCAGCTGGAGTTTTTGTGTTCTGTGTCCCATCAAGATTCATCTTACTGGGATTCGCTCCATTTAACCTGGGATTGCAGCGAGAACCTCTGCTCTTTGGCTACCAGGATGGTATTGAGAGCTCAGTGATGGCAAATGTAAAGTGATTGTTCTCACTGAGTTTGGAAACACTGAATCAGAGATGCAGTTATGGTTCATATGCATGAATCTAGTCAGGTCCTGTCAGAGACTCTTTGTATGTGTCAATCATTTAATCAACAGTCTCATGCTAAGGTTGTTTCTTCCCATTATTTTCTCAGCAACTCTTTAGGTGTTGATGTTACACAGTAATCGTTTTCCACAGCTCTGGAACACGGATAATTGAACTGTAGGAATAGCTTACTGTGTTAATTGTGAGGAAATATGTTGACATGGACCACTGTACACCTGAGAAGAACCCTTAAATCCCAACTATAACACAACCCAAATGTACATCCCAAGTTAAATGTATGTGCTATGCTTTCAGCAGCTTTTTAATGACAGTCATTTGACTATTCAGGCCACATGTTGCTATTGGGAGAATACACTGGAATTTGAATGAATAACTTGGAACAAATGTTATTCCTTGATTTATATCAGGGCTTAGTTCACTTACAAAGTGGTGGTGTGTTTTTTTGAGGTGTTTTGGCTTGGTTTTGTCTTTTTTTTTCTTAAAATTGTTGGCTTTTGGGGAATTATTGTCAGATCTGTAACACTTTATCTTTCATTTTCCTTTTCAGGCTGCTGTCCATACTCTTGACCCTTGAGGAGAAGGAAGCATTGCTAAGAACCTTTAACTGAGGGAACTCTCTACAGATCTTCAGAAATAAGAGGTAAAAGAGCCAGAGATTTTAATTAAATACTCTACTTTGTGCAGTATTTCAACTTCAAATTGGATTCTTTCTTATATAGCCATGCAAACATCAAATTCCAGAATATTCTGTGATATAATAACAGTGTAGATGTAGCCTTGGTTTAGGTAATGCTTATAACAACACTTACTAAAACCTTGAAGGTGGCAAAGTTATCATCTCCTTAGGGTCAGTGCTGATTTCTCTTGTAAGCTTCCTGCAGAATTGAGATAGTTATTTTCATATTGAAGATGCAAATGGACACTCAGAAGATTTGTCCTTGGCAGGTCTAATTTTTATGAGAGATACAGAAGAGAAATTGAATTCTGGGAAGATTTCTGCTTAGGCAGTTTCACTCTCTTAAAACACCAGAAGCTTTGAAATGAATGTGGAGGTGGTGTGTGTAATGTAAAGCATCACATACAGACTTTCTTTGGTGCATATGGAATGGGAATTTCGAGGTCTATGTGGATGTTGGGGGCAGGGTAATTTGCATTCTTCTCTGCTCTTTCTTGAGTCTGCAAGTGTCCTCTGGTTTGTAGTAGTTTTTCTTTGAAAACCTTGTTCTGCAGAGGGATAACCTGCTTGTCTGAGGCCTAGAAAGGAAAATTGAGGAAGATATCCTCCACAAATACTGCTGTGTTTGGTTAGTTGGGGATATAGGAAAGAGAAGTAAATTGAATGGTAGCAGTTTATGAATTTTAATGTGGTTTTTATTCACATACTATTTTACTGTATTTTTACTTTTCCATATATAAAGTATGCAAAGGACTGATTAATCAGAAAAGTAACTCTTCAATGTAAATCCACTGAACAAACCAAATCTCATTGCAGCAAATATGGCTAAGAAAAAGGTTGTTTATTCACAGAGCTTGGATGTGGATATGAGAAAATATGCTTTAGTTTGAAGCAGGTGTAAGACAGAAAAACGTTGTGAGTATGTGGGTATACAGTTAGCATCCAGTGCTCCACTTAATACTGAACTCTGATGATTTTAGGGGGCCCAGGCACATGCTGTTCCTGGCTATCTCCACTTAGCAGCTGCTGAAAACCTTGAAAGGAGTTTTAGTAGTCCTTGTAATGAACAAATCTAAGCAGGGAATCTGATGTTCTTTTCTCTCCAGCAATCACAGAATCATTTAGGTTGGNGGAGACCAGGGCCTGAAAAAGCTTAGCTCAGGTTGTTGTGTACTGAGATTAATTAAGCCAGTCTAACAGTTTGGTGCCACTGGAGGGAGAGAGACTTCATTTTTTACCCCTGCTGCCAGCTGCACAGCCCTGACACCATGCATGGCCAATGGTGGCCACTGGTACCCACTGGGAACCCAGCTCACTATCAGAAGACATTCCTTCTCAACCCAAATAATAATAAAAAAATCCTAAACCAAAAGCCCTAAATGTTTTCTACTCAGAGTCTGTGTAGTATCTGGGAGCAGGAAGGAGTTGAGCTGGCATGCTGGTTTTGGTATCCCAGAGAAACATGGCATATGAAGGAAGGCAGCTGGATTTGGGGACACATGATGTGCTTGGTTCAGGAAGACTGCAGAGGGGTGCTCACTCTTACTGCTCACTGCTGAAGTATCAACAGTGGACTGGGGTTTTGCAGGTGACTTGTATCTGTTTCCTCTCCAAGCCTACTTGAGCTAAAGCCTGGTATTAACCTCCATCTACCTTCTCTAGTCTTAGCATAGCCCAGATAAGTGGCCTTTTGCCTTCTGTTTACACCTCCCTGTTTCACCCTCAGTTACTCTACAGAAGTGTATCTTCCCAGACACAATCCATAGGAAAGTATTCCTGGTTTGGGGATTATTGCTGTAAACTGAAGTCCTGCAGCAGTTTCACAAGGAAGTGAGTTTATCTGAAACCATGACTATGATTCTACTTTCTACACTTTGTGTTTACTTGTGTTATACTAGTGCAAATGAGGTCACAGTGAGATAGTGGATTTAGTGCTGGTTTTGTATGTAAGTGCATCTAAAAATTTAGAGGAAAAATATGACATTTTGAATTTTTTCTTTCCTCTCTCTTCCTGTGTAAGGCAAGTATTGCTTTAAGATTACCTAGTTCAGGTAAATGATGTTATATAAAATATCTGTCTTAAAAGATACACATCCTATCTTCATGTTGTGTTAGTACATATCCTTGAAGTCTAGAAGTGGAATAAAACATTTACTGTTTCATTTTTTTGTTAAGTTCACATAATTGGTATGCTTTCTGCCCCCCATTTTAACTGAGGAATCTATACATGAGCTGAATGGAAAATAATAATAAAAATAAATTTTCTTGAACACAGTTATTTGTGATGTAAGTCTATTCTCTAGCTTTATTCTTGAGTGTGCATCAGCAGATCACTTCCTGTGAAAGAAAAGGTGGCCTGAGGTATGGAATGAAATGATGTAGAGGATCTGGAATGAAATGATGTAGAGGATCTGGCTTGAAAGCAACATCTTTTCATCTCTTGTATGATCCCACAATTTCAGGTCTGAGCCTGGCCACACGTTGGCTATAAGAAATGGGAAAGCTCACTCTTGTGGTATAGTAAGAGAAGTGCAGAAGCAACAGCCCTTTATTCTTCAGTGATATTTGTTTGCACATAAACATGAGAAGTGACCCTTAACATACTGCTCTCTGTAGACGGGTCCTTGGTATTTTTGTTCTTCTTCCCTTGGTGAACACGGATTCTTTTGTTCTGTTTCTTTTCCTGTGGTCTAAGGAACTGTTCAGGGTTGGCTCAATGCGCTGTCAAGCTGCTGGACAGGTATTGATGCTCACAGCACCACTGACCAAAGCTGCTTTACTAAAACTCACTGGTTTTTCATCAATCATGAAGTTACGGATGCAGCCAACGAAGGGGTTGCGTGTAGTCAGGCTGGATGTTAGCAGAGACTCTGGAAGGAGCAGATTTAAAAAAGAAAAAGTTAAAGCTCGTGATGACCCAAACAATCAGTTTGCTGGCAGAATCTTTTCAATTTGCTACTAAGTGCAGCTCTGCTGCATCTTCTTTGGGCTTTCCAAAATGTCTGGCCTGTGGCCAGTGTCCTAGAAGCCATTAGAGTAAGCATGGGGACTTAGCAACACTGATGTGAAACTCCTCATCCTACGCAGTCAGCAGAGGCCTAATCTGGCATTTTTTGGCAGCTGCATTTTCTTTTAGCTGCCAGACTAGCTGAATGCCAGGGTGCATGTTTCTAATTGCTTTTAACATTACATGGCTTGTCATCTGTGTCTGATTTGTTACTTTGCATTTAGTTTACTATATTTCTATGCTATTAACATTATGCCTTGGTTATTCTTCTGGAGTTCTTTGTAAGATTTTTCCACTCCAGGGTGATAAGAACATTAAATGCGTGACATTGCTTTAGCATTCTATACCTAACGTAGACATAGAAGGCTCTGTTATGAAGCAGAACAGCATTTGCAATTACCACTTTATATTAGCTCTCTGGGAAGAGTTCTGTCCCACTAAAACTCCAGTTTGGATTTAAAGAGTGAACAGGCATCTGCACATAGATTTTATTATTCCCTTCAGGCTCATTTTTCCTCCTGGCAGTGTGGGGTGGATAAGAACATCATGCACTCCAGTCATTAATCCAAGATAAGCAAGGTAATAAATTTTGTAGTTATGGCTGTCCATGATTGACATGCAAGGCACAGAGAAATAATGCTGCATGTTTTCAGTGAGAAATGTACAGGAGATGACTTAAAAATTGAATCACGTCGTGTTGATTACAGTTTATATACGAAGCCCAACAGAGTAGCTCTGTCTGTTGAATAAGGGAAGTAAATGTAGTAATCTTGGCCCACGCTACACAGATGGTCTGTGAGTCACAAATTCACATTAGCAGGCATCTGTGCAATAGAAATCACTAGTCAGAAAAAGAATCTTCATGTCTTGTCTTGTGTTCAAAAGCACCATTGCTTGAGGAAGAGGAAAGAAGCCTACCAGCGGAAAAAGCTTGAGACTCCAGTTGCAGTGACACTGAGTTTCCAATTCCTTAAATAAAGAAATGAATTCTTAAAATCTAGTAAGCCCATACCTGAAAGTAACTTAGAAAAAAAAGCTATTTTTTTCTACCTGGCTGTTCTAATGAGTCCATACCTGCAACTTTGAATGTTTTCATTTCAATGAAGCAGCACTTTTTTTTTTTTTCTCTTTGAGATCTTGAAGATTTCTGATCAGCTCTCAATCCTTTGCATTTTGCCAGGTTGTTCACATGAGATATGCTTTGTACTTTTTTGAAATGAAGACTAACTCTCTGTGTTTTCCCTGGAAACCGTGTTGAAATTTGAGAACAATGTACCACAAAGCTGCCAAAACCTTACCTGGTACACCTCCAATAAACACTGGCTCCCTGTGGTCAGTTGCCTTGGGATTTAATGGCCCTACCACATGGTTGACTTCAGAGTCGACATCGAGCTGCACCACATTAGCATCTCGAATAACTGGAAGGAAAAGGAACAGGGATCAAGAAGACTGTAAGAAGTTGCAGGTGGGTTTTCTATGACAGACAGGAGTTATCTGTTTGAGCTGAGTAGTTTTGATTTAGTAGTAGTAGATTTAGAGTAGGAGTAGATTTTGTGTGGGAGGCATTGGTGACGGTGTGTGGACAGATTCTGGCACAGAGCAGGGCCAATAGAAGATACGGTGTGGGAGTGAGGGTGCTTTTGAGTGGGGCTCCTGATTGCTGGCAGCTCTCTCTAGGCTGCAGGGCATGAGCATACAGTGGCGTGTAGCTTAGAAAAACTTCAGCAGCATTCCAAATAGGGGATGCAATGAGGTTTCCTCCTTGACTGTGTGCCTGGGTTTCCTTCAGAAGGAAACCAGAATGCACGGGAAAGGGCACACACTCATATCTGTTCTCCATGGGGCACGGGAGCATATCCTGTGTCAGCATCTAAGCAGGAAGGTGAGTGCATAGTACCTGGGGTTTAGGAGGACTTTTTGACGTTCAAACCCAGGAAGGAAGGATGACTGACTGGCACAGAGACAAAATCCCGACTGTAGACATCTCTCTGTGTGAGGCTGTTCTGTTATTTGACCTTTAGGAGCAGCATATACTTTTGTCTACAACACTCTACCAACTTATTTAACCTCTAACTGGGACAGGAAGAATATCATCCAGTATATGACTTAGGAAAGGTCACCAGCATCTCAGCTAGGCTGCCTTGTGTTCTTTGGACAGGGAGCTTTCATCTTTGCTTGTTCTTCATAGGAATTTCTCCTTGTCCTCCCAGAAAGCTCTAGAATTCCAGTGCCTGAGAGGCAAATACATCTGTGTCTTTCCTGCAAACTTGTGTCTTGACAGGTGAAAAGAAAGAACTGAAATATGACCCTATTTCCAGTGCACTGGTCCATGGAGATGGGTAGGAGTGCCTGGGCTCTGTCACCTGACTTAGGGGATGATAGTGTTTCACTGACCTGCGATTCGGTGCCACCTGCCATCGCAGAGACTCTGTTTCAGTGTCACTGAAGTTGAAAAATCCCTGATTCCATTATTCAGTTTCACAGTAACCTGGGGAAAAAGAATGTAGTTGTCACCGTAAACACCCTCCTGTTGGCTTTTTCTACTTCTGTTGCAGTAATGCTGTATTCCCTCCTCAAAACTTCTCTGGTATGTAAGTGAAAGAAAACCATGTTTTCATGATGTGCTCTAAAATTAAAGCACCTTTCTAATTCACAAATACAGGGATGGACTGTTGGTTGTATTTGTTTTTTAGATGCAACAGGTCTGAAACATTTCCAATTTGAAATCAAGGAAGAGTTCAAAAAAAAAAGATTAAAAAATAGCAGCTAATTTAAATCAAATTTTCCAGTACTGCTACTGTATAATTTTCTGTGTGGTAAATTAGTATTTAGAGGCATCAGATGATGTTTTGGCATCTTGGTAGCCACTGCATAAAGAAAACAGTCATGAAAAACTCAAGTATAAACAAACAGACAAGATGTGAGAAAGAAACAGATAGGGAACATAAGAATATCTTTTAAGTTACTTGTTTGAGCTTACCAGCAAATCTCTGGCAGAGCTAGAAAGGGAGCCTAATTCTGAATTTTGCACCTCTGCTTTAGTTATGTAGGTTAGTATCTTTCTCCATGGAAGTGTTAGAGCTGCACTTGTCCCTCCTGCAGGGCATATGATTCCCAGTAGTGATTGATGGAGAACTCCAAACATTGAGTCCAGCCACTCAGGCTTTTCTAAGGTCTGTGTTGTCCCTGATAATGCTCACACCTCGCTGACTGAAAATGTTGCAAGGAAACAACATATATTTAATCTTAGAGGATTTCTATTTCAATGTAGGGGCAACTAAGAAACTTTAACTTATTATTTATTTTTTTCCCCACCAGAAAACAAAAGTAAAATGATCCTCATGTTCTCTTTTATCTACCCTTGGACAAAATACATAGGAGTGATTAATGCAAATACAGAATCATGAGAGAGAGTGGCTCCTTAATAAATCACCCAGACAAGCCACACTGATAGAGAGAGATGGATACATTTAAAAAACGAATTAAAGGTGCTGATTGTTCTTATCTGTCCAGCAAAAATGTTTTCACAAACAGCTCTTTGGCAGATAATTAATGGTAAAAACCAGAGATGCTTACCTAGAAGGTAACTGATATACCTGCTGCAGTGACAAGCAGGGCAGGAGCTGCTTTTCAAGGGTGAATTTTGTTTATGAATTGCATGTGCATTGCACAGGGAACGAGGTTTGAAGCAGTAAGTGAGGCAGCATCTTTTGTAAGGCCAGCTAAAAGGGTTGGAAAACCAGACAAGTTTCTGGACACGCAAACCTTGTGTTAGATCTTAAAGGATCTAACACAACTGGACAAGTTGTGTATAAATGCAGCTTATGCAGACACCTCTATTGGATAGGTAGCTGCTTTAGGGTGGGGTGAATCACCATGGTAAACTGTCTACTCAGTCACTCTCCTGTCCTCCTGCTCTGGAGCATGTTTGCTCAGGTGTTGCATTTCTAGTTGAGGCACATACTGCACCTTACTACTGTACGTGTGTGGTGTGAAGGGGTCTAGATTTTAGTGATGAACTTAATAAAAAAATAGCAACAGCAAGAAGTATGTGGTGCCCAGTGATAGGATGAGGGATAACGGTTGTAAGCTAGAACATAAAATGTTCCACCTCAACATGAGGAGAATTTTTTTTTCCTGTGAGTGTGATGGAGCCTGGAGCAGGCTGCCCAGAGAGGTTGTGGAGTCTCCTGCTTTGGAGGCTCTCAGAACCCTCCTGGATCTGTTCCTGTGTGGCCTGCCCTGGGTGACCCTGCTCTGGCAGGGGGGTTGGACTCCATGATCTCCAGGGGTCCCTTCCAACCCCTAACTAACATTATATGATTCTATGGTCAGTTCATTTCAAACCTCTCTCTTTCATTTGTTAACCTCACAAAAAACCAGAGGCTCTAGAATGCAGATCAACAGACAATCAGAACTCTCCCTCTCACTTTCCCCATCACACACATATATGTTAAAGGAGGAAGAGTTTGAGTGCAACTCAAACTTCTCTTCTAACAAACAAGAGATCAAAATTCACCAACAGTTACCTTACTTGTGGCTTTTATACATTTTAAATGTGTGGATGAAAGAGCAGCACTGAAGAGTTGGTGCTCTTGCTTCCTTTCAACTGCTCTTAAATATTTACAGTTGGTATCAGTAAACTGATCTGATTTTGTCTTAGGTGTTATTTTTTTCGTTTTGTATTTTAAAACAAATATCTGGGTTGCCTAGTGTAAGCAGTTAACATATCTAGGAGAGAAATAAAAGTCAAATTAATGGTGAATTTGTAAGACAAAAGCAGAGGATCCAGCAGTCAAAGCAGCTGAGGAAATGAGAACTTCACTGTACCTGTCCATTTCTCATGTGCATGTTCAGGTACTCTCCACTCACACTGTGACCATGCAGTAGAATTCCCGAGCTGCTTCGCGGACGTATTTCAAAAACAACTTCAAATTTCAGTCCTAAACTGAAGGATTCATCTGTGAGGTAAAAAGAAAGACATTCTTTTTGTATTAAGTGGTGTAGTTGGACATTTATTCAAATTTGGAACAGAAATTCAAAGCCCAGGGTGGATCTTACTTGTCCTGTCTTTAAAGCTATTCAAGCATGTGCCAGTACACATACTTAAGAGATGGCATGGTGTATCATCAATAACCCATTTCAGCTTTGGTTTTGGTTATGCTTGCTTGGAGTACTAATAAAGCTTTCTTTATTAGTTCTCATTATTTAAAAAAATAATAATTTTGTTTAAAAAAATTTTTCTAGCAATGAAATGGACAGCAGAAAGTAAATTATCTGCATTTGGGGTCAGTTTCTTATTGTGCAATTTGCTAAACATTTGGCAGTGTTTCCAGAGGGAGTGGGAGTTCACTTGAGCTTTGATGAGTCACTGGAAGAAACTCCCTTTTTCAATCTGGTGGCAGGCCAGGGAGCAAATTAGAAACACTGTCTAATTCTTGGTGTTGCCAATAAATAGGGTTGTGAAGTTTCCTTTCCTGTTCAGATCAGAGCCTGTGTGACCAAAAAACCCTCATAAAGCACTTTCTGGAACACAGCAGGCCTACAGGACAGAAAAGCTGTGTTCTGTCACACTGTTCATTGTGAGGACATGCAGAAAGCCAAGCCTTTGGGGTTTTGAGTTACATGTTGGTGTATTAATTAAAAAACCTAAGGGATGACCATCTGTGGGTGTACTTAGTCTTAGCCACATTGACTTCTAGATGTCTATCCTTATTTTTACTATATTATAATTTGTTCCCCTGTGAAATTTGTGTAAATATTTGAGATTCACACAGGGAGTGTGTTACATATTTATGTAACATTTTATGAAGTTTCATGGTGCATCATGACCTTTCAACAGCAGCTGCTTACCACAGGAATGATCTCTATCTAATCCTTACAGTTTATGGTCTCAGAAGGTACAACACCCTTTAGTGAAATATGTCATTCTGAAGCACAGTGAATACTGCAGTCTTATTATGGGATACATTTGTTTAGTAGTGTATTACCAAGGACAACATATCCTCCTTCTGATGAAAAGTATGTTCCTGCTTCTGATGGGCCTTCAAAGCAAGGAGTTACACTAAATGTCTGCGAAGCTGAAGTAATTGATCTTCCATTAAGCTGTAAATTGCTGAGACAACCACTAAAACTGTAGACAGAGTTAATCTGAGGAGAAAAAAAATAGCATCATTAGTAGATAAGCTGGTTATGGAAAGAAAAAAACCCTCTTCTGTCCTTAGTTGTACTTAGAAGCTGTAAGGCTGTGACTGTCTGGTGCATCAGCTTTGAATTAAAATGCAGTTTCCAAAGAAGAGAAGCAGGACAGTTGCTTTTGTAGCCTCTCGTGCCTCTTTGATGACTTTGAGGTAACTGCAGCTTGTGTTGTTTCTGAAACAATCCTTACCAAACTGTGAGAAACAACGTGCAATTAGAGCAAAGCAGTGTCACACGTACTTCATACCCTCCAGGCAAGACAGGAGTCTCATTTTTCTAAGTAGTGTATCTGTTGTGTTAGACACATCACACCGAAGGTTATCTTGCAGGAGACTTCATTTTTGCTTTAACACTCATTTCCATATACATCATTACCAAGCTGTAGAGCAGAATCCTGACTTCTAGGTACTTAGACATACTAAGACAACACTAAAATCTCTCCCAATCTCATCTCTATCTCAGATCTTAGGGTGAAACTGGTCTCACCTAATTTTACCTCCTTCATTCAGCTTGGATATCACTAGAATTTCTCAGTTCCTTGGAGACCACTGGCTTTCCAGTTGCTGCTGCAAGACCACGGCAGTCTAGCCCAGCTACTGCCAGCCCAGCCCTGTGGGAGCTTTGCTGTCTGCTTGAACTGAGCTGTGTGCTCCTCAGATCATAACATGCTTCTCCCTGAACTTCTGCATTAGCTGTACACAGAGGCATGGGATGGTAGAATGGGTGTCTGCTTTACCTGGATATTTTTCACAGCTTTTCCAGGAGCTACACCCCCAATATAGAGTGGTTGGGTGACTTGCCAGGTATTGGCATTGCCACTGAAGGGTTCTTCCAGGACTCGGAGACCATCGATTATCAAGCGACCAATGCTTTTGCCTCTGATAAAGATCACCTAGAAAGGGAGGGGGAAAAAAAATGGAGGATTACTTTCATTTGCTGAGTCCTGTGCAGTGGAAGAAGTTAAGTTTGAGAAGAAAAGCTTGTGAGTGATGCTCTAGAGGCCTGTTGTTTCAAGTGCCAACATTCTTTGCTGGACAACACTTTCTTTTCCTGCTCATGTAAAGGTTGGATTTTGGTGTGCAAGGCAGAAGCACTCAAGTTGTCACGAGATCTACTGAGATCTGCCCATTTTATATTTGCTTATGTGATTAATTGCTGCAGTGCTATCATTGTTAGTGTTTTCATGGGCTTCACCAGTTCCACTGGATTCATCTGGCCTTCTTTAAACACTTAAGTGCCCAAGACAGGAGCTTAGGAACTGTAGACTTCCTCTGTAGTCAGTGAGGAGAGAGGTGTGTACAGCAGGAAATTCACCTTGACCCCTAAAACTGTCTTTTTATTTTCATAAACTACAGAGGGAGCCTTAGACAGCTGTGCTCCTTACTTAGGCACCCCAAAGAGATTTCCTGAACAAAATGATCCTAGTTCTTCCTTTCCTAGCTAACTTAACTCTTAATTGCCTCACTGTTCCGCTTGTTTTTGTTCAGCTGTTGGGAATTGCTGGATCTTTATAACTGACTTACTTTCCTGTCCCTAGCTAATGACTTACCAAAATGCTGCATGGAAGATTTAAAAGGATTGGCAGGGTTTTCTTGACATATAGGTGTGGTTATGAATGCATGAATGAAAACTCCCTGAGCTCTCCCATCAGCAGTGTCTTTACTGCAGCCCTGATAGCATGTGCTCTCATAACAGTTGCTTTCTTGTACTTACATTGTGCCAAAGGCCGTCATTGTATTTCTCTTGACTCTTAATCCTTATCTTCTGATGACCAGCATTAAACATAAAAATGAGTCGGCCGTGAGCAACAAAAAGAGCCATGAAGTTGGTCTCTTTCTTATCCGAGACATAGAAAATCATTCCATGGGATGAGTGAGTTTTCAGACTGATAGAGAACTGAGCTCTGGCATGTAAAAACACAATACTAAAATTAGAGCAGATACAATTGACTCAGATCAAACCGTAGGCAGAGGAAGACTTTCCTCACATCCAAAGGAATACACATTTCCTTTACTGGTGTTTCTGAGAACCATTCCATACCGAGTTTTGGAGTAGAAGTCACAGTTGGAGAAGAAGCTGCATTGCAGGGAACTTGTTCTCAAAAATTAACCCCCCAGAGTTAATAAAAGCAATACAGGCCACCAATAACTGACACTAGGTACACTACATGTCTATTCCTCTTGCACAGCAATGTTTGGAGACTTTTTAACCATGATGGCGTGGAGGCCTGACACTTACAGATCTTCAGTGTTACTCAGACTCAGTGCTAAGCTTCTCCTTCCTCGTAGTTCCTTATGAAGTCCAAGACAACATGACAAGTTATACAGACCTGGTTTGATGCTGTCAACAGTGATTTGGAGTCTAAAGAATGGCAAAGCTGTACTGGTGTAGGACAAGGCTAGAACTGAGTATTCCTGCTTCTCCTGTCTGGTCACTAGCCCAGCTTCCATTCTCCATACTGCCTGAAGGATCTGGATGTTCCCCATTGGGTGTGTATTCCACATGCACTTTGTTTTAAACCAACTGATACACCCTTGCTGATATCAGTTGGTTTAAAACATGAGAAGTCATTGGGTTTTTTTTTAATGCACATCATAATGATGAAGCTATAAGTTTTTATAAAACTTATATGTCTTATAGGTGTGAAGAGACATAGAGTTTGGATTTTCCTTCTTCATTAGGGCACAGTCAGGACTACCCTAAGTAAACCACTATTGAATTAACCCAAATGTAATTTCTTTTTTTTTACTTTCAGTTAGGAAATAGCACTGTTCTGAGTTAGTGCTCTAAGGAAGTGATGTGTTGTTGAATTTACAGTCTTTTGTGAAAAGTATTAGACCCAAATTCTTTGTTGGCCATAACACATTCTGTGGGAACCTGGGAATTAAATGTCCACAATATCTGAACTCAGCATTGATTACTAGTGGTCCCATTATGGCTTGAATTGGATGTGTTCTTCATAGCTTTTATGTCCTACTGCACCATGAAACAGCTGACAAGGTCCATGTAACACCTAACTGCATCATTTCTTGGTGAACTATTGTGTTCTTTCCCATCTCTGCTAGAAGGCCATTGCTTCTTGTATAAAGACACCATAAATGCATTTCTTGTCTAGAACTAACATCCTCAAAGTCTTCCTGCAAATGGGCAAGGAGACACATTTTGCCAATGCACAATGCAGATGAAGGCTCCACAAGAGGGATGTAACTGGAAACATGTTCTATTTACTATTCTTAATCTTAATTTCAGGCAGAAATATACCCTTTTAAAAAATTTGAAGTACCTTTTTCTCCTCCCATTTTAATTTCTGAGGTCTCTTTACCTTTGACTGAAGTCCTTTGGTATGTGGTTGAATTCTTGCCGGCTGTTGGCCGTTCCTCCGAACTGATAGGCGTGTTCAGTTGCCTTGGGATTCATGGGCAAGTGGCACTGAGGGTCTCTTTGCATATTGACTTCTTGATAGAGTTTTTTGAGGCCAGTTGAAGGCTGTGAAATCTTGTCTTTATCTCTTCCCACCTTCACAGAAAGAGAACCATTAACCAGCAATTTTAACTAAGATTGGACATAGTAAAATAACTATCATTTATATCAAAGCTAGTAATATATTTTTTTCCTTGCATAAATACCAGGAATGGTTCCAAGTCTAATTTTCCTTGAACAGATTTACTAGAGATGCAGATTCAGGGCAGAAGAAGTGATAAACAGAATATTTGTGTAGCTGACATAATTACAGTCTAATTTTTTTGCAGTTCACCTAATTAAATCTTTTCCTCTCTGCTTTTGATGGTATCAGCTATGCTATAGGCATAAGAGGACATGCTTGAGTTAAAATCTCTGCATGCTGGAAGAAGGTGTTTTTTTTTCCATATTTATATTAATGTGTGCTAATTGTACCCAGTAGAGAGAGCCACACAGAAGGAGCTGTGAACAGAAGCAAGCTTATTGCCTTTTGGGTATAGAAGAGATCAAGAAGGCTTGTTTCTTTAGTACTTTTGGGAAGATGTAACACATTCTGTTGCACTGTTCCAGCAGGAGAGAATGATGCAAGTGGAGGCCAGACAGATTGGGACAGGGCAGTCATTTGCACTGTTGGAATATCACAGAATTGCTATGGTTGGAAAAGAGCTTTAAGATTATCAAGTCCAAAGATTATCTAACTTTACCAGTGCCACTACTACACTATATCCTTAAGCACCACCTCTAGATGGCTTTTAAATGCATCTGGCTATGGCAATTCAACCACTTCCCTGAGCAGCCTGTTCCAGTCTTTGGTAACCCTTTTGGTACAGAAGTTTTTCCTAATGTCCAACCTCAACCTCCCCTGGTGCAGCTTGATGCCATTTCCTCTTGTCCTACCAGTTGTGACTTGGGAGAAGAGGCCAACACCCACCTCTGTACAACCTCCTGTCAGGTAATTATGGGGATCAACAAGGTCTCCCCTCAGCCTCCTTTTCTTCTGACTAAACAGCCCCAGCTCCCTCAGTCATTCCTCATTCGAATTATTCTCAAGACCCATCCCCAGCTTCATTGC